>UCOM01000044.1:0-173058 GCA_900474385.1 Ormyrus pomaceus | reverse complement strand
AATACAAAAATAAATAATTAATTAAATATAGAATAGTTTGAAATTAATTTTGTTGAAATCGATTGTTTTTAATGAATTTCGAAGATAATTATAATATTGGAATGATAAATTAATTAGGAGGAAGCTAAGTGCCAATGATTCGGCAGCGGTTTTTTTTAAATTGAATTTGGTCTTTTGAATAATCTTAGGCCATGACCAAGTATATAATTTTACTTCTTACTAGATCAACATTCAACTTACCTATATACATTCGTGAAAATGTAGCTTCTTTAATTAACTATATTCCGTTTCTGATTTTTCAAGACAATCTACAGGTAGTTTTTAGTTAATTTTTCATTTTCATTTTTGAATTAAAAAGCTTGAAAAGTAGTAAATAGTTACCAATCATTAAAGTACCGTTTTTTTCGATCTTCATTTGTTGAAAAGTCTTCATATAGGACTATTACAGAATTTGAAAGTTGGTAATAAACAAAGTTGTTAGATATTCCATTCCATCCTGTCCAGAAGTTATATTTTACAAATTTTCAACAAAGAGGAAATCTGTAAAACAAGGAACAAACTCCAAAAGAAGTCGAAAGTGAATCATCGGATAATCTGATTTCGTCAATCCAAATGGCTTTTAAATAGAAGTATCATAGGCAACTTTTCCTATTCTTGTCGTCCATGCAGAATTCAACTTAAATTTGTGAAATTTTGTTTTTCCTTAACATGTCTTGTGAAGAAGGTACGTAATAACATTCTTTTGTTTGCTTTATTAAAAAAAATCAAAAGTTCTGACGCTCATACAATTTTAATTTATTTATTATAAAATTTTCAATGATTCTGTTTATTTTTTAAGTAATATTTGAACTATATGGGAGTTTTTCAGTTTGCGTATTCGAGAATACGTTTGAATTGTAAAAAATGGAATGTGTAATTAAACGATAATTGTTGAAAAGTAAAATAATTGTAATTGTTTCTTTGTATTATATAAAAGCATTCATTAAAAAATATATTGATTCGTCACAAAAATACTGTAAGAGTGTAAACGCAACTTATTACAAAAGAGCGTTACGACCGCGTGAACTGCTTCTTGGAATTCTCTTTTTAGCGAGAGGTAAATGTAAACAGTGCAACATAACTAAATAAGTATATCGATATATTTTGCAAATTAAATAAAATTATTAGTAATAAGAAACTTATTAAAGTACAAAAGCGTTAAATAACTTTAGTTACAATTATTCAAATTATAATTAATCAAAAAGCCTTTTTTATTATAAAAAGAAGTAAGTGATAAACACCTAGATTTCTAAATTTTTTTTGTAAATTTAAAAAATCTTCGACAGGAGTTACAAAATCTTGCACATTTTTATATCATTGCATTATTTTTAGAAAAAAATTGTAATATGAATGAAGGTGTTAATAATGTACCACTGCCAAAAAGATTGAAATTTGAAAATAAATCAGATGAACAAGATGATTTACATCAGAGCCATGAAAATAAAAATAATGACATTCAATACATTGATTCACCAATTAAATTAGATACTGATCTGAAAGAATACAGGTATTAATAATTTTAATTTAATTCTTTCTTGCTTTTAAAAACTTTCAATAATTTATTTATTAAAACTTATTCAGTTGATTACATAAATATTTTGTTGCATTAAAATATTTATTATTTTTAATATCTTTTAGGACAATTAAACTTAAAAATGGTTTCACTGCCTTATTGATATCATTATCTAAGAATACAAATAACAAAAATGATAAACGTATGTATCTATTAATTAATTTATTTAAAAATAAATAATTAAATTAACAATTATATATTTATTTAAAATAATACATCGATTTCAATATTGAAAATCAAAATGATGTAGAAGATAAAAATGCAAATGATGGAACAAACAATAGTTTTCAAGATCAGGGTGATAGTGTTGAAAACCAATTTGATGTGAGAAAAGATGAAAATGAAAATAAAGTAAATAATATTGAAGATGAGAATGACAGTATTAAAAATCAAAGTGTTTTGAAAGAAGATGCAAATGACAATAAAACAAAAATGATTGCCCCAGATAAGGACAATATTGTAATCAATTTCTTTGTTAAAATCTCAGTTAAAAAAATACTGTTTTATTTATAATTTCGATTTTTATTTTCTAGGCTTTTTGCAGTTTATGTATCAATGTTGGTAGTTTCTGTGATCCTCCAAATGTGACAGGTTTAGCTCACTTATTAGAACATACCTTAACAATGGGCACTAAAAAGTATCCAAAGGTAAAAATATCATAGTTTATATGCTTTTCTCTATATTTTTACAATTAAATAAAAAAACTTGATTTATAATAATTTTTCAGGATAATGATTATAATTCTTTTTTTTCCAAGAAATTGGGGATTTCTTCTTCTCTGACAGAATCAGAGAAAACTATATATTCATTTCAAATATCAGATTTATATTTACTTGAGGCTATGGATCGTTTTGCACATTTATTTATTGATCCATTAATTACAAAAGATGCAATATCACGAGAATGTCAAGCTGCTGATAACGGTTAGTATTACTTTCATGAAAATAAATAATTTTTTAGTAATTTATTTTCCATAAGAATTTTTTAATATTTGTTAACTTAAAATATTTTATAAACTAGAATTTAAAATAGCAAAGCAAGTAGATTCTCATAGAAAAGTGCAGTTAAAGCGTAGTCTTTTGAAAAAGGCTCATCCAGCTACAAAACTTCCATGGGGAAATTCAGAAACATTGTGTGATAGTATTACCCTTGATGAGCTACAAACAGAATTAAATAAATTTCGTAACAGGCATTATAGTGCTCATCGCATGACTTTTGTAGTACAGGTAAATTTTAGAATTCCTTTTAAAAATCATTATATATTAGAAAAAATTATTGAGAAATATTTACATTTTAAATAAAATTTTAGGCTTCATTACCATTAGATGAATTAGAACAATATGTAAAAAAATGTTTTCTTGAAGTACCTTCAAATAATTTATCTCCATATGATTTTTCTTCACACACTGGTGTAGATAACTCTTTTGATATGTCAAGATTTAAAAGATTTTATAAAATTCAAACAATTAAAGATTTTCATGAGGCAAGTTTGCAGTGACTAAACTTATTATTAAAATTTTTAAATTCACAATTTACAGTTTATATAAAAAAAAGTATTTCTATTATATATTTATTTAAAGAAATTTTGTTATATTTCAGATTGAATTTAATTGGTTAATGCCACCTATGAATAACTTATACAGAAGTAAACCTTGGGAATATATTTCTTTCCTTTTGAGTCGTGATGGAGAGGGTTCACTGTACAATTATTTAAAAAAGAAAAAATGGTGTCATAGTGTTTACAATGGATCCTGTAAAGAATTTGAACGTACCTCAATGTATTTTATTTTTAGTTTAATATTAATTTTAACTGATGAAGGCTATAAACACTTGAATAAAATTACTGCTCTTACATTTTCTTACATCAATTTCTTTAAAAACAAGGCAGTGCAGAAAAGTTTATTTGAATACATCAAAAAACGCAAAGAAAATTTTTGGTAAGAAAATAATGTTTAAAAATAATAATATTTAATTTTTAAATAATAATTTTATAACTTTTAGGTTTGAAACCCATAACGATGATAAACAGATTGTGGAACAAATATCACAAAATATGCAATATTGTTCTCCCACAGATTATTTATATGGTCATTATTTAATTTTTGAATACAACCACGAATGTATAAAGAATTGCGTTGGTTTTTTAACTCCAGAGAACGTAAATATTATTATTTCAAGTAAAGATGTTGAACAGCGAACCCTAAATTTTACTGATTACTGGTTCTGTACAAGATACTCAAGTTATCCAATATCTCAGGATATAATTAGTTATTGGAAAAAACTTCAACCACACCCTGAGTTTTCTTTAAAAATAAATAATACTTTTCGGAAACCTTTAAGTAGATCCAATAATACAGACTTTATTGAGACTTCTCCAATTGAACTTCGGAAAGATAAATTTGTTGAATTCTGGTTTAAAAAACAATCAAAACAAGATTCTGATATTTCATTATTTTTACATTTAGTAGGTGCAATTGCATATGAGTCACCCCTACAGTAAGATGTTTAATATAATTACCATCATTTTTATAATAAGGATATTAAAAATATAATTTATTGTTTCAGCTCTAGCTTATTAAATTTACTAGTGATAGTTTTCAGTTATGTTTCTGAAAAACATAAAACCAAAGAGACTAAAATTAGTTTTTCCGATACAGGTTTGATTTTAAAATCGTCTGGAACTGAAAGGGAAGAATTAGTGAGTTTTGTTTATTTATATTATTTTCTTATTATTTAAAATTTTTTTACAAATCTTTTTCTCGTTTAAAACTACTTAATTCAATAAATAACTAAAAAGAATATTAAATATTAAATTATTAAAGTTTTTAATTTTTACGATTTAAAATAAATTAAAATTTTTGAAAATTTTTTTATAATACATTTCTTTAAATAATAAAAGACTTTGAATAAATTACTCGAAAACAAACACATTTGATGCACATAAAAAATATAAATTTATTATTTTATTATAAGGAATTCATTAAAAATATTGATATTTTTATTCATTTTTATCTTTTTGTTTAATTATAAATCGTTTAACAGGTTACAGTAATTTACAAGCTAATCTTAGATTTAATATGCTGCCATAAATTAGTCACAGAAAATATATTTAATGCGGCAAAAAAGGAAGTTTTAAGAATGTTTTACAATAATTTTATTGATCCTGAAAAACTAAATTTGTAAATAGATATATTTACTTTTAATTCTTTAGTGTACACTTTCGACTTTATAATAATTTAGCAAACTTTTATTTTTGCAGGGAAATTTTTTTTTCATTAACAGCATCCGTATTTTGGCTATCAAATGATAAATTTATTGCCTTGCGCAAAGTAACTTACGAACAATTTTTAAATTATGCCCTTAACTTTCCAAAACAAGTTTTTATTCAAAGTTTTGTAGTAGGATACTTTACGAATAAAGAAGCTTTAGCCTGTATTACTGACTGTGTGAGACCTTTATTTGGAGCTTCTGCCTTATCAATTATATTTCCTCCAAGGAAAACCTACAAATTTAAATATGGAAATAGATGTTGTCAAATTCAAAACTTCAACCCCTCAGATAATAATTCTGTTGTTGCAAACTATTACCAGATAGGTGTCGCATCGCAAAAGTTATATGCGATATTCAGTTTTTTAGCGGTACAATTTTACGATTTTATTTTAATTATTTGTTTTTAAAGACCTAAATAATCAATTAAAAATACTTACATTTTAACAGGTATTAATGGAAGAGCCTTTATCTTACCAACTGAAGATGCAAGAACAATTGGGATATAAAATAGCGTGTAAATTGCAGTACATTTATAACATTGTTAGTTTTGCAATAACTATTACATCACCAGCTAATAAATTTACTGGAGAGTATATTGATGAAAGAATAAAAAAATTTGTGCATCATTACAAAGACTCGTTAAAAAAGATGAATTCCGATGAATTTGAATGCATGAAAGATAATTTTATAAAAAGTAGAATACGACATCAATTAGAGGTTTCTTCAGATATGGAAAAAGTATGGTCCGAGATAGTAAAAGAAGAATATTTTTTTGAAAATCAGAGAGAACAAATAATAATAATAAGAAGTCTTACAATAGATGATATTTGTGATGCTATTAATGAGTACATGACTGACGGACTGCAATATAAAAACTTAACTGTTCAGGTTGTAGGTACACGTAAGGCGTCTAAAACAGGTATGATGATCATATACATTCAATTATCCTTCATTTTTAACTAAATTTAATTTCTATTGTGCATTTTACAAATTCACTGTGCAATTTTGAAACGAATGTATTACAAATATTTTATAGATTTTATTGGTGTACAATTTAACATAATTTATCCAATTTATTCTCTACTATTACTCTAATATTATTTTTGAAACTTATTTCAATGTAATGCATAAAAAAATATTTATAAATATTTTTTCGAAATTATTACAGATTTAGTTGATATGCCAAAAAATAAGAACTTTAAATACATTTACGCGCCTGAAATTCCTCAAGATACGATGGAAGATTTAGATTATTATTACATAAACGATGTAATAGCCTTCAGACGCGAACTTAAAAAATACACGGAAAAATTAATTTGTGTACATCTATAAAATATATGTGCTAAAATCCATGCAGCATTGCGATTACATATTTTTTTATCATATGTATTAAGTAGAAATATAAGAATATTTTTCAAAAATTTGTATTTTTTTATAAAACTCGAAAATTATTCTAAAATAAGCACTTTTTGTAATATTTTGAATAGACGTTTTTAATATTTTGCATGACTATTTTTAATATTTTCGATTTTTTTCGGAAGTGCAAGGGTTTTTAATAATGTTTATTCAAAAGCTTTTCATGCTCATTTTTAATTATTTAAGTAATTATCGATTCTAAAAGAATAACAAATATAATTATATAAATAAAATGTTTTAAATTTTGATGTCAAAAATAGATTTGAGATGGTTAAAGGTACTCTGTTACAATCTGATGTACATAAGGTACTCAAATAAATGCAATCAAGCTACATATGTTTTAAAATTTTATTTTTATGACACGACAGTACATTTTTAATAAATCATTAAGCATCCAAAAATATCGGCCAGTCGTTTTCAAGATCCTTTGATGCTGAGAACTTGTTAAAGAATTGGTTCGCTCGTAGTTTTTTTAAGAAATACCATCGAAATTTAAGCTAATAGCGTCAAGTCCTTCGTATTCTTCTTCTTTACCGTTTTAATAATTGGCGCGCTTACTACAAAATAATATCAAATATATTAAAAAAAAAAGGAAATTCGGAGAAGTAAATTGAACATGACTAACTAAACTGAAATTCGTAGTAGCACGCAGTTTTGACCACAAAAAACAGATTATTACCATTTCATAATGTAGTTTGAGTTTCAAATCGTGCTATGACGAAATACTAATGCTACGTACGACCGGTGAATAGCAGTTTTTTCAGTAAAGACATTTTACATTGATTATTAATGCAGTTTTGATAATCTAATTCATTACAACATCAATCAACGTGCGTTTTTTCGGGTAATATTTTTTTTCGTTAGTTATCATGTTATAATTAATACCATTCTCCTTTTATTTTAGTAATATAGAGTTGCCACTACGTTTACAATATAATCTAAGCTCCAAATATGAACCTGTTTTTTTTTCTCATTGTTTTACCGCAACGTTACGTATCCTTAGAATAGTAATTTTTCAAATTGCCTTGTGTTTTCGCTAGCACTGATTCTCTGTCCAAACTAAATGAAGCCCTTCATCGAACGGACCAATTTGAAAGTCTCACAGTTTTTTTTTGTTTTTTTTTATCAGTTTCGAAAATTTAAAAAACGTAAACATGATCGAGAACAAACTCCACCAGACGAAAAACATTTATGCAGAATCAGGTCCGCTGGACACTAGGCACAGATGGGAATATGTTTACGACAATAAAAATTATAAATCTTTATGATGATGCAATTGCAATATAAATGCAGATACTGGATTTATAATTTCCACTTTTTTTCGCACGTGCGCGACTCGCATACAAAACAAGTGCATCGGTTTACAAAGCATTATTTGTCGGTCACAAACTCAAGTTCTTACAAATTATATTTTCTTGATTTTACATTCACATTTTTTTAATTTATATTTTTTTTGTACAATTCAGATTCTGAATCTATATTGCAAAGCATGTAATATAAAATTTCGCAAATGCTTTTCTCCTTCGAAAATTTTTTCAAAGATTTTCAACGCATATTACAAAAACAAATTAGTACTATACGTATTGTTATATTTAGGAAAATGTCAATTCACAATTGACAATAATAGTCTCATGACTAAATCAAAAGTTGATACATAATGAAACTTTAATTAACGCAATTCTAAGAAAGGTATTGACGCACTAGGCAAGTCCTTATACACAATAATAAATATAAAGTTAGTCGGTGAACGCGTACATCAAATCTCGCGCATGCACATTTTATACTTTTTTTTCCTTTTGAAATTTTTACTTTTGTTTTATTTTTTCCTTTTTAGCTAAGACGAGAAATAATAGGAGAATATATGTTATGTAATATTTAATAAGAATATATAATAATGGGGCCCACGTTATAGTTTCAACTACATCAATAGTGATTGATCGAGTGTATTTTTTTCTTTCTTTTTTGATACAATTTTTTAATTAGATATATTTTGTGACTCCTATCATATTTAATATATTTGATAATTACATACGTATATGAGCGAAAACCTATGATATATATAATATAAAAAGAAAACTTAGAAAATACAAAAATAGTGAACCGTGGCAAATAAAAACAAAAATCTTATAAGCGCGCGTCCAAACGCAAAGAAAGAATAAAACTACCAAATTTAAGAATAAAACAACAGTTTTATAAAAGATCGATCAAAATTCGAAGGTAGTTTAATTAATTTAATGCCCATTTTACTTGCGCGTTAACCAACCTTCCAAAGACCCACTGCGATAGAAATAAAGATACTTTTTACAAATACAAATATTGTTAGAATCATTATTAGTACACATTTGCAATCACTTATGAGCAACATTTCAATAAACTGTTGTATTTTTTTAATACTTTTGCCCTACTTTTCATAACAAAATGACAAAGAAGACTACCGAAATGTTCTACGAAGCAAAAAAATAATTACTTTACGTTTTTAAAAATAAGTATAAATGAATTATAAAAGTGGCGAATACATATGCCTTGATAGCTAGTATATAGATGAGGCAAACAAAAGAAGTATAATGAAAAGAAAAAAATTTGAATATTTTATGTAGTCGCAGTGCAACTTGATTAATTAATATCAGTTTTTCTTTTTTTCTCTTCATTTTTCAGTAACATGTACGTATTATATAATGTTAAAATCCATTATAAGTGTTTACATAAACGATTCATCGTTCGGTTGTTTTATTTTTATTTTTATTACCAGTCATAAGCAAAGTGCGTGGGCCCCTAATTCTATGTATCCAGTGATGAAAAACTGAAGACGCTATTAAAGCGCCTTGGATTTCAAACGCTTTTACTCATAAATCCTTTTTTTATTCATTGAAGTTATTTTTTCCGTTATGGATATAATAAACATGAGTTTTTAATACGTGATTTTGCATTTTTCATTAAATGTTTTGTTCGCAATTGCATTTGCCTTTTGTTAAAATTTTTTGTTTAACTTGAAATTGTTACTTTTTATTTGACATCAGTGCTGTGGCAATTGTTTTGCTCTGCAAATATCATGAACAGTGAATACATAGTTTCGTTTTATTAAACTGCGTCTTATCAAGAAATTTGTATTGTTAAGAATGAAAATCATTCATATTTCATTGTTTTAACAAAGCGTAAAGTGGCATGCACTCTCGAGCACAATTGTTAACTTGTTCGGTTACATATCGCTGTTAGTACATTTTACATTGACTGACTTTTTAGCTCATAGATTCGAAAACTAAAAATGCATTTCGACTTAGTAAAGATTTTACATGTTTTGTTCTGAAATCATGCATTTATGCACATTTTGCACGTCGAAGCTGACGTTAAAAGTGCGTCCTCAATAAAAGCGTAGTTCATTCAACTTTTTTCTTACAAGTCGCACCTATGTTTACATTTAGATCAAATTGGCTTTTGTTGTCATTGACTTTTTCTCACTTTTTTAAAATTCTGTTTTACCAGTAGAGTTGCGCACAGAATATTTTGTTCTCTTCTCTGTCTTCTTGGCCATAAGTCTTTTACATTTCGAATTCGCGAACTAATATCATTCACTAAGTTTTTCATTTTTTTACAATTACATTCATTGTCTTAATGCATTTAGTCGCGATAACAAATCTACAAAAATATAGCATTGTCTCTTTACTTTATCACTTCTCGTTATATTTAACCCGATAAACGTTTTTCCTTTTTAATCACTCAACACATCTGTATTTTTCGACACTACACTTGTTAATCTTGTCATTCCATTAAATCGTGTTAATAGCGCTGCCATAGCTATCTTTTCATTAATTTGTTTTTGCTTTTTTTCCTTTGACATGCTTTTATTTTCGTCAATATAAAAAGAGTGCTCCACCACACAGCAATGATGACTCTTGCCAACTTGGCAATTACTATTCTAAATTAGATTTATCAACATAATCATACTTTGTATAAGCTTAGTGCGTGATCAACACACCTAAGAGAATCTTTTATATACATCGATCGCATCACTGCTACGTTCCGCTTGCTTCCCATGTATGTACAATTAAAGATTGCTTAACCGGCACGTTGGTATGAATCTATAACAAGATTTAGTAAAAATTGTTGAACAAACGAGAACTACCGAGTCGGGACAACCTTTAAAAAACGCGTTTCTGTTAATATCATATAAAAATGAAAAAGTAACAATGCATTTCCGATTGCAAGAATAATAATAAGAAACGATTTATTCGTCACCGTTAAAGTCATCTATATTATCACGTCCAGTTTTCGCAATATAAGCGCACATACAAAACAAGCAGCAGCCTCTCCCGCTCGTTCTCTCACTTTCTCTCGCTCTCTCTCTCTCTCTCTCTCTATCTCTCATTCAGACATTGAAAAACACTTGAGACGCAAATGCAAATGCAAATGCAAATAAATATATATATTTATACATATATATATTTATATGAATCTCCTACGTGTCCACGTATTCTCGCGCACTTGCCCGCGCGCGCGGGTCCTTTTCATATCAGCGCATCACTCTTGAGAATTGATTTTAAATCAAATTACACACTCAAAGAAAATTTTATCCGGCGCGTGCCCGCGCGCGCACGCATTTACGTACATATTACATGTATGTACGCATATAAAACTATAATCACATCATTTTTATGTACACTACTCTTCCGTTCGTTCACGCTTCTTTCAACTTATCGAGTTTCTCGAAAAACAATATATTCACCTTCAATAGAGTCCAACTCCATGAGAGGACTTTACCTTTGCGTCGCGTATAGCTCGTATACAAACGCATAACTTACGTATAGTAAATCTACGAGAACTCTAACCTAAATCCTGTATAAATATATATATTTCACTTATATGAAAAGCATCAGTCTCCTTGCGCTCGGAGCTGTGCCCGATAGCTCACTCCAAAAATCGCTTACAACTTTAACAGCCCATTAGATTAAAGAGTGCCTCTTTAGCAAGAGAAGTAGAATACAAGGAATGAGCCATCGAGACGGCCGAGGTGAGCATTTCATATAATACCGGAAAATATATATTTTCATTGTAAAAAAAATAATCACGCTCCTTAAGTTAATTAATCATCTATAGCAGTTGACGACTCGTTCTTGCTGGTAAAATTAGCGCATGCATACCCTAGTCAGTCGGAGTACATTTCCATGATGGTACGAGCAGAGCAGCCCGATCAGCATAAGCACGACTTTCATTTTTCTCTTTTCACTTTACTTCTTTAGACTTTAAACTCTTACGCTTACTGTCACTCTCGTAGTAGACAGTGGTACTGTTTTGGCAGTGAGGACACGTGTTGTGTAAGTCGACGGTCAAGATAGATACGCGCCTCTTCCTTACTGGCGCTACAATATGCGTTTGTTTCTTTACTTTTGGCCCCACCATAGTTTTATATGCGCTGAGTCGTCGAAAGCGTACCTTTGACGTTACTCAATTGAGCATAATAACTATGCTCCTTCAAAATTTAAAGAATATTATCACGTCATTGACACGAGAGGCTGTTCGACAGCTCAGCAGTCATATAACTAGATTGGTTACAGTCTTGAGTCACATTCGGGAGTATAATTTCTAATGAGTTTTCGCGCAAAACATTTCCTTAATTGCATTTTGCGTTCTCGTTTTAGTTTTATAACTTTTAATTGTGGCCCAAGTGAGTTCCATTCATCAACGCACTCTGGCCATTTTCAAGACCCTTACCATTTTCCATCGCGTCGCTAAACTGACCGGATTTATAAAGGGCTTCCTTGCTCAAATTAAGATTGGCAAACGCATTCCTGTAAGATTCAATTTTTTATGTTAAGGGTTCGTCAATCGATTATATTATTTATCTCGCGCTCACGATTTTATTAGTTTTTTTTTAATTTTTTTTTTTTTTTTTAATTTTGCGTTAAAGGAAATGTTTAAAGTCACACTTACGAAAGTCCACTAGTAATACCGTTGCTAGCATTTCTTCCTGTGCCATTTTTCTTTTCACAATCTTTTGTTTTCCTAAAAGTAGTCTTCTTTTTTGGGGCAGCCTAAAGTATACGCGGATATTATAGAACACGAGCGGACAACAATTATTTTTAGTTACGAAATTCTATCAAATAGCAGTAGGCACCTTCATTTGCGTCTTTTTGCCGCGTCCGGCGATTTGCGGACGACCGTTGCCTCGACCTGGGAACGTCGCACGACCTGCGAGCGGGTTGAAAGCTCTGGGAATGCCGTACTTGAGTCCGCCGATCGATGTTACCTACGACAAAAAATCTGCTTCTTTAATACTTTTATTTTAAATTTAAATTTTAATATAATAAAAAATTATTAAGAAGAGGATTATTAAATTAATAAATGAATGGCAATTTTAGTTGTATATATTACCGAATGATCTTGAGAAGATAGAATGCATGCGTGCGACTCCGATAAAAATCACACTTTTGTATGAATAAAGCAATGGAACGAAGAATGGAGTTTTTATTATTCAATCGTATTATTTCTTCTCTTTTAAACGAGCACTATTCACACGTATATGCTTTCACTTGTGCACAGAGTTCGTACAGTACTAAAGATAACTGATAAAGGAAGTCTTGATAATTTGTTTTGAAAATAGCAGGTTTCGACAAAACTTGGTCGAATTACATTTAATTTTTATTGAATTATTAAGATTTACTAATCTTAAGAGTATTTTAAAAAGATAACAAACTTAGTCAAATCATAAAAACAAGAAATATTTTTCTTTTTTCTTTTTATAAGTTTCATCAGACATTAAAATTCTAATCATCAATCAATTTAATAAATATTTTAACTGTAAAATGAAAATACAATAAAACTAATTTTCTTATTCATATTGAAATATTACATCAATACTCATTTTTTCTTTGACAGCTAAAATATGAACACATTGTTTTTATCTACTTCTATTCTTGTAGCTGTTAGCCACATAAATTAGGAGAATAACTTTTTCTTACAAAATATTCGTGTACTAGACTAGCGAACAGTATAAAAAGTAATAATAAGAACTAACACCAATCAGCCAAGTAAAGAAAAAGTGAGATCTTTATTCTACCTTTTTATTACCACATAATGCACAAGAAATTATTATAGACAAAACATATAAAGCTTATATAAAGAATAATTTTACAAGAGATATACAGAAACGTGCAGAGTTCACCGTCACCCAATAAATAAGTAAAATTGTAAACACGAAATAAATTTGCAAGACTTAAAAAATGTAATGCGTTAATAAATGAAATGAAAGATATAAATAATATTTAATCAATATTGCAAGCACTATTTAAAGCTTAACTCCAATAATTTCGTTTAAAAATGACAAAATTAAGATTAGAACTCGTTAAGTATATCTACAACTGAAATTATTTAAGACCTTTTCAATCTAATGACTCAAAAAAAATAAAAATCAGCTTTAGTATAAATCTGTAATGAATAAATAGTCTTTTTTGATTTGTAAATGAATTAAACAAATTTTACAAAAATCACGAAATTTCATGGAAGTTAGTTTTTCATAAGTGCACAGATATTCTACGCTACTGCGGTATAGCAGTTTCAAAATTCGCGAAATCTTCTTCAAGTCTCGGCGAATTTGAGTTTGCTACGTCACCATTACCATATGACTCGCCAGCGTGAGCAGAATACATACAATGATACTGCAGCATAGTTAAATTGTGATCGCACGTGCAAGAATATCGTTGCTGCGCTGCTAATCCTACCTGTGGGGGTAGCCGAGCACGAGGAGGTCCTTGTAAAGGTTGGGGCAACCTGCCATAGTTTGCACCCCACTGACCAACAACAACACCAGCAATCTCAAGTTGTCCACCACGTGATGGAATTGGTCGACGCATAAGACCGCGTTGAGGGCCACCAACAACAGGATTACCACGACCGCGAACTAGTCCGTCAGCAATAGATACACCCGCAGGAGGTATGGGCTGAGGTGGTGCAGCAAGTCGAATACCTTAATGAAAAATTTCGAAATTTTACTTGTTAAACTTTTCCAATACTTCAAAATCATTTCCAGTGCTCCGTAAACTTTCAAATTTTAGAAGAATAGTGTATCAACCTAGAGATTCGCAATATTCCATTTATGAAATTATACGAAGCAATATAGTTGAAAATAATTTTCTTCCATTCGACACTACATCGATTACTGACTGTCTCGATGTATAGAGATAATAATGGAAGATTAAAAAAAATTGAATTCTCAATGTTTAATACCTGGGGCAATAGGTAACGGTGGTCGGGCAAATACAACATTAACTCCTTCAAGAATAGCTTTGCGCATTCTTTCAACTTTAACAACACGTTCAATGAAACCGCCGCATAAATCCAAAAGATTCTTAGCAATAGTCGCGCGTGCTAATGTGTGATGGAACAGTTTTCCATCAAAGTATAACCATGGACAACACATTAACCATGGAATGGGTGCTCCACATGCATCATTTGCCAAGAGTGCTGTTTCCACTCCTGCCATAAAAAGACTGGCCAATTGTACTCCTCGAGTGGTAACAAGAGATATCTAAAATATATAACAAGTAGAGTGTGTGAAAATGAACGTCTTCATTTGTAGAAAAGTCTTGTTTTAGATAGTATTATTTATTTACCTGTAAATCTTGTAAATATTCAGCATTCATTAGCTCAGGCGAGAATGCTTGAACAATAAAGGCATCTAGTTCCTGTCGTCGTAAAATTTTTACTTTATCAGAAAATGTCATGATGTATCTAAAAATTGATAAAAAAAATGAAATACTATTCAATTTAATAGACTATTTAATAATATTTAAATAATAATATAATGTACCTTAGTACACAAGCCATGACCAATAAATGTTGTGGCACATAGGCAGTATTCAGCATAAGCGGTGTATCAGACTTCATGCAAGTTAAAAATCCTCTAAGGCGACGTCTTTTATCATCAATTCCCGTACTGATAAGAACATAAAAATATTCGTCTTATTGTTTCATTTATTTTTTATGCATTAATTTTTACATACCCAAACCACAGACGTTGAATTGTAGGAACACCCCATCCAATTTGTTCGGCTTTAACCAACTCTGGCGTTTGATATGGGTTTGATTTTGACCAAACCCACTCCTTAATTATAATATCTGGCACTTCAATTTTTTCAGTGTCTAAACACATTTACCCAAGATATTAAAATAAATCTTACTAAAATGTAAGTAATTTTAATTAAAAATATACTAACCACCCTTCTCTTTACTTTTACTAGCTAAATATAAACGATGATGCAAGTTAAAAAGAATGGCATAGACCATCTGCCTGACTGGTCTATATATAACATGAATTGATGGAAATTCTCTATGATTTTCATCCTCCAGTAAAACAGATAACTTAATCTCTCCAGCTACGAGAATTTGATAAATATTTGGAGACATTAATCCTTTTTGATGCCTTTCAGACGCTGTCCTCATCACTTCTGGTACACTAGTTGGTATGGTAACAGATTTATCTGTTGGTTTAGTTGACTCCACAGTAATATGAGAAGGTGAAGTTGCAGAAGAACTACTACTTGAACTAGATGAACTAATAAGGAGATTGTGAGTACCGTTTACAGTATGACCGTTACCTGCAAATTTTAAGTATTTAATTTTTAATTAGACTAAATAATTAGAAACTATAGAGTTTGTACTTTAATTAAAAACTAATTTTTTACTAACTTTGTTCCTCTTCTAATCTAATATTATCAACATCACCGTGACCTTGTAAACCAGGAGGTTCAATAATGATTTCAGGAGCAGATTTTGCATTTGCAGTAGCTTCCTTATAAGCATTCAAACTTTCTTGTTCACTTTCTGCTGTTTCAGAAGCGAAACGTAATGTCTCCATATTGGATTCATTTTCAGTAGTTGCAGGTAAATCAGATACATTTGTTTGACTTTGATCATTTTTAATTAAATCTGCCATTTAAGTAAACATTTAAAGAATTGTTAAAATTTCATTACTTAAATAATTAAGTATATTTTGTGTAAATAATCTAATTACCTTTGGTGGGTTTTATTGGTTTATAATGTAAAAATCCATCTTTTGTTCCATTAACATAATATTGAACCGATTGTTTGAAGCTTGAACATCTAGGATCTGTTAAAGAGCCAAATACTTTTTGCGCAACAGCATCTAGTTCAATAGAAGGTAAATCTTTGACAAAATTTGCAACTGCTTTTACAGTCTGATCAATATTCATTTTATTTGTACTGGGATTAATTTTTTTATAAAAATCTGCCAGATCGTTTTCACTTAAAATATAATTTCCAAGTAATGCAGCTAGAATACATAATCTTTCCGATGGAAGATTAAGACCTTTTAAAACTTCACTAATCAAGTATTCTTTTGTATCGAGAGAACCCTATAAATATATATTTGTTATTAATAACAAAAATACTATTAATTTTAATTTTAAAAACAAATTAATTTTGAATTAGTAGACATACTTTGTATGTTAATTTTAATTGTTCTGACGAGAAATATCTAGGTGGATCAAATACAGCATATTCAGCATCATCAGCAATTAAACCATGATAATTATTTTCACGGCAATACGCAATGACTTCTTGATGATGATCATCCATACTGCTCAGCTGTTAAAAAATTGAGATATTATTAAAACTTTTTTACTTTATAGAATAATGTATTCTTTGATGTAGCTTAATTACTTACAACTGTGACATTTAAATGCCTAAGAGCCATACGTAAACTGGTTCTCAGACATGCTGGAGGGATCCACCAAATTTTTGGTGGTGGGGTTCCTTTGGTTGCTATGTGTTTTAAAACCTGCAGAAAAGGGAATAATTTTATTTTAAATAACAAAGAAAATTAGAAACAGGGCTACAAAACTTTTAAAAAACTTACATTGTTTACTTTAAGACGAGCATTTAACTGATCTTGAATCCAGTCTGCGCGACGAGGAGTTTCAAGAGAACCGTTAAAAAACACAGCCAATTCTAGACCTGCTGCTTCACTGGCTTGAATAAAGACTGCAATGAAATGTATCATTCGATTCCATTGTCCTCCACAGGCCCAGTCTATAAATGAAAATTGATAGGTAAAAGAAATTTTAAAAATAACAGATCAAATAAAAAATGTTTAAGATCAATATCTTACCTGAAAAGTAACCTCCATATAATCTGTCAAGACAACATTCTCCATCAAGAACTAGACGCAATTTTGCATTAGTAAGTGGTTGTGGTTGCCCCTTGCCAATTCGGTTACGTTGCTTTTGGATAGTAGTCCGTGCTACTTTTAATAAATCAACAGGTACTGATGAACCTGGAATTGAGTTACTGTCCAGAAAAACTTGCAAAGCTTGTATGTTCATTTTGACTTGATTGTTTTTCTAATCAAAGTGAGTTAAATCAATCCACTGTGTAGCTAAAAATTTGCTTTCAAACTATTAATTTTGTCTCCTCAAAAGGTAAATTTTTAGTTTTTCAATCATTCAAGACATGTAGATAACCAATTTTGATTTTTGAAGCCAGGATCTGGAAAAGAGATAAAAGTATATGAGTTTAGATAACTTTCGACTCTACTTGATGAATATACATCTTAAACATAGAGTAAGCAATATTTTAGTCTGACTGTAATGAACTTCTGCCTCTCCTTTCAGCTTTATCAACGACTTTACCCTATTAAGACTAAATTGTCCCTGACTCAGGAGCGTCACTAAGTGGTTGATGAGCGTGGAAAAGAGGGAATTCCTCGTCGGCGCTACTTGTTTTTCTTTCAAAGCCAGTTGAATAGGAGTAAAAAGCGGGACAGAAAAGCAATTAATTGCAGCCTAGAAAGCGCAAAAGGTGTAAAAAAAAACGGGGCCTAATGGTGAATGAACGCGAGTAATTGTAGTCACCGCAAATTTGAATTATCTAACACACGTATGACTAATTGCAGGCTTATGTTTGCTCACCGCTCAAAGACTAATTGTTGCAGATTTTCGAAGGACCGAGCTGTAATACCTCGGCAGTCGGCTCGAGGTATTAGCCGCCATTGATAGCAAGCGGGAGCGAGCGAGAGAGAGAGAGGGAGGGAGGGAGGAGAGATCGCCGCCGCTTAGGGCTTGCGTCCAGGGCGTGGAAGCTCGGAAAGTGTAAAACTAGCATGGCTCAGGTTCTTTTCAGCAACTTACGCAAGGAAAGCGCTCATGCGGGCGCTCGTGGCGGCCAGTATCGGTTTATAATCGAACGAGGCCGCAGCGGCGATTCCCTGCGTGAGGAAAGAGAGAAAAGGGTTGAGACAGGTTGAGAGGTGCCCAAAATCGGGTCCGTACTCACCTCGAGCGACTCATCATCTCTGCCTCTGCGAGTCCACCGAGCTCAAGCGCTCGAAAACACACAACGGCGACGACGACGACGACGACTCAGTCTCTCGACGCGGCGGCAGCGGCAACACGAGCCATAGACCTGCAGCGCTCTTTTTTTGCATGTGACGTCGCCGCGACGTATCGCGCTCGCTCGTTCTTTCTCTCTCCTTTTCTCTCTAGCCGAATGTACTAAAAAACGGAAATGAGGGGTTGAAGTACAGGCCGAAAGAGCGCCATCCAACTAGCCGTGCAAATCTAGCGCAGCAATTGCAGCCAGAACCTAGAGCATACTCGGGCCAGAGTTTGGACAAAAAGCCGCCATGCAAGACTGTTCTCCGCGTAAACTCTATTCGGAGATTCTATGCCGCGTCCAACATGTACCACTTACGTTACCATTGGTCGTTTTATTATATTCGGGCTTTTTATAAATTGTTAAATGTATCGCATGGCTATGAAGCCGATCAATGCTAATTCGCGCTAGTAAATGGTTTACGAATAACCTTCGTTGGAATGCGATGCGACTGAACGTTTTAAATTCGATGATATCGATCAATAGTATTTTTTAATGATTGTAAGTAAAGTTACTGTACCTGCCGCAAGAGGCCATGCGACCTCGCAAATTTGGCACGCAACTATATGCAAACGAATAAAGAATTTTCACCGGTAATTTGGAATGTTGAGAGACACTTTGTCTGCTTCACCGGTCTCGCACATGGGCGCGTTGCCGGATTTTTCATATAATACTACTGTACAGATGGATGCCAATCACACGAATTTTTACAAGTGTATGTGATAACAATGAATATAAAGGATTCATTTGAAACCTCCGGAAGTAGAGGGCGCGTTCTGGTCTAAAACAATTTAATACTTTAAAATTGTTCTCATTATAGAAATTGAAAGTTTTATTTAAAAATTCATTTTTTTGACTCATGCAAATAAAGTAGAAACTACTAGTTATTATAAAAGATAAATCTTTATTTTTAAACTCACGAGGTAAGGTAAGTACACTTGACGAGTCTGAAATTGATTAATAAGTTTATGTTTTCTCAAGTGTTATAATTGTATAGAATTGATAAGAATTCAAAAAGAATAGAGCAGTTATCTTTTAAACATTTTTTAATATTTTTTTATACAAATACATTCTCACTTTGGAAATATATCTCACTAAATAACATACAATCATCTCACACAAACATTTGTATAATTAAGTGGAAGAGTAAACCAAATCAAAATAAAGTATTGGTAAACCAGTTCACAAAAACTGATTTTTTTAACTCTTTAAATTCTTTAACTGGGCACAGTTGCATTTTACTCAGGTGACTCATACTGTTACTGTATAATCATATTTTGAGTATGAATTTAATTTCAATTCATTTATCACACTTCTCACAAACTTTACTCATTTAGTTGCCTCAAAATATATAAAATAAAAAAAGAGTAAATAAAAATGAGTTTTGATGTAATGAGAAAGAGAAAGTGCAACTTTAAACGCTGCAAAGTCTATAAATCTTGCCATACATCGCATAGCAAAAAAGTTTTTTCATTAGTTTTGCACTATGGTTCTTTTAAAGTTCATCGTGCTCTTCACTTGGTTCCTTATCTTCTTCAGCATCAATTTCAGATTCTTTTTCAGTCTCATCATTGGTATCTTCAAAACCATCATCATCTTCTTCTGGTATCTCATCCAACGGAATACCCAATGTTTTTCTCATAAGCATTTCAACATTGGTAGCAAAGTTTGAAGTTTCCCTAAGCATATAACCAGATCTCAATGTTGCTGTTTGGAACATCATTACCGCCATATCTTTCGTGGTCTGGTCTTCGGCATCATATTCTACTCTTCTTAATAATTCTCTGATCAAAGGATGACGTGGATTAATCTCAAGTGTTTTCTTCTGATTAAGATAATACGTTTTCTGCGGATCATCAGCCTTTTGGTGCGCATTTGATATCGCAAGTCTTTCCATATTTCCAGTCCATCCAAACATACTAGCCACCAAAGCACATGGAGAATCAGTTAATCGTTCTGATATTTGTGCTTTGCTAATGTGGTCCTTGAGTTTGTCGTTTAAGTATTTGATAAGGGGCTCAAAAGTTTTTTCCAACTCCTGCTTCCTTTCTTCAGCTTTAGTTCCCTCATCGAGTGAAAAGCCTTCCTTGGCAACATTTTGGAATTTCTTTCCATCAAACTCTGGAATAGATGAAAGTGCATACTCATCAACAGCTTCCACTAAATATAAAACTTCATAACCCTTTTTCAATAAACGTTCAACAAATGGAGATTTCTTAACTTCGTCAATGGAAGAACCAGCAATGTAATAAATATGATTCTGGTTTGGTTTCATACGAGAAACATAATCAGCTAGACTTGTGGGTTCATTCTGTGCTGAGGAACGGAACATCAATAATTTTGATAATCTAGCACGGTTTTGAGCATCTTCAATAATTCCCAACTTGATGTTAGTACTATATTCCTTCCAGAAGTCTTGGTATTCCTCTTTTGAAATTTTCTTAATCATGTCAAGAACTTTGCGGATTAATTTTTTCTTAATGATTTTAATAAGTTTGTGCTGCTGCAAATTTTCACGAGAAACATTCAATGGAAGATCATCACTATCAACAATACCTTGAATAAAGGCTAAATAATTTGGCATTAAATCATTGAACTTATCAGAAATAAAAACTCTTCTAACATATAATTTAATGTTGTCATCTTTTGTTCCATAGCGATTGAAGCTGTCACTTGGTTGAACTTTAGGAATAAATAGCAAAGATTTGAAAGTAACTTCTCCTTCAGCAATGAAGTGAACTTTAGCTAATGGATCTTGAGCATCCTTAGTTAATGCTTTGTAGAAGTTATTATATTCTTCATCAGTAATTTCTGATGGTTTAATGGTCCAAATTGGTTTTGAATCATTTAGTAATTCCCAATCCCAAACGGTTTTGCTAATTTTCTTCTTTTCTTTTTCTTCACTAGCTTCTTCAACCTTTGCTTCTTCATCTTCATCAGATTTTTTATCTTCTTCAGGAATAGCCTTTTCTTCTTTTTCTTCTTCCTCTTCTTCAACTTCAACAGTTTTGCTACTCCATAAATAAATGGGGAAGTTAATAAACTGAGAATATTTCTTGATAAGATTTTTAATAGTATCTTGTTCCAAATAGTCAACAGCTTCGTCCTTCATGTGTAAGCTATAAATATTAAATTTTTATCATTTATCAAAATAAAATAAATTTTTTAGGAAACTATATTGCATTTTGTATTATTTAAGTTATAAATATTTTTAAATTTACCTAATGGTAGTTCCTCTTTTCAACGTATCTCCTCGAGGATCTTCAATAATACTGAAGCTTGCACTATCAGACTCCCAAATGTATTGTTTATCATCATTATGTTTAGTAGTAACAACAACTCTATTGGCTATAAGGAAAGCAGAGTAAAATCCAACACCAAATTGACCAATCATATCATTCATTTCTTGAGTATTTGATGCTTCTTGCATTTTGCCCAAAAATTCTGCTGTTCCAGATTTAGCAATGGTGCCCAAATTATTTATAAGGTCCTGCTTAGTCATACCAATACCAGTATCTGTGATACTCAATATTTTATTATCTTTATCTGCTTTTATCCTTATACTTGTTTCAGGATTTGTGTCAAGAACATTTTTGTCTGTAAGTGCCAGCAGACGAATTTTATCTAATGCATCAGATGCATTAGAAATTAATTCTCTAAGGAAAATCTCCTTATTACGGTACAAAGAATTGATGATAAGTTTCATCATTCGATTGACTTCAGTCTGAAAGTGGAACTTTTCTGCCTTTTCTCTTAGTTCTTTTATCTGTGCTACATTTAAACCATCAATTTTGATGGCTTCTTCCTCTCTTTGTACAACTTGATCGTCTAGAAAAAACGTTAATTTTTAGTTTTCTTTTAAAACTAATTGAGGGATTTGACATATTATTTTATAAGGTAGGAAAATTGAGTAAAATTTACCTGTTCGCAAAGCTTCACGACTAGCACCGAGGTCATTTTCAACAGTTCCTACTTCTTCCTCGATAAGCTCGTCTTCCGCCGATGCTAATCCTGAAAAAGCATTTTCAACAATCAGCGTGAGTAAACACTAATAGAATCCATTAATTTCAAAAGTTTTTAAATTCTCTTAAATCTTAAATAAATGAAATGATTCCATAATAGATAAACTTATCGATTCTGGATCAAATAGCAATAAAAGCCAAGAGTGCGTTAGAAAATTGTAGAAAAAGTGATGACTTACCTGCGAGCAGGAAAAGCGCTGCAACGACAAAGGCAAATTTCTTCATGGTCATGAATCTTAATAAAAGAAAGCACGAAAAAGAAAAAGACTATGCAGCTTGCACATGCAAGCACATGCAGAGAAGGAGAGCAACGACACTTCGGCGCGTCTATCGGCTACTGTCAAAGGATCTCGGTGAGCCTCGGCTCTTGAACAGCCGTGCAGTGTGGCTAGTTTTGATAGGTAGGGTATGCGACTTGATCAAGAATTCCAGGGGGAAGTCGACACGACTAAAGCTCGCCGACCAATCGGCGCGGCCCACGCGGCGTACGTGGACCAATGCGAATCTCGCCGGTGGCAGCCTGGCGGCCTGGCACACAAATGTCTAATACTCATTGGAGTCGGGGAACCGGGATTTCTAGAATATTCGGCGCTGGAAACGGCATCGAAAGCTCTCTGAGCGAAGCAAAACAAATATTTATTGCTTAATTATCTGTGAAAATCAAGTCGACTACGATTCCCGCCTCTTTTCTCCGTCGTCGAGACTTCTGGGATAAATAATATTCCAATGCTGGCGGGCGTCCCTCACATGTTGAGCAAGAAAATCGATATTATTTTATGCGAATTCAACAAGTTCCACGCTGGCCAAAATACCTATCAGCTGTCGATAAGCACGTTCTTTGAAATAACGAGTTACAATCGTTATTGAATATTTGTTACTTATTTAAAAAATTATACTTCATTACATATATATTTATTATACTTGAACGGACGTAATTTAAAATTTGCTCAATTATGTTTATACTTTATATCTACATGTACTTTGCAGCAAAAGGTTTGAATTTATTAGATTTGTTTTTTATATCCCGAATATAATCGGTATTCAAAGAATTTATTTTAAATTTGTTAATAATATTTCTGGTTACATTGTTAAACAGAATTCTAATATAATTTTGTCCTTTTGTATCATTTATTGAAAACCTAAAAAATAGAAAACATTGTGTGAAGATAGTTTTAATATGTCTGTTGCAACTTGCAACGTTTTCTACGCACAGTGATGCCTTTTACCACTTACTACAATGAGATAAAAATATAGGTAACGCCCACTAAAGAAAATCATATATATATTAATTGTACGTATCTCGTACCCAGGTATTAATAAATCATTAAATAAATAAATAAAACTTTTAAACATGTGATTAGAATGCTAAATTTAGATATTTTGTCGTATTAATAAACGACGAAATTGCGCGCTTTGGTCAGATCTTCTAATGACTCATCGAAGGCATTGTTTGAATAATTAAATAATGATATTGACCAAGATTCTAAATCACGAAAATACGTATGAAAGGTTTTATTTTACATTTGAAAAGTGAATATATAAGATATCTCAAAACTTCAGATTTGATATTTTTGATAATCAATTAGCTTGATCAAAATTCATATAAAAATTATTTTATAAACTCTTAAAATCAATTAAAGGATACTTCATATTTAAAAAAATGTAATCTAATAATTTTTCACATAACAAGATTTTAAAAATTCTTACACTGACAAAACAAGTTACAAATTTCGAAATTAAATTAGCTAGATAAAAAAATGAATTTAAACTATAAAATCAATTCGTATTTTTTTATAATATTAAAAAAAATCATTACATTTATTCGCACGTACAGTTTTTGAAACACGCGTATATAAATATACTCACAGATATTCATAAACGCGCATTATTGAACTCACCCCTATAATTAAGCGCGCAGTACTGTTATGCATTATCCATTTTACAGTATGGTTTATCAAAAAAGTCTAGCTGGAAGCTTTTGCATTCTCGATTCGCAGAGTCACTTCGCGCTAACAAATCGTTCAGCACGGAAGTTACCAAGAATAAGCAGAAAATGCATTCGACTACTTTGGATGCTGCTGCTGCAGTGTTACTACTTTCCAGTCTCATTTCTCTTGGTTTACTCCTAAAAAGAACTCCGAAATCCCGGCTTGTGTCTTCTACGTCTGTATTGTCGATATCCGATATATCGAATTCTATTTTTACTGCAACAATGATTTTTCTCCATCAATTTTATACGAACAATGGATTATCTTCGAATCAAAAAGTGTCTACGACGAAAGACCAGTACGAATCGTGGCTGCACAACAGAATGAAAGCGTATGAGAACTCAACGAATTTGATCGAAGAAGGTATCGATAATGAAGAGGAATGTGATTTAAAAAGTGTCTTTTTTTAATTTGCCTTGTTTTTAATACCCTTCGCCAATGCTTTTACATCTTTGTTAAGTTTCTCTACAGATTTTTATGTGAACGCAACGTTAGCTAATCGTCAATGCTGTAAATTGACTGAGAGCTACGATCAAGTGAAAAAAGTTGATTTAGACGAGGCAGAAAATATCATAGAAAATGTGGAATCGGGTAACTTTGCAAGCAAAGAAGATGAGGGACAAAATAAAAGAAACTTAAAAAAGTCAAGAAAATATACTGCGCTCTCCATTACGAGCCAATGGATAATACCTGCACTGTTCACTGGAATATTTCAACTCGCCAATTATAAGAGAATCGAAGCCACGAATGAATCAAACGAAAATTTAGTCTGCTCCATTATTGCCAATTTCCCCTTCGAAGATTACGCGTCTGAGCTGAATGTTACGAATGAAATTTTGAGCGCAGATTTTCTGGGAAGCTCTTCGAGTCACAATTACGTCAACAGCGAAGACGATCTACTGTGGCCTAATCCGAATTCTTCGGAAGTGAATGATATCGTGTCGAGGGTACAAGGAATCGTGAAAAATTTGCTCAACGCGTCAAAAACTGAAAATGAAAGTGCGAACGATCCAAGATATTACAATTTAACCCAGCTGCTTGACATTGTAAATCGCAAGGAAATTGAAAGTAACGAATTTATAATTAAAAATCAAAATTTAAATGATAAAAATGACGCTCGCGTTGCAGGAAATAATAAATTTATTAAAAACAGCAATTCTTTAAAGGATAGGTCAACTTTGGAATCAAAATCTAGTTATTTTAACTACGATTCCTTTGACCGCAATCAATTGCGCGAAATAACTGACAGCTTACAGGTTTTTCGTTACGCGAAAAATCGTTGCCTCGTATCAACAAAGTTTCTAAGAATTAATTTTTTCATATTTTTCGTTCTCGTATATTTTCTGCCAATTTTTGTGTCTACTGTACTGCTTATTACATCGCATTACAAGTGTCGAGAAATAGCAAGAAAACTGAAGGAAAATGATGCCAAAATTGTTTTAATGAAGCGACAAGTTGAGCTTCTTAACAATGAGAACGTGGATTCGAACGAGTCAAGAACATCTCCGTGTGGATGGTTTTTGCCCGACAAAGAAGCGGAGGAATCGAAGCAAATTCAAAGAACAGGCCCGCAAGAACAAAGCCAAAATCAGCACAGTGAAAGGTGCACCAGATTGGAAGAAACGGCCTGTCAATTAGCCTGCGAGACTGAAAAGATGCAGAACTTCTTCGAGATTTTCAAAGTGAACGTTTTGGCTGCTGTGGCTTTGTGGACGCCGTTCTTTCTCCAAGTGCTTTCGAAAGTATTCTTTTGCAGCAACGCTCCAAAATGGTTATTGGAAATGAGTTTTTTAGCTACGATAGCGTTTGCTGTCTTCAGAAATGCTGTGGATTTGAATATAATGAAAATCGAGAATGATGCTGAAACGTCGAAGAGAGAGAACAGTGTTCGTCCGAAATAATTTTTAATATAATAATAAAAACTTGCTTTATTATACCTTAATTGTTAAAGACTACTGTATTTATAAACTTAAACTAATACTCAAAATAAAAGAGTTTGTACCGAATTTCTCCTATAAAATGAATACAGATCTTCCTAATGTTTATTTTGTAATCTTAAAAATATGCTTTTCTTATTGTAAGAAAATAATACGAATCTCACAAGTGTGGTTAGTGCTCTGCACAATGCACCTATAAGCATGCTGACATTTATTTTATTTCAGTATAGTGGTCACTAAAATGAGTTGTTCCGTGCAAGTTTATTTCAGTATAAATGTAACCGTTGACAGGCGCAACATCTAGCAGGTTACTATCGCATTTCATGTACGTTTTTCAGTGTGAAACGGTGAAAAGGTCGAGATTTGATAAATTATTATCTTTGTACCTAAAATATTTTTTGGAATAATTCGACTGAAATCATTTTACTTTTATATTCTCAATTTATAGATTTTTTTAATTTGGTAAATATTTAAAAATTGCAAGTATCTTATTTATAAATTTCTTGTAAATATGCAGTATCTAATTTAAGGATAAGTATTTGTTTTTAATTTAAAAATATATAATTAATTTATAAATATAGCTTATATAATTTTTTATTTAATTTTATTTAAGAAAAAATAAAGAATTCATTAAATGGATGGAGAAGGAAATGGGCCAAAGGATTTATAAAATTTATCAAAAATGTAGACTAAATTTAAATCATTCTTTTTAATGATTGGTAATAATAAGTTACAAAACATACAAAAGTATTCACTAACCAATACAATTTACATGTTTGCATGAAAAGAATTAATGATTTCACCGACTTTTCACTAAAAAATTATTCAAACTTTTTCATATTTTATTTTCAATATTTAGAAAGAAATAATTGTTTTGTACTAACTTTTAATCAGTTCTCTATTTATACATATATTATATAAAAAAATTTTTACAGAAGAAAAAATCAAATAAATTGGAATAAAAAAATAGCTAGACCTTCTATAGGTATTGAAGAAAAAATACGTACATATTTTTGTCAAAAAGTCTTGTTACTTTACAAAGTTCGTAAATTACAAAATTTTAAAATCCTTATTATAAATCATCTGAAACACGCAAAGCACAATCAACAAAACCAAAAATTGTCTTTTACGCGCAATAATTATAAACAGTTTTTAGAATTGAAATAGGACTAAATACAGTAGGCATCTTAGCGATTTTCCTTTTTCTTACTATGTTTGAGTTGTTTTCTTGCCCAATGCTCGAGTGAACGGATAGGCGCTGAGTTATTATGTACAGAAATTCACTTAAAGCAAATCGCTGCAAATTAAAGTCACTTAAAATATTAATCAGCTAAAATTATAAGTTATTCTACAACAGTAATGATGATCTCGTTAAATAATTTTACATAAAAAATTAATTTATTTTTGTGCATCATTTATGCGAGATGTAAAATTAATATTTCAAGTGACTTTAAAATTTAAATTTTTTATTAAAGTTTGAAAAACAAACTTTAAAGATTTCAGTTGTTAATTTTTAATTCATAACAATTCACAGCAAGTGAATTTTTTTAATTCACGATTTTAAAAGAGCAACGTACTCATTTCACTTTGTTCTTTGACAAATATTTCAAAGTATTGGTAAATAATCGTGACGGCTAGAAGAATACCAGTACCGGAACCTATAGCACCTAAAAAGTCTGCCAATACCGAAAGAGCACCGATGCAGAGGCCACCAAAAGCTGCCGCAGTTGGAATGTAACGATTAAGTTCGTGAATTAAAGACTTTTCACGATGGCCTTGCATAACCATCTGAGAATCTTTTAGCTGCTTTGCAACCTGAAAAAGTAAAAAAATTATTTAAAAAATGAATTTATTTCATAGTAAAAAAAATTTAATAAAAATATATCTCTTACATCTTTAGCGGAGCTTCCAGAGATTTCAATCCAGCTCTTTGAGAAGAACGCACAAGATCCCAACATGAAAAGAATGTAAAGGAAAGCGTGAACGGGATCTTGTACAATATGACCAACGGATTCTGGTGGAGAAAGATAATAGCAAAGTCCACCCACAGGGTATGACCTTGCAGGACCACCACCACCAACATCAGACCATACTCCAAGCAAGTTAACAATGATATTGCCGTGGAATTTTACAGCCAACATTTGGGAAATAACATACAAGTTGGAAACCAATGCAGATTGCAGAATAATAGGAATGTTGCTAGTATAGAAAAGTTTGATGGGGTAGCTGCTTTGTTGTCCTCGGTGTCTCGCCGATTTGATTGGAAGATCCACTCGGAAGCCCTAAAAGATGTCAGTAGATTATTAGGATAATTACATAAGTATTCAAAACATAAAGTATAACAAGTTAATGTAAATACCTGGAAATATATGACTATCGCAAATACTAAAATAGTAGCCAACAGGTTCATCAAGTTTGGAAGATTTTGCCTGTAGAAAGCCTCTCGTAAAGCTCTAACTTTGTCTTGTCTAGTTGCTAACAGATGGAACAGAGCAATAACTGCACCTTCAAATTCAGTACCACGTCCTGTGTTAACCGTAGCTGGGGAGAATGCCTTCCAAACAATGGTTTCACAGATGTTGGTAGCGATAAAAAGAGAAATTCCACTTCCTAATCCATAACCTTTCTGGAGCAATTCATCGAGTAATAAAACAATCAATCCAGCAACAAACAGCTGGATAATAATCAACAGACAAACTCCAGCTCCAATTTCAGCAGGATCTCCGTACATTCCAGTCATGACGTAAACAATAGCTTGTCCGACAGTGATGACCATTCCAAACACTGCAGCAGAAAATAAAAGGTAAGTATGAATAAAAAAGTTAATTTTTCACTGGGATTTTAAAGATTTAACTTACGCTTTTGAGCACCATTGAAAAGTGCTCTATCCTTTTGCGTATCACCAACTTCGATAATTTTGACTCCAGCCAACAGTTGCATAATGAGACCAGATGTCACAATTGGTGAAATACCAAGCTCCATCAAAGTTCCCCTGTTGGACGCCAAAATGACACGTATCCAATAAAAGGGATCTGCACTGTCCGAAGACATAATTCCGAAGAGAGGAATCTAATAAAAAATTAGAAAGTAATGAGAACAATGGTTCGTACTTTAAAATACATTGCAAAGTAGTATAATTTATTCAATACTCACTTGGCAGCATACTAAGAAAATAAATAGGGTAATTGCAGTCCATAGTACTTTTTCCCTGAATTGGATCTGAAAAAAATAAAGGACGTGTAAAAAACTTAATTTCTTGTCAAAGCATGCTGTTGGAATTGTTGTGTTGGCCAGATGGTGAGCAAAGCATGCTCCACTTGACACTCAGAGTTAACATACGGCGCTCGGAAATCGGTCAAATAATCGTAATTTAATGACTAAATAGGCTAGTTTAGTCACGGTACGAACTACGCGGAGTAAAAACGCATGTCATCGGCGGAAAAAAGTAGCATACCTTGCGCTGCGGCTTCGCGATCTCTGGCAAGATGCTGCAGAAAGGCTTGATCACCTCGAGAAACTTGACTGAAACAGAAGCGGAAAAAAACAGATCGTAAATCCTCCTGCTGTTTACAAGTGCAGCAAGTGGTTGAAAAACAAAAACTCGGCTCTACTTACTGCCCATGGTGATTTGGTCGAGTCGGACGTTAGCAGACGATGAAGTGAGAAACTATCACTAGTTTAAGCGGCAGAAAATTCGGAAAAACGGAAAAGTCAGCAGCAGGCTTTGTTACTCGAGCACATCGTTTGTGGAAAAGAGTGAATTGTCGGTAGGTCGGCGGCGCGGATTATCCGGCGAAGCAGTCAAGCATCATGCGTGAGCGCGGCTCTGTCGACGTGGCTCTTCTCTCTGCCTCGGAATCGGAAAGCTCTCTCTTCCACTCCTATCCTGCGCAGGACGCCAAGAAGCACCGCGGCCGCAATCTGCCGAGTGGGTTACCGTTGCCCGTCCCGTCCGCTTCTCCCCGTTTCCCCCGCCAAGAGGAGCCAACGACTTTTAAATACACGTATGCTTGCTCGAAGCGCTGGCGGCACTTTTACACCCTCCGGCGAACGGTAATAGTAGGTCGCTTAAAGCTGAATTTTTCGACACGTGTTCCCTTCTGATCGTGTACATCCGCGTATAGGTTCAGTCAGACGATCACGTGACGTCTTTCAAAACTAGAACCCCCACTCCGGCGTTCGGGCCACTTTCTTGTATTATCATTCGATCTTCATTTTACCGTTTACCTATCGCAGCTGCTGCTCAGTTTACACTCTGGGAGTAGGGATTGTAGGGAATATCACGTCATGTCCGGCACGATCGCCACGACGTCGATCTTTTTATAGATAAAATTAGCTGCGATTGATAATGGTAAAACAGTTGAGCTCGATGGCTCGATCCAGTCGATCCCACTCAGCTTTTAAACCAGTTCTAAGCCAAACTAACAGAGGGCGTAAGCGAAGCAAAAAAGTGGCTTAAAAAATTGGGGAACGCGTTGGCTCAAGTGGACTCGGGTTCGAATCCTGATTAATGCGATTTTTTCGGAAGTCGTTTTTAATCAGTATTTCCAATTCGAGCCTGCGTCGTCGGTATCAATAATTGATGATTATCAATTAATTGATAAAAAATTGCGATCGTTGAAAAGTCCTACATGGCATCGAGTACGTAATAAAGTCCGATCAGGCAAATTGTGTGTGTAAACACGTCGTATAGGTCTCAAAATCTAAGCGTTGCGATGCTTTCTCCTCGTCTCTCTTAGTACCGAACTTGTATTTAAAATGTATTTAAAAAATTATGAGATATAAATGGAAAAATTGTTTTAATAACAACTGTTTAAATTTTTTATTTTAAATTAAAACTCGAGGCACAATTATTTTTGTAAAAATTCTTTTTATTTCACTTACTAGTTTAATAATACACTTGAGAATGAAATATACAATCATCGATCCCACAAATAATTATTTTACGCTAATATTATTAACAATTAAATCCGATCCTTTTTTAATTAAGCACTAGAGTGGATGCATTAATAACCGAGGGGGTTAAATATTTCATCCGAGCGAATTTAGAGGGCATAAAAGCCAAGGCGCGCTGTGCATTAAATGCAAATACCGCGCGTAATATAATGACTTTTTGAAGCGGCGAGGCACATCTATTAAAAAGTTTTTCAAACGAGCGCCGTAAAAGTGTCGCAGCGCGCCGCGAGAGCTGCAAATATTGCGGTGCTAGTCCTCAATTAAGTTTGCGCGCGGCGTAAAGCGATTCGTCATTTTGCCCTGCACCTATAAACCTTTCACGTCTCGTCCATTGACAGGCGGAAACAACTCGGGCCAAGCACAACGACTCTCGATCGTCAGTCGCCGCGGGTCGCTGATCTGATCCGACAGACGTGTGTCTGCCTACTGCGATCAAGCTGTAATCTGCTCTTGGAGTGCCAGCGAATTATGTGCCCACTCGAAAAGCATGGAAAACCCATCGCTCGAGCTTCTGCTGCCATCGGGTTTATTATAGCTGCACTCGATTAAACCTACTTCGGCGCATTATTTATTTGACGCTTTCAATGAATACTGACGGATTGACGTTAATGCGATGATAAGGTAATTAACGCTTTTGAAATTTTCTGACTTCTACGTTTGACACTACGGATATATTATACGTCGTAATTAATAAATTTTAACAGAAAAAATGCATCTATATTTAATGGACTCGAAACGTTTTAATTTCGGAGTGCAGGAAATTTAAACTCGATGCAAAAGTTGTTTACAAAAAAGGAAAAGGTATTAATTTAAAAAGTTTTTATTCGAAGCTTCCATTTGACTCATTTATAACTTTACAGCGTTTCTAAACTACTGCAAAAACGGCAGAACCTGCAAGCAAAGTTTAATTTGTACGCAGATAGTTGGCGTTTACTTGTAGTTTTGAAATATACGATAGTTTCATTTTAATTGTTCTGTAATGCGGACGCTTTCGAATATAAAGTTAAAACTTGCAAAAAGACGCAGTTTTCAACTCTTATTATATTTATTTATGATTTATTCTGACATTTTCAAAGTTTATCGTAAATTTTTAATTTCAAGAATAAACTTGAAATAGCGAGGACTTTAATTACAGCGAATATTAGTTTTTTCCGCTCCCCTGCTTTTATTTCCTAAATTATATTGCACGCCGAAAAAATAATAAAAGAAGCTCGTAACTTAGGCAGGCAATTTGTCAGTGTTAGCCAAAGCCAAAGCTGCTTACGCTCCGAGAATAAAAAGTGACAATAATTAGCAGATAAAATTTGCTAAGGTAAGCTCAGCTGTAATCGGCAGGGAAAGCCTCGATCTTCAGAATTCGCGCGCCCAGCGCCGTTATATTAGCGCAGTGTATATTATCTTCTTATTTCGCTTTATTAGTTAGATCTTACATTGACGGGAGCTCGCGGGGCCACCGTAATGCTATAGTGCTCGCCGAGCCGTACGCATACACCTCTAATCAATAGTTCCAAGCCGAGAGTATATCATCACCGGGCTGACTCATTTTTATCGATTCCCAAAGAGATCTCTTCTACCTGCAATACCTGCATGCGTAAGACGATTCAGTGTATCGTTTATTAACATATAACCTTAATTTTTCCATTTGTGTAGAATTTTACATTTGCGAGAAGTCGATGTGCATGCAGGTCTCGAACTCGAAATATTTTCAAAATTCTTGTGCTTTCAGCGCATGTTTTCGAGGTATTTTATTCGCGTTTATTTTTAGAATCTCCAGGTCGAAGCAGAAATTTTATTAGCGCAGCCGTTAAGTGCGGGTATAAGAGTTTTACCGATTTTTATTGCATTTTAGTGTCCAATAATACTTTAATGCTCTTGCGTTAATGACAAAATTTGTTTAGTAAATTATATTACCGCAATTACTTGTTAATCATAACAATCGGCCAGGTGTATATTAAGTTGGCTTGAAAGCCAACTCCAGACGGTAAAAGTAAAGCGTAATTTAAGAAAAATTATTGAATATTGCACGCTCTATTAGTAAAAGGGTTCGATTACAAAAAATTGAGTCTTTTTCTCGAAACTTTTTCGGACAGTCATCAGTGTTTTTATGCCAGCCTAATCGGCGTGTATGCTTTAGGCATTATTCTGTAATATCCATTCGTCTAAGAGCGTATTACAAGCGCGAGTTTTTTTGCCCCTCTCATTACGTACACTTCCATTCTTCAAATCCTTTTAAGTTTCACTTTAACAAGGAACAATCACGTTTACGGCGCGTGCAGGCTGCCATTAACGGCATTATTGTAGCTAATGTTTGCTGATAAAAGCACTATCCTTTTTTTTTATATATACCTATTAGAAAATAATGACATAACCCAGCGTGAAAAGAAGCCATGTAACGGCCAGTTACCTTTTACAAAAGGCATTATTATCAAATTGCGCAAAAGTCCCTCTTTTTTCCCGCTGCGAAAGACAAACCTCAACACCGGGGACGGGCACAAAGCGAAATTATTTACTTGGACCGGCGGGCAAAAGGACGCGCGCCACCGTCGAGTGCGCTATATACTTTTTTTGTTTTTGTCTTATCTTCCCCCGCATGCGACTGCATCGATTTCGCGCACTGCGCAAGCGGCGGCGGCGGCGGTATAATGTGCGCGCACGCGACGGGGAGATTATTATACGCGCGGACGGAATGCAATCGCAATCTCGATGAAATTAGAATTGAAGTCTCTCCTTCCGAGCGGACGTCGCCGCGCATTCTTGAATATTAACGCTCGTTTGCGCGGTGCTGCGGACTTTCATTATACACGCGCTTTATCAGTTTTCGTCCTTGCCGCGCTTCTGGAGAGTCCGTCATTTCTATTATTGCCGTCACCTGAGCTCATCTTCGAGACGAGACTCTCGTACATATCTTCTCGCTGACTCGTTGACCTGTAGAGGCGGCTGAACTCGCTGGCCGGGCTTTGGCTCGCACCTCGCAAAGTTATCATCGAGTAAGAGGGAATACACTCGGATTTGAGAAAAATGAACGGTTTTTGCCGCGGACGAAGTATTGCAGAATTTGATAGCCCTGCATTTACGCAACGCAGGAGCGCGTTTAAAGAGCCATTTCAAAATATCCTCGCCGAAACGAAAGGAAACGTATATAACGGGGGGATCGCTTAGAAAAATTCATTAAGATCGGAGAAAGTTTCATCCGATAATGTGCGTTAACTGTATACGTGTACTGTATACATTGCGCCAACTCCGCACAATTTCTCATTCGCGAAATACTTCTGGAAATCGTTCTCTTTGTACGAGAAGAATTTCGATTTTGCAAGCTGGCTTTCAAAGCGCTCCGCGAGATGTATAATATTGGGAGCGCGTATTTAAATCAGTAATTAAAGATGTACGCAGTTTACTCACACACATATATATATAAAGGGGATTAGTTAATATTCAGCACAGGTGGCTCCTCGCGGCCGATTAATTAATTTCGAATTAAGGCGAATAATGCCTCTCCCCCCCGAAAGCAGCTATTCAAAGATGATGCTTTTAATGGAATTGAATCTCCGGTAGAGCAGCTCTTTCATCCCGCCGTAAAGGAAAACTTCAAAGCACACGCCTTTCCCCAGACATCTAATTGAGCTAAAAGTCGGCGCGAGCGCAGCATAAGGAGCGTATAACCCTCCCCGCGAGAAGACTTTTGCCATCAATTTGAAGCAAACGCGGCGCGCCGGTAAAAAGAACTTCCCGAATTAATTGAGCAAATCCACTTTTAGTTTTGCCCCCCCCCCTTCGCCTCTCGCGCCGCTGCCTCGGATTATAAGATTTATCCCCCCCGGAGTCTTTTAAATCTTGCGAAAAATCGTATTTGCGATAGGAGGCATCCTTTTTCTCTCGCTGTTTTATTAGGCGTGCATTAATTTTTATATATCTGGCTCGTCAAACTAGTATATAGAAATAGGATCCGATACTTAATGGATTGCAGCGGAGCGCAGATTAACCCGAGTCTATATGGATTTACGAAAACAATTTGCAAATAAATAAGGAACATTTGCATGAATTACGCAACTGATTTAGCGCTGCTCCGCGTTTTGGCGCAAGTTTATATCTATTTTCGAGAGAAAGTATATATATGCATTTATGCAGAACTCGCGCGTAAAACCTCGTCTCGCGTGCAATATTCAGCGGGCGGGTATACTAGATTCCGATTTTCGAGCGAGGCAAAAAGAAACGACTTTTAAAAATGCCACTTTTGCACGCATCATAAATGCGAATAGAATTATTTTCGAGGGAAGACAAAAATTCACCGCGCGACTGGCTCTTTTTCGCTCGTTTCCCTGGAAAAGGACGTCGGGGTAATATCAATCAGCTGATCGCGTGTGACGAATACGTGACAATGCGCACCTGTCTCTCATTAAGTTGCGCTCGCGCACCTGGCGATGTGCCACCAAGTTTTGTCGATAAAACCGCGATAATCCCAAAGCCGCGGGAGGAGCAAGGTGAATTGATTAAAACTTTTTCGAGCTTTCAATTTATCGTTCGAGTTCGCCGAGGAATACATAATTATAATCTAATTCTTGCAGATCGTAATCTTTGAGCCTCGGCTCAATCTCCGCTCTCGCTTCGCGTTAAATTATTATTTCTCGCGATAAATTCAAAGGAGATTCCGAGCAAAAAGCTTTCTATTCATTATATTTAACATTTGAACGACATTGCTGGCGAATATAGAGAAAAGCTCTCGCAAAACGGCGCCGAAGCGCCTATTAATTCTGCGCAACGCCGCGGCGCGGTATCAGAGGGTTTCCCAACTGTAGCGCTTAACGATGATTGGAATTAAAAGGCAAATAAAAAGCGGGGCCTTCGCGAGAGGCGGCATTCCGCTCCCGCGAAAGAAAGGGAAGAGCGCGCGGCGCGGTTTGGCGCTCTCGGCGCTGAAAACCATGACAAAAGAAACTTGTGGCGCTTAATTATATTTTCGATGCACACTTGTACACTCCTCCGCGCGCCGACGTCATTGGGTAATATCGCGGCTGACTTTATCGGGGAGGCTCTCTTTTCTTTTCCGGTTTTGTAAGGAGAGTCCCGAGCGCAATTATATTTCCTCTTTTTTTTTCATGCCGGTGCGCCGACTCGCTTGCATCAATGTGTTTCACGGCTAATGGAAGATTTAATCATTCTCGCAATATATATATATATATATATATGTGGCCGAATGCTCCATGCGAGCGGAGAGAGACCCCCGGCAATTTCTGATGGCGAATATAAATTTCAGGAGGCCGCTTTGGAGATTGATTTCGATCGTTTTATTTCACGGTTTATATTCTTCGTGGGTATCGAAATCTCATTTCCGGCGATTTGGCCCCGGTTACGGCAGCCTTTAAATTATAACGTTTTAGGCGGCGACCGCTGTTATGACAATGGGTATTAAGAGCCAAGAATTCGCAATAAAGCGAGATTTCCATTATGCACGAGTGGCGTTTCCATTAAAAGAATGTAATATTCCTTAATTGCTACATTACGTTTTCGATATATTATATATCAATCACGCGTATAGGCCAAATTAAATTTTGCAAACGTGCAGGCTGTATACCGCCGCCTTTGACATAATTAATTTCCTAATTAATGTCACCGGTGCAATAGAAATAATTTTTAAGCAATGAAAGAAGTTAATTTAACGATTCCATCAATCAGCGCTTTCGTCACTCCCGCAACTCGCGGCGCAACTTTTTTTCTTCCATTCGCCGATCAATCATATTCGCACTTAAAAACTGATAAATTTTTAATGGACATTCCGGAAAAGAGTGAAAAACGAGTATACACATCGGAGGCCTAAGCTAAATTTGAACGGCGCTCGGCTTTCCTTTCCTCGGCCTCGTAATTCAAATCACTAATTCTCTCGCGCGGCCATCATCAGGCTTTCTCGCGTACGTAGCATCGCATCGCGCGCTTGATTGTTCCCATTTTAACGCGTCGCCTCGTAAAATCTCGCTTCGTCCCGGTATGCGTATAATTGCGGACTGAAAAGATCTCTCTCCTTCGGCGCGGGGAAGATGCTCAAAGAAATTAAACGGCGTCAGCCAACGACCCCTTCTTATAATCCTCGTATTTGTATTAAATTCCTCGGCGACTTTCACCCGCGGGGGGGAGGGGGGGGGACCTCTGAATACATTGAAAAAACAATACGACGGGAGGAGAGGAAGGAGCGGAGCAGAGAGCGCGACTCCATAACTATGTAAAGTTGGCCGTTCTCGCGAACGGCGGGAGATAGTCTTTGCATAAGAACGAAATACTCATTTGCACCGTTCGAACGCTCTCCACGGCTATTGTAAATTTCTCCCGGGAGAGGGAGAGAGAGAGAGAGAGAGAGAGAGAAAAAGGACATATATATATACTCCGGCGCTCCGCGCGCGAATAGCTCGCCGAAGTGGAAATAATTCGATAGGACTTCCGCTCTAATTGGGTCCATTGCATAATAATCGTCATTTCCAATTAGCTCGCCGACTGGAAGAGGCTCGATAATTCGCAAGAAAGCGGACCGCGCTTCATTTTCACGGGAATATAATCCGGCGCGCCGAAGAGAGAGAGAGAGAGAGAGAGAGAGAGAGAGAGAGAGAGGAGAGAAACCGGCGCGGCTGCTGCAGCGACGTTATAATTGCTTCCGGCTCGGTAAAAATGCGAGCCGCCGATGTTTGTTATACGTGGACTAGTCCAGCTCGTATGATGTATACGGCAAAAAGAAAGCCGCGAAAGCCGAAAATTCGGCGAAACGTGCCGTGACAAAGTTGCAGCTAAGCGTCCAAGGCTGCCCGAGTTGCGGGCGGATCGTTGGGAAAGAAGCGCGACGCGAGCGAGAAACTCTTTATTGCGACAAAATCTCTTTCCAAAGGCGAAGCTCGTTGACGTAAGTTCGGGTACATCTGCGTTACTTTGTGCACGCCTGCGCCCGCTCGGTCGCGGCGTAACCGATAAATCGCGGGAAACTTTCTATATAGATTTAGAAAATTTAGCTGATTTTCAGTCTAAGAATCTCGCTGAAACTTTTATAATAAAAATATCGGTAGAGCATAAGCAGTATTTTAAACTCATTTTTATAGTTAGTAGTTATTACATTATTTATATTTTTTAATTTTAATTTAATTTTAATATTAATATTGTAAGAAAAAAAAATAATTATACATTTTTTATCAAGTACGTATTGTATTTACATATAATTCACTAAAATATAGCCATTCAAAATATGTTTTAAAAAAATGAAAACTTAATATCTTTGGACCTAATAAGTTTCAAAAGCTGCGCAACGAACTCGACCGAAATATGTAAAGAGTCATACCTTTTCCAAAAATGTCATGTCAATTGATATCTTTTTTTACTCCAGTAATCGTTGGACATAGAAAACTCATTTTATACCACTCTAACCTCAAAATCACGACTTTGACATGATTTTTCGGTGCTCGTGGTATAAAATAATGTTCGATACTAGTCTTTAAGTTGATTTTTTGCCTAGCGGGCCGAAAGTACTACTTTCTCGCCCGGCGCCGGATCAAGAACGTTGTATTTTCGGCCTCGCTAGGCAAAAAAATAGTATACAATCCTCGGGAGATAAAATGGCAAACCCATAGCTCGTGTTTGACACCCTCGCCTTCGGCTCGGGTGTCAATTTACACGAGCTATGAGCTTGCCAATTCTTTCTCTCCCTAGGGCCGTAATATACTATATTTACCTCGTGAGACATTTTTCGCCCGAGCGAAGCGAGTCCACATCAGTGTCGAAAAGTACTATTTTCAGTTTTCAGCTTTTTACTCAAAAACTAGTTGACAAAATGGCTTGAAAGTTTTGCAGATTATAGCTATATATGTTTTTAAGTACTAAAAATTTTTTCAGAGCAGTTGATAAATTAATTTAAGAGTTAAAAGTTTTTTTTTAAAAAACTCGTTCTTTTTTTAAACAAAAGAATCATAGGTAGAGTAATTTTTCTTTATTGAAATTATATAAGGTATTTTTATGCTCTTTAAAATGCCTTTTCTCCGATTCAAATATCTCAATCCTGAAACGAAAAAAAAATTAGAAAACGAAAATTCGCCATAAATCAAAAACGGATCTTTTACCCGCCATGAGGCAAAAAATAAATAAATAAATAAATAAAAGCTGGGATTCAGGCGTACACAAATACCCGCACAGCACACACAGACATTTCTTAAAAGCCATACATCTAGATTCCCGACACCTCAAAATATATTTATAACATGTTTTTATAACAACTTTCAAATTTACTATCACAAAACTTCCTCTAGGAGGAAGCAATATTTTGAAATCTATTAATATATAATCTTTATAATCTTTTAGACGAAGAAGACGATATTTACTATATAATTAATCATTTTTTTAGCGTTTTTAGAATAAGATTGGCCGTGGAAAAACGTTGCAAATCAAACGGCAGTTAAAATTGCTTACTAATTAGAAGAATTAATTTTGAAGAGTTGTAAAAGTTACTTTTTTTATTTTTCAATAAAATGACAAATAAAATTTATTAATGAAGTTTAAGAATTAGAATTTTATTTTTCACATAAATAGCAAAAATTGTACATTATTAAGTATTATTTAGATTTAGAATACAATGAAATCTGTACATTTCGTATAATTTTGAAGTTTGTTGAATATCAGAGCTTTAATTTCTGTAGTCAATGTTTCAGAGAGAATTTTGTTTAGATTATTATAAGGAATATAATGTAGAAATGTGTTAAAGTCTACTTCAATTTCAGATTGCACTGGTGGTGCTGTCGTTGTTGTAGATGTGGTTGTGGAATAACAACCCCAAAGCGGTAGTTTACAAATAGTTGACCAGGTCAGATCAGAAGCTTCAGAAAATGTAGAAGCTGTAAAGGTTTTTGCTCCTTCATATACATTTTTGACTGTGAGAATGATTGTATTTGTAATTATGGTTTTAACACCAGTAAAATTAAATGCATCTACAGGTATATGTGGCTTAACAATTTCCACATTTAAATTACAATTTTCTTCGGAAAGATCCAATGTTTCTTGCAAACTTAGACTTATTCCTGAGGTATTCACTGATATATTACCATATAAGTAGCCCACAGATGGTATGGAAATCTTTTAAAAATTTAATCAATATAATTATACAAGCATTGGTTAAAAAAGTGCCGAATAAATAAAATTAAAAAATCTTATTATAATTATGCTAAAATCTTACATTTAAATTATGTATTGTAATATTCCCGCCTGTTAAGTAAAGTGTTCCACCAATTACGAATCGCTGCCCTTCATTCAGAAATGTAATGTCGCCTTGTGTATCAATGTGCTTTAGAACACTAAATCATACGTTCTTGAAAAATATTTGTAGAGAATTTTAGCGACTAAAAATAAAGGTACTCAAATTTCTCTTACTTGAAAATTGCGCCTGAAGCAGAAATAGAAATAGAAGAGTCAAAGGCAAAAAAAAAAGGTGGGGCTGAAATAATTGCTGTTGATTTCTCTGTAACTTTATCTATTATTTTCTTAAGATTTTCTTTTACGATTAAATTAAATGTATCCTAAAAAAAAAATTATTTTTTGGATCATTAGCAGTCAGTAGATAAGTCTTTCTTCATAAAAATCTAGTTGTACCTGTTTTGTATAAGTATAAACTTCATCACTGGCGTTACTTGCCATTCTTGCCATTACAGCAACATTTCCTCCAATCGCTTTCTTTTGAGGATCAAAATCACAGAGTTTTTTCTCAATACATTCTCTAACAATGTTTAAAATATTATTCATTACATCAATAGGTAACACCAACCTAAACAATCAATAATTTACATTGAAAATTTTTAAAATTGTGGAATTGAAGAATATTTTATATAAAAAGACTTGTAAAAAGGATAAAAATAAATAAATATTTTTAAAAATATTCTTCTAATTGAATTCAAATGGAACTTTTATCGCAGATACCTAGTTTCAAAATTATACGTGAATCCTATAGAACATTTTTGTGTTATCATTGTGGGATAATCACTATGCTCATAATTCTAAAATTATAAAAAATTGTATAAACTATTGGTTATAAATAAAATGCTTGATATTCATAACTTTAATTTTCTACAACTTACTGCTGTACGCTGCACTCGCGCAGTTTTTAAGGAGTCGAATTGTAAATTCAAATCAAGTGCTGCTAAATTTGGATACTGTAAAATCCCTGCAATGAATACGATTGTAAATGTCTTATCCTTTTCCTTTTTCAATTCTACAAACCTTGAAAACTTGTATTTTTGATGATAATCACATTATTGATGCTTTCGGTATCTAAATCAGCATGAATAAATCCACTCAAAAAAACTTTTCCTACGTTCCGAACATTAAATTTTCTTTCAGAAGAGCAACGTTCTAAAAGTCAAACTTCTCTTTATTAAAATTAATTTATATATTCATTATTGATATTACCTATAGTTTCACTTGAAGTATGAAGGCAAAGTTGGACAAGAATTATGCAGATCAAGTACCAGGAGGATATCATTTTACTTTCAGTTATTTTCTTAGATTGTATAAAAGAACCTCATATTGTAACGCATAATTTCAAATAAAAGTTTCGTGTTAATATTATCACAGAAATTTATGCAATAATATTTAACTAGTTTATTTATCGAACAAATTATTATTTTTATTGATTTTTAAAGCTATAAAAAATTATTGAATTTTTCCGCTTAAAAATTTCCTCCTAATTGTAGTATCTTTGCTACTAAAATACTTTTTCAGCAGAACTTAGAATTTTTTTTAATAATAGCAAAATAATCGGCTATTCAGCTAATGTTCAAAGTTCAGTCAAGTTCAAGACGATTTTTATCATAATCGAAGTCACAATTTTTTTTTAATATATTCCTCCTAATGCAATTGGTAAACTCGAACTAAAACAATCGTTATTACTCTTAATATCATTAAAATTAATATTAATGCTCTGAATATTTTGAGTGAATCCTACAGAACACTTTTTTTCTCGAAGTCCTTGAAAAATTAGCAGGTCCAGGCAGATGGTAATATCAACATAGTTTATCATGCTAAAAAGTTGACGAATTTTAGAAATATTAAATAATACCATATTTTTTCAGAACTTATAAATGTACGTTGTACCCGAGCAGTCGTTAAAGCTTGAAATTTTGAATTTAAATAGAATAATAGTGTGGCATATCTGGATACTCGGCACTCCCTGTAATATATAAATGTATCTACTTTCACATAGACGATATTTTTGTTAGAACTCTCAGTGTCCAAGTCAACTTTGACCCTCCCAATGACATGATTTACGCCTTGCTAAACTAAAAACGTTCTATTATAAAAACAGCGTTTTAAAAAAAAAGTAGCAATTTTCCTTGATTCGAATACACAGATCACGTAGCTACTTTATTATTTATTGCTTATATTACCTACAGTTGTGCTCAATACGTGTCAAAAAAAAGCACGAAAATAAAACAATAAAACATGTTTTTGATTAACTTAAAAATTAACGTAATTTAAATGCTTTTAGAATAAAAGTTAATTTTTCTTCAAACTAAATCCTTGAAAAGTAATTTAAATTGATGATTTCGTGCTAAGTTTATCTTGCAGTCATAATATTATTTGTTTAATGAACTTATTTAAAACAAACGAGTAATAGAAAATAGCTATATTTATTAAATATTTTTAAAAATTCGTTTTTCTTTCATTTTTTTTTTTTTTTTTTTTAGAGAAATTGGAACAAAATACGGATTGGTTGATTTATTGAATTATATTTTTTGCGTTTTATTTAAAAGGAACACTTTGAAATGCAATGAACAATTAAATGGATCTTACACAAATAAGGAACACTTATTTGTGTAAGACCCTTTTAATTGTTCATTGCATTACAAAGGCTTATAGTTTTATTTATCTATATACTTAACCCCATTTAGAATTAATAACAAATTTAAGGAGGATCATTATAAGGTTACTAAATTTATAGAATTTAGATCTAAATAACTTTTAAAAAATATCACAATTTATATTATAAAAAAATCAATTTCACAATTTTGATGTGATACCACTAAATCAATGGCAGAAACTGATTTTTTATTTAATACATACTATAAACGGTCGGTGGATTTGAAGATGTTAGTAGCGGCGTAGGGCGTAATGCGGATAATCGAGACTGGAAGGAGCCAGTGTGTCGATTAAGTGGTTCGGGTTTCTCATCCTGGAGGCTGTGATTCGATTCCGATTATCAGCACGTATTTTTTTATGTGATTTTCGAATCACCCCGTTACAAAAACATTTATAGTTCGTGTTTACAAACAATATGCAGCCATAATAGTTTACAACATATTCTTCTCATAAATTGTGAGTATGAAACACTTTCAAATTATAAATAAAATGATATGTCCTATTAATCAAATAAATTTGGTGAAAGGAAATTTAAGTTCTAAAAATGAATGGTAAAATAATGTTTTCACTTAATATCCATTAATTTATTTATTTTTTATTCATTAATCATTTACATTTGTCTTGCAATGTAAAAACTATTATTACAAAAGGGCAAAGTTTCTTCATCAATTCTCAGTCACTCCTATGTCCTCTATTAAATTTTTAAGTTTGTCAATGACATATTCATTTAAATATTTATCGCACTCAAAGAAAGGCTCGGTTTTATATTGACTAATGTTTGCGAACTTGTCTAACAAGAATTCAATAGTTAATTTACCAAGAGGAACGAGGCCGAAGGTATGTACCGGAAGTGCATGTATTATACCTTCATAATAAACTGCACATTTAGGGAACAGTGTAAACCTTAATTCTACTTCTGCATAATAATCGCTTTCGCTTATATAACCGGCGAAGCCTTTTAGGTAGGTCAGCATAAATTGGTCGAATGCGGCCGGAATTCTCGCTATAATTCGGTTATCTCGTATTTTGATACTCACATCTCTAGTTCGTCTATACGTATCGAGGCCTCTGAAATTAAATAAATTTACTAACATGTAATAAAATTACTTCTGAAAGCATTCTTAAATACATCTTGTTTCGATATTGTCGCATATAATTGAAAGAGCATATTATTATAAAGTACGTAAGCGATAACTTAGCTATTGTAGAGTGTGTAGAGAAGGAGTGAGAAAAAAAAGAGCAACAACGTGCATAGTGTGTGCCGCAGTCGAACGCCGAACGAGAAGACAGTAAAAGCGATCGCGGAAGGGAAAATTTATGCTGTCGTGAGTCTGGAAACGAAGATTTGCCGCGTTGGAGGAGTTGCCAGTTTTTATGTAATAGTGAGTTGCATGGTCAAAAGTAAGGTAAGTTATACAGTTCTCCTCAATTCTTTGGAAGAAATAGTGTGTCAGTGGGGTGAAGAATTAAAGTGAAGAAGTGAAATAAGTCTGCACCGTGAAAGAGATGCGGTAGTGCGAGAATTCGACGGAACTTCCTATTAAGATTAAAACCTTTAGTGCAAGAATGAGAAATAGCGTGTAAATTGAAACTAAAATAATTAATAAATTAGTACGAGAAAAGTCAATTTTTTTTTCGATTGATTATTTACCACGTCAGAATTTCACTATTTATAGATAAATTTTTAAAATGAATTTGATGAAGTAAATACGTAGAAGATAATATAAATATTTACCAAAAAGTTACTGAAATTTATTAAAAAAATTATATTAATTTTTATATTTTAACTTACCCCACATATAGATTTCCATAATAGATACTTCCATCTGGAGCTAAAGATTTAATAATCTGCAAAGCGAACACGTCTACCAGCTTATTCAGTGTGGCCTATGAAAATAAAGATAATAAATTTAATTCTTATTAAACGGTACTCAAGCATAAGAATATTGTGCGGAATTTACCTGAATGCTTTGGTAATAAGTATCTGCATTTTCATCAACAGCGAGCGGGTCTACATCACACACATATTCCTGTAGACATGATTGAACGTACCGAATTATGGCTACCTCTTCTTCATCTATATTTCTATTCAATATACAAGATAGATTCATTAAAAATTCGTAATTAGCAAACGTATTCTTTATCGTCTTAAAATTGTTTTACCCTGAAACTGCATCATTGCTCTCAAAAAAAGATACAGTGCAGATTTCTTCCTGTTTTAAAAAGTTTAAATTATTAACAGAAATTACTCTAATCAAAATGAACTTTATAAAAAACTTACTGTTTTCCCATTTAGTTGATATCCAATTAAACTTGTTATGGCTTTTTCCTCGTAATTATCCTTTCCGTCTTTTATAATATGACCTATAAAAGTAAGCGACAGATTTTCTGATTGGCAATAAATTTCATTTTGCAAGTTATTTATTGCAATGCAATTCGTAATTATCATTTACTTGAAAAATAATTGCGTTTTAACCTTTAAATTCGATCTCCTTGATAAATTTGGTGGTCGGATCGTTGTACTGGACACGTTGATTATTATAATCGATTTCTACATTTGCATATACATCGTTCATCCGAATAAATCTATTTTTTCCTACTTGAATTGAGAAAGATTTTCTTTCAAAAATGTGACCTAAATAAAAATTAAAAACGAATAAATGATACGTCGTTCAAAAACAAATATTTTACTGTTTTAAAATACTTATTCTTACTATTATTGAACGTTCGATGATGGCATCTTATACCTGAAGCTGGTGACAATGCAATAAAAATAATTAATGCGCAGTAGAAAATAAAAACCATGTCTGTTAGTATACTATTTCTATGGATATTTAAAAAATGCTACTACTTTTTTAAAGAAAAGAAATGAAAGAAGAAAATTAACTTGATGTTAAAATTTTAAGTAAAGTAAAATTTATATTTCTTTCTGTCATTAAAATATATAATGTTCGACGATTCAATATCAGCATGATTTTATTTGCATTTTATCACGAAATTCTTAATAGCCCGCAAAAATTAACTTCAGGTTCACAGATAAGAATTAAAAAATATGAATTTTTATTTTCTATATTTTAATTCTGTGTAACATATTTTTGTTCCTTTTTTTTTTTGCAGCTAAATCGTCTTTAGGTTTATTATTTCATTTACTCTACGTAAGCTCTTTTAGAAGGCCACGACTATAGTGAAGTTTTATTAAAAAGTCTGAGACAAGAAGGAAAAGAAGGACATATATCTATTCCTGAAGTTACAATTGCAGGTAAATGATAAAGATTTTGTTGGTTTAATTAAATAACCAATAATAGAGGAACCAAATTTTATTAAAGCAATTTATTGTTGCCGACGTTTGGGAAGTATTTCTTCTTCAAGGCGTAATATTAGCTTACAATTGTCAATTTTGGAATTGTCTTCCTTCTTCAGGGCATAAAATAATACTCGTTGATTTACATTGATTTAAATGGGGTCAAAAGAGTCAAATGTCGTAAAAAATGTAAGAATCTATAAAAATATGGCGTGAAAATTTCGGCATCTTGCATATTTATATTCTAGGTTCGGAGTGCCGGCCAGAAGTTATCCGCAATTCTCTACCAGTAGGGCATACACGCGACAAGATAGAAGAGAAGATTATCGGCGCCCCCGGCTACCAAATCCGCTTTTCGACAGCCTCTCGCGCGCCATCGCACGCGCCACTTGGCCGCGCCGCGCGCTGCACAATGAGGAATTTCGCACTTGCTCTCCGCGGATGTAACTGTTCACGCCTCGCCAATTAGCCAGTTTATCCGCGCGTCTTATTATTCCGTCGCGGCTCTTTTTCCCAGTGCTTGTCCGGCGCTCGATGGGGCCTGGGAAAGGATGCGCACCTTCCAAATACGCGCGCGGATATGTAATGGCCGTCATTTGCGGAGAGTAACCGTTACGGTCTAATGGAGCCTGGCATCAATGAACTTTGCTCGTTTTCCCTGGCTTTTCTTCGCGACCCGAGATTCGAACTCGTTGCTGCGATGCGACTTTTCGACGAATAAAGCGGGAGAACGGGGACGGATGGTCAATCGTAATTTGTTGGACTAATCTTTATTCTAAGGGTATATTACGAGAAAGGCTCTCTTGCAGAAAAGTGAGGGTGTAAGTCAAAGCAGGATGTTGTTAAAGTTAGAGCAGGAATTAAATGTGAGAGTTTGCTGTTTGACGATTGTGGTTTGCAAAGATTTTTTCGGCAAAATAAAATTTCATTTACCTTTCTTGAACAGTATTAGTTGCAACTCAGGATACATTCACTTCTATAATGTTGTCGTAGTCTAACTGTATAAACTTGTAACTTCATTATGCTGCTTAAAAGTAATTGTTTAAAAAAAGCTTAAATGACCAGTCGTATATACAGTTTATTTGATTACATTTAACGAATTACAACGCGACAGTGATATTTTTCAGACATGCAGCACGTATTGATTTCACTGTTATTACTGTGAATTCTTTCGCAATGGGATAATTGGTCTTAAAGCTCGTGATTTTTGGATTCATTAATAATGGGAAAGCAAAATTAAATTATCTTATTCTCTATACGTATAAATTAATTATTAATTAAGAATATAAAATGAATATTTTTTATTGTATCAAAAATATTTTAAATTTATTAATGAATTTTCAATCGACTGATACAAGAATGGTAGATTTCTCTACATTTATTGGAGAATTATTATTATCTTTATGGAAATTTTGAATGTTCTAAATTCATTGATTTATACGGCACTAAAATTGACTATCCTATTTTCGCAATTATTTTCTCATTATCCCCTTTTACTTTTGAAATTGTACGCCCTCTTTTCTGATGTTCGCTTTTACTTAATATCGATTTGCCTCTAATTCCTTTTTAAATTTCTGTTTAACATTTTTGATCGATTTATCGCTACATATTCGTTGCTAATATTTCATGAATTAATGTTCATAGAATAAATATTGGTGAATTATTTCATGTAAGAATAAAATGATATCCTAAAAATGATTATCACAAAAATTTTAAAGAACGTATTTAGTTTATGTAAAGATTTTAATTATTAATATAAATATATATTTTTGATAAAAATTTCTACAATTTTAGTACATCAATTTGAGGTAATTAGCTGAAGTTACTATCGATTTTCCAAGTCAAATGTTTAACTTAAATTAGGCGAAGTTTAAGCAAGTAAGCAGCACAGCAAAGCAAAATTAATTAATTTAAGTAAACAAGAACTAGATGGTAAACTATATTCGTTTTGTGGTATTAAAACAAAATATTTAAAAATATGTACTTCTACGTTATACAAAATAACAATATTCGCTTGAATTTTTAAACAAAATATATAATTAATACAGGAACTATTCAACGGCCATGTTAATTATAATTATAATTAATAAGCTGTAATATGCAACTCATTAAATTAGGTTAATTCAAAATGTACTTAATTTTGTAATATCAAATATAATATAAATTCCGATATTAATATTGGATAATTATTAATATTATATAGTAATATTCATTATTAATACAAATAACTCGATGAATATTCTTCCATTTTTACTTGCACCAATTTCGCGCTTAAAATTAAGCTTAAAGCGTGACATTGCCCGGAGAATTATGAATTGTTTATGCGTGCAAGCTTTCACATTCCCCGCCTCATTCGCTTGATTTCTCGAGTCAATAAAAAACACCGAGGCCCGCAAAACGCGTCTCGCCGCGTTCATGCAAATTCCTTAATATCGCCTTAAATTTGTAACGAGCGGTCTGAATCGCTGGAAAAAGAAAGCCCGGAAACCGCGCGAGGACTCGCCGCGAAGTAGTTTACGCGCATTTAGTTGACAACGCTTAGAAAAAAAAGTTTCATTACGCGCTAACAATGCTATCTGCGCAGTCTAATTACCGCTCTCTCTCTCTCTCTCTCCCTCTCTCTCTCGATTCCTCGGCGACGCAATGTGCCGGTATATATCGTCGACTGGCGGCCGATGCAGATCTCCGCGCGCTTTAATTGCTCGCGCTCCATCATGCGCCGCTTTATTGCAGGCACGCGAGAGAGATCGCGGCTTTTTTCGCGATTTTTATCGCGCGCGCTGCGCAGGCAGTCAGGCATCGGCGCGATTATGTGACTGGGGGCTGAATCACGGCCTGCTCTCCATTGTTGTGCCCGTGCAGAGAGAGAGAGAGAGAGAGAGAGAGAGTCTTGAGCTCCGCGGCCTTAGCTTTCAATTTTATCGCTCATAAGGACTTACATAATAATCGCGGCTAATCGCCGTTTTATAAGCTCCTCTCCCCAGGCTTAATCGGCCCGCGCAGCTTTTAATGGGCTGTACGCGGAAAAGCTGCTCTTAATTGGATGCGCATCGTCGGCCCGCGGCGATTGGAATTTTGCTTGCTTTATATCCCACCTTTTGTGCCCCGACTTTTTCGCCCGGAATCCTGGTCTCCTTCTCGGAAATGTCGTTGCGCTCGAGGCTTTGCGTCGGTGGAGGGAATGTACCTTTTGTATTCCGCGCGATTCGACGATTATATATCTATATATTTCTGGGAAATAAATAAAATTAACATTCGTCCTTTGATTCGAGTCAAATTGAAAGGCATTAGTGCAATCTTTCCGGATCTGCTGTTATGTAAAAGTCGCTATTACCAGTTATTTGATTCCATTATTTTTTTTTGTCAAAGAATACCGACTGACTCAATTTGAAGTTATGAATATTTTGAATTTTACAAATTTTACGATGTAACAAAAATTTTGCATTCGAGGGAAAAATATGTGCATAAAAAGTATATATTTCCAATGAAGTACACTATGGGCTGTGAATAAAACATCAATTGTAACAAACGCTTTAAACAATTACACAATATAGGACTTGTGAAGTAATCTTCGAGCTGAAACTTTTTTATGCAACAATAAATTGTTTCTTTTTCTTTTTTTTGACATTTATTAAAGTAACAAATCAACCGGAAGTTTATTTAGAGAAAAATGTTTTATTGTTCAAGGAACATTCATTTACTAGTAAAACTGTGTGGTAATATCATCATTGATTTAGCACTATTGTTTATAATCTACTATTATTTTCATAAGTGCTTCTCTTGACACACTTTTTTCAAGAACAATTTCTAAGGTACTATTTATTTTTTTATGTACATTAAAGTATTTAAATCTTAAAAGTAGGTGAGAATGATTTTCACTAATTATACTGCAGTAAGAAAAAAAATTGTCCAGAGCAATGCTAATGATATGTGATATACGATATTAAAAGTAAAACGACATTTAATGTTCAAAGATTGATTTTAAACATTAATTCTAATAGAATGTATTTTTCTCAGTATTATAATGTATTTTTATCAAACAGAACAAAAAAAAAACAAATAAGAATAGGTGCATTAAGATTATTACCTTCGTTTTAATATTCCATTTTTTTGCCAACGAGAAATTGTTCTTGATCGATAAAACTGTCGCGTTTCCTAATCCTTAAGTACACAGATTACAGCTTTCTCACCTAAAAGGTATGACGTCATGGCGACAAATAAAGTACAAATATTATATAATATGCACATCTTTTGTTAAAAACATTCAATAAAAAGATAAATAATATTCAACGAAATCATTGTGCAAATGCAAAGCCAGTGCTTTTCCATTATCTTTATTTAATTTGTAAAGTCGATCAATATTAAACCATCATTTTTTAAATGATTAATTACCTTAATAAATCACTAGTGTTATGACTTAATTACATGTTAATCCCATAACTTAGATAAAAACTATCATACAATTTCAAATCATATCATGCATTGCTTATTAAACATTTAGTGCACAATGCACCCTAAGGATATAATTAATTTAAAATTAATTGACAATCAATCAAACGCACCTCAGGCAGACGATCTCTATCGAAAAACGCGCCGCAGAAAATCGCGAAATATCGCAAGGATCATTTTTGTCGCAGGTGGCTGGCATCGTGCAATTATGGTTTTCGTCTGATTCGAGAAAAGTGCCAAGGCAACGATGAAGCAACGCCAAAATGCGAGTGTCTGCAGGTCCCCGAGAGCCGAAGGGGAGGATTAGGCGCGTTTGCGAAAGTTCTCGGTGATGAAATAAAAGCCCGTAGCCCGCGGCTCTCTCTCTCTCTCTCTCTCTCTCTCTCTCTCTGTCTTGGTAGCAAGGAATGATAAAAGCTGCGATGCGACAGTACGCCCACCTAAATATTGAAAGCCGCAGCCTTGAGGTATTAGACTCTTATCGCGGCGACAAAGACGAGCTGCAAAAATACCTTGAGAAAATACAATGGCGCTCGAGCTGTTTCAACGGCTGAGATAATGTTTATTTAATATTGCAGCACTGATGTCAATAATTGATAACTTTTTGGATTTATCTGATTTTCAAAACGAAGAACTCGATGAAAAGCGTTAATAGCTTTACTGGTCTTTTGAAGATGTATAAATACTCATTTTATTCACATTTATTTATTTTTGACGGAGTTCTCGGCAAATCCGCATCGGTTTACATACGAGCCACCTATATTTTTATTTGCACGCAATTCGAATTTCCGCTAAAAAGCTTTTACGCCTCACCTAAAAATCACATCCATTTAGACTACCTCAGAATTGGACTGTTTAATCGGCAATATTTGGTTGCTGTGGTGAAATGTTTTTTTAGAATCTTTATATAGGTCATATGAAAATTTTTCCATGAAAAAAAAACCATTAGTTAAATATTAAATGTTATAGGATTTTACGGCAATTAAATGAATTTATTTAAATTGTAAAGATACTGATGTACATTATAGAATTCCTGGAAAATTTTTACTAATTTATAATTTTTATATTTTTGTATTTTAGAAAAAAGTGATTCACTATCTTTTTATTACATAATAAATTATTGTAAAAATAATAATTGTTTTTTCTTTTTAGTGAAAAGTATTATTATTTTTATAACGTACGATATAAATAAAAAATACAGATTCTACAATATAAGATAAATTTTATAATTTTTATTATAAATTACTATTTTACTATGTAGTTGCTATATTACTATATAAAACAAGTATTAATATAAAATATACAAGCCAGGTTTTCTGCAATGTAGCAGTATAACTTATTACATTCTTTCTAAATGTAAAATCTTCAGTCAAAGGAAGAACGCGTAGGTAACGTCTTACCTTCAATGTAGTTATAATCATATACTTTTCTGTTTGAATCACATTTGTTTTTTCTGCAAACTTTTATTCTGTGACATTTTATCCTGGTAGCTATTAGCGTTCGATGTATCAGAAAAGGTATAATTCTCTAATGCATTTCTTGTGACAGAATCCTGCGATTTAATAAAACAACTGAACATGAAAGAAATTTATGCAAGTAAACAAAAATTAAAAGCGCATTTAATCTTTATATTTTGATGCAATTCATATTAAATTAATAAAAAAAATCACCTTTAACTTCAAATGAAGGTTTTTTAGTTTGCGTGGAAAGGGAAATGTTTGATTTTAAACTTGCTGCTGCCTTTAGAACTTGTTTCGTCGAATAATTTCTATTTCCTTTTCCATAACTTCTCCAGAACTCCCATCGGAAGCCATTATTAATGTATCTTGCTTCTGAATTTAAAGCTAACAGTTTTGTATCTGCCTCATCTAAAGTTGCTAAAGTAAAATTATAATTAATTCGAATACATTTTTTAGAAATAGTATAAAAATGTATCTTTAAGATAGTCTTACTTATTCATCGTCTAATTATGACCGTGTAGAATGATTCTTCTAATGTACATTTATGTCTTTTTCATTTCATGATTTCAGTATTGTCTTTATTGTAATTTCAAAAACACAAGTATAAAATTAGCTAAACAAATTTTTCATTGATTTATAAATAAAACATGCTTAGTAAAAAAACTTGCCTCTTTCATATTTCAAGATTTTAGAACTTTCATTACTTTAATTTAAAAAGTTTGCATCTAACATGGTTTTAATATATACTTGTCTCTTTAGTATATCGATTACGTTAGGCAGTAAAATTTGTACTTTCCCAATGAATGTTTGATTACATTTTTTCAAAGAAATTCATGGTCCAACTCGCCGTCGGCCACTCTAAAATGCACGTGAAAAAATGTCTAAATTTTGAAATTTAGCTGTATGTTTCAATAGCATTTCTTTTCAGGTCTTCTTTTCCAATGTAGCTTCAGCAACCCTAACTAAAGAAATAAAAAAATTCGTTAAAAGAATCAAATGAGGCGCTCAAGAAACGTCGAATGCTTCCTTTTATCGTTGGCTATCTTTTAAACCCTTCATTTCTTCCCCTTAAATTTCAAAGACATTAAATAGTTTATAACAAACTATCTGCACCATTTCTCTTCTTTTTCTAGTCTGCTTTTTCTATTTTTCTACATATTTATAGCAGTATGGAGTTATAAAGATACGCGAAATGAAAAAAAAGGTACTGATCCTTTTTTCAAACAAAATTTTTTGCTGAACATCAAAAGTATTTAAATAAATTGATTAATAAGACACAAATTCTTACAAATATATTTTTTTAATATAAATATTTCTTTACTTTAGTGTATAAATATAGAGAACACGTAAAACATGATAATACAAATAGTTCACAGTATAATACAATTTATAAGTCAAAAAATTAACTTAGCACTATCTTGACGTAAATAACTGTTTTCTTACAACTTCTCTATAAATAATCTTTATAAAGTACGTAAAAAAACAATTGTTTAAGTTAAGATAGTAGTAATACTATAATATAATAATAGTACTACTATAATATTTTCGCCAAGACGTTAAAAAACCAATATTTAAGGTGTATAACAAAAAATCTCTTTTTTTGTTTAAATTTCAAGATATCCTCCAGGATCTTTTTATATACATAAAAATCTTATATGGCAGTATAAGATTTTTACCATTCTCAAGATCCTGAAGGATATCATTTACATTTATCGTCAAATTTAATAGCTAACTCTCTAATTCTTTTACGCGATTTTCAAGTTCTTTAATTCTTTTTAACCGATTTCTGCACAAATCTTTCATCAGATTTCTTTCTTTTTCTAATTTTTCTATTCTCATGTAATCCTGAAATTTTAAAAAAAAATTCAATATTACTCTAAATTCAGATTAAATTTTTTTTTTTAAAAATAAAAAAAAATCTTAAGTATACTAACTTCTACAGTACCACTACTCATTCCGGTCATTTGAATTTTATCTACTCGGTTAACTTGGACAGCTTGATCTCTTTTATTAAGTTTACTTTCGTAGCACTTATTGCAATTATTCAAAATATTTTGCAAGTTTTGAATTTCCAATATTAGTTCAGAATTCTAAAAATTTGAATAAATAATCAGAAAAAGGATAAGAGATAAATTAGAAAAATATTCATAGGTATTTATCGAAATTGAAATGTTTCATTGTTGTTTTTAATTATTAGAAAATAAGAAAATATCGCTTAACGACATTTGCATTCCATTAAAATTAATTTTTAAATAAAACTGAAAAATTTCAAATTCTGCAATAATCAATAGCTCATTAAAGTTTAAAAAAACTACTTTCTAAACTTACTCTTGTCTGACTTATCAAAAGATTTGCTTCCAACTTCTTACATTTCATTTGGTATGAGGAGCTCTTTGATTCCAATGCATTTTCAACTATTAAAATTTGGCTTTCTTTATACACAAGCTCTAAAGACATTTGACGCACTCTTTCTCCTAGTTCAAGGCAAGTACGGCATTCTTTATCGATAGATTGAACAAGGGGTGGTGTTGGCGTTGAAATTGATGAAATTGACTGCGATTCAATATCGGCAATATCTTTACAATCACTGTCAATATTAATGTTTCTATTTTGATTGAAGATTTCGCTACGTCTACGTTGTCGTCTTCCTTTTTGAATGGTTGGTCTAATATTCTTAGAACTATTTCGACTTAAATTTACTGATTCCAACTCTACAATTTTATCATTTAAATCTCTTATTCGGTTCTGTAGTAATTCTTTCTCAGAATGTAGTTGTATTATTTTATTTTGTAATGTACTCTTCTCATATTGCAATGTACGCAAATTTACTTGGAGTTTTTCATACTCTTCCTCCAAAAAAACCAATCTCAAGCATCTTTCTTTTTCAAAATTTTCGGTAATTATTTTATCTTGTAATTCTGCATTTTCGTTTTTTAGTTGGAGAATCTCAGAAGCTAAATCGTCTATTTCATCGTCTAGCTCCTTATTCTTCATATTTAACTAAAATAAGAAAATAAATTAATTAAAATATGAAAAAATATATATAAAAGCATTTAAAAAAAAAGAAAAAAATTACCTCGGCACTCTTTTTTTTATAAGTTTCAAGTTCCATTAATTGTTGTTCATTGTTAGCGATTACCATATCTTTCTCTTCAATTTCAAGGATAATGTTATGTTTTTCTCGCGTTAACAATTCATTTTTTTCAAGAAGGCTTTGAATATTCCAATTGTTATGTTTTTGTCTTAACTTTTCAAAAGCAGCTTTTGTTGTATTAAGTTCTTGCTCAAGTAGTTCATTCTTTCCACGTACTTCCATGAATTCTTTTTCAATTAAAGATTTAGATGTTTTTAATTCTTTTATTCGGTTGTATGATTCTTCCAACTTACTTTTTAAAAAACATACTTCACTCTGCATTTCTTGCATTTCAATTTCATTTTGCAAATCAGTAGTACTTTTATTTACCTGAAAATAATTATTTGCACGCAATAGTAATTCTAAATATGTATTTGAACGTTATAAAAATTTGAATAGAAAGACAAAACCTACCTTTTCATTTAGATTTTTATTTTCCTGCTCAAGTTCTGTACAACGATCTTTTAATTCTCCTATGGTATTGGATAAAACTGCGTGTTCATACTTAATCTTAGCTATTTGCCCATTTAAAACTGCCGATTTTATTTCTTCACTAGTAAGTTTATCTTGGATTGACTCCAATTTATTTTTCGAATCCATTTTCAGATTGTGAATTTCATCTTTGAATTTGTCAATTAATAATTTTCGTTCTAACATTTGAACTTTCAAGTTTTCATATTCTGGTGTGATAGTTTCAACTTTGGTTTTATATCTATCTAACAAGTCACATTTAGTTTTTAAAAAATCTGTAATTTCATTAACTTTTTTATCTTTTTCTTTATTTTTAATCTTTAATTGTCTATTAATTTGCTCCAAGCAGTCCATTTTTTGTTTTAATTTTTCAATTGTGCTTATAGCCTTTATCTCAATAGTATTTTGTAAATGTTCCAATTCATAATCTAAACCTTCATTAGTATTTTTAAGATCTGTATTAGTGATTCTGAGATCGCCATTAGCTGATTTATACATATTCAACTGCTCTTTGAGATGGTCTATTTCTTGTGAAAAATCTTCTTTTTTGACTTTTAACTGATTTTCCCATTCTTCTTCTTTGTTTTCTGCTAGATTTTCCTTTTCTTGAGCAACAGAATTGTCTTTCCATTTAGACTTTTTGTCTAATTCAATAACTAACGAATTCATGTTACTTTCAAAAGCAGCAATTGTCGTACGTAATTGTTGATTATCACGGTGTGCTTCTTTTAGATTTTCTTTTAGTGTATGAATTGTATCACAAAGATGTTGATTTTTCTGTTCTTGTTCGGTAAAATCAGTTTGAAGTTTTTCTAAATCGGTTTCTACAGTTTTTGCCCAAACTTTTGCTCCTTTTTCTGCATCAATACTCTGTTGCTTTTCCTCTTCAAGTTTCCGTTTCTTTTTCTCAAATTCTTCTTCCACTCTTTTAATAATTTCAGTTTCTTTTGACAAAATAACCTTCAAGAAACTCGAAAGAAGCTCGGTAATTGATTGTTCAGGCAAATGTTTCAATTCATCTTCAGAAAGACTAGACAAACTTTTTATTTCCTGTATAATCCGAGATTTGACACCGTCGATTTCTTCTTGTAATTTGTCTTGCAAATTATTTTCAGTTTTTAATTTCAATTGTTCCACTATTTCTTCAAGCTCTTGTAGTTCATCAAGTTTTTTTTTATAGCTAATGTGTGAGTCTTGTACTAAATTGGTAAGTTCTGCTTTTTCTTTTAATAATATTTCTAGCTGAACTTCAGTTTCAAGTTTTCGAACTTGAATTTCTTTTTCTGTAATATTAGCAGCCTCAAGTCGCTTATACAAAGCTGCCAATTCTTCTTCAAGAAGTTTAATTCTTTCCTCAGAATTTGAAGCATCGGTTTTAGCAGCATCAAATTCGTTTTTCAGTTTTTCATTAATCGACTTCAGGGACTCAATTGTCTTATTACTTTCAGCTTGCTCTGCTTTCAATTTAATTAAGGTACTACTAATGTTTGAATTACATTTTTTAAGCTCTTGCAAGTCACTGCTAAGATTTTCAAGATTTTTGTGTAATGTTTGAATTCTTACAGATATTTTACGATTCGAATCCGTCTTCGAATGAGTTTCTTTCTTTTCAGTTGAAATGGATGAATTATTTAGTTGCAAAAATTCTAATTCATTACATTTTTCATTGTATTGATTTGATAATATGTTGTGATTCTCTTTCAATTCTTGAATTTCATTGTATAAACTTTTAACTTTATTTTCTACTGTTGATACATTACATTCTTCATAAACAGTATCATTCAAACTTGTATCCATTAGACTCAAACTTTCATTGATGCTTTTCTTTGCTTTCATTCTCAAAATTTCAGTATCTGAACATTTTTGTTCAAATTTTTGTCGAAGTTCGGAAAGTTTTTGAGTTAAAGACTTCACTTCCAATTTTAATTTTCGCCTACTCTCATTCAGCTCTTTCAAACTGGCACATTTGCTGCAATTCGACAATTTTAATTCTCCAAGCTTTTCATTAAGAACTTTTAAATGTTCAACTTGCTGTTCTAGGCATTTTATTTTTTCAGTTAGGTAAAGAACGTTATTCGTTTCATTAGAACTTTCATCGCACTTTGAGGTTTGCAGTGCAATGGAGCAGTGGTCAGTGTCTGCACAATCAGTACTTATCAATTTGTTGTCTTTGTTAATGACAGTTAAGGCTGAAATTGAAGATATATCTACACCTTTATCTAAATTTTCAGAAAATTTGTTACATTGCTGCTTTAGTAGATCTGTAGTTTCTTTTAATCTATCATATTTCTCGATCTGCTCTGTTAATTCACTTGACAACGTAATGTTTTCTTTCTCTAAAAATTCTACTTTTTTGATCAACGAATCGATCCTGTCTTTGTGAATGCATTCATGATTGTATGTTAAGAATTTACTTTCTTTAACATTGTCAAGCTCTTCAATTTTCTCCATTAATTCTGTAGATAATGCAATATTTTCTTCTTGCAAAAGTTTTAGTTTTTCATCATAATCAAGAAATTTGCGTCTCATTTCATTATCGGCAATTTCTTTTGATTCAAATAATTTTCTCGACAAATCCATATTTTCGTTATTTTGAATGATAATTGTTTCCTGCAGCTTTTCAAGAGCCAATTTAAAATCGCTAACAACTTTTTGAACTTCTTCTATTTCGTGATTCTTTTTCTGAAGTTCAAAGGATAATGTTTCATTTTCTTTTTCAAGATCAGCTTTTACTTTCTGTAATTCTTCTAAGGTATTTGGCACATTATCAGTATTCTCATCTGGAGTTAGCACATTTATTTCTTCTGCATGAGGCATAGATTTATTTTCAATAAGATCATTGCTCTAAAGAATATTTTTTAATTAATAATATATTTCCTATATAAAAATTATTAAAATATAGTATACATTTTAACTCTTACCATTGTTAAATTTGCATTTGCTGTTATATTGGATACGTCTTGGCTTTTATTAATTCCTTTTAATAAAGTAGTACAATCTGGAGTAACAGATTGACTAACTTCCATATTGTCAAGGTGAGTTATATTGGCAAAAATATTACTTAGCTCTAATTCGCAGTTTTTAGTTAATGATATTGAACAATTTTTTGTGTTTTCTCCAATTGATGATGTAGATTCTGAAGAAATATATATGGAATCTTTACATGATAATAAATTGTCCGGTTTAACGAAACTAACTGCATTTGTTACTGACTCTTGCTTTGCCGATAAATTGAATTCTAATGAGTCAGATACAGCATCTTTGTATTCATCTGTTACCGTGGTAGATTTAATAACAGAGTTTTCTATTAATATTTCCGTTTCTGAAAGTTCTTCTAAACTTGCTATTCTTTCCTGCAATTTAGCCAGTTCACGATTTTTGTGTATTACTTTTTCCATGAGGCAATCGGTATCAGATCTTAAGGTATTTATCAAAGTATTAGCACTTTTTAATTTAGCGGATTCATCAGCAATTTTGTTCTTTAATTCAGCAGTTTCTTTGAACAAATGTTCTACTTGTGATTTTAATTCAGTATTTTCTTTGAACAAATGTTCTTTTTCTGACTTTAATTCAGTATTTTCTCTGAACAAATGTTCTTTTTCTGACATTAATTCATTATTTTTTTTTAACAAGTGTTCTTTTTCTGACTTTAATTTAGTATTGTCTTTGAATAAATGTTCTTTTTCTGACTTTAAATCAGTATTTTCTTTGAACAAGTGTTCTTTTTGTGACTTTAATTCAATATTTTCAGAAAGTAATTTATCAATTGTTTTCTGAATAATTGTTCTTTCATTATCAGTTGGTAACTCAGGATTTTGAGCAGACATTACTTGCCTTTCTAATGTGGTAAATTCTGCAAGAGTCTTCAATTCTTGAGTAAGATAATTTAGTCTTTCTCGTAAAACAGACTTTGGTGTACCAGGAGACTTTAAATTTTCAACTTCATTTTCTAAATTAAATAAATAAAATAGTAAATAATTAAATAAATTTTATATATCATATACTAAGCAATATTAAAATAATCTTGAAAAAGTGAGGATGGCTGGGTTCAATGCACGCATTTTTTTTTCCAGAGCGCATCGGTGTTCCTCGTCAAAAAGTTTAGAATGTACATACCTTCATTTGAAACGAATCTTGTCTTTTCAGGAGTAACGGATGCGTCGCTCGAATTACTTCCAGTACTTAGTCGATGAATTTCAACGTCGTTGTGAAATTTCACAGATCTAGTTGTGATCATTTTTTGTGAATTTTTATCATCAGTAAAATCCAAAGCTACGTCTCTTTCTGCTATGCGTTCTTTTTCAACTTGAATTAATTCCAATTCAAAATCTGTGAAGGCTATCTGAAAGGATTCGTTATTTAAATCAACAGTTTGAATGTTGCTTTTTCTTCCTTTGGCATTTTTAAATGTTTGAAAATTGTGTTCGTGATTTGATTTAGAATCTGGGGTAGAGGATGGAACTTCTTTTATTGTAGGCAAATTTTGTCCAGTGGTTCGACTAAATCGAGTACTTAATGCTCGATCACCGGCCCATGTGCGTCTTCGTGTAGGTTTAGAAATTTTGCCGTTAGTCTCATCATTTATCACACTTCCTGCTGAAATTATACTACTTTTTAACAACTGTATTCGTTCTACCAAAATTTGATTTATTCTATCTTTTTCTTTCAATATGTGCTCTTTTTCTTGTAATTTAGATTTCATTTCTTGAACCTCTACAATTCGACTTTCCTGTTTTATCCTATCAAGTTCTTGATTCAATTTTGCAAGTTGTTTTTTATAGCGCTTTAATAATGCAGTATCTGACATGACTTCATTCAATTGTGGTTTATTTTTTACACTTTTAGCCCTGGATGCAAACCACAAAGTACACTGAGTTTCTTCGAAAGCTGCAGGTGTCACTGCACAAATTATTGTTGTCATTGCATTACCTCCAAGAGAAGCTTGCAACAACCTTGTTAATTTACTACCTCGGAAATTAATATATTTTGAACCATCTGAAGATTCACTAAGTTGTTTAATAACAAGCCCCAGAGTTGAAAGGGACATATTTATATGAGTTCCTTCCTTAAATATTTCACCAGTTCCATTAGTTTGTCTTGCTCTTTCAGATCCTGCAAGATCAACTAAATTCAATTGAGACACTTGAATAGCACCATCTGAGTCACTGCTCATATCTCTACTTTCAATAGTAATTCTGAAACAATTAACTTGTATTAAAATGTATCAATCCATCTTTGTAAAGAAAGAAATAGAATTTATACCTAAATATTGAATGACTTCTACTACTCCTTTCATTCATTTCAGTTTCACCTATTCTACGGTTTTTATCACCTTTTTTGATAATTGACATAATCACTTCTGGACTATTAGCAATTTCTTCTTTACATCTGAGAACTTGCACTAGACCATTACTATCCTCTCTCAACTTTAAATCTATTCCATTGGTATCCAATAAATCATTAACCTTTTCGTTATAAATTTCAATGTAAGAAACTCTCAGAAGGAATTCTCGACCATTTGTTTCAGCAATAGAATTAAACATTCTCTCAACTGCCATGGGAATAATTCCAGGTTCACTAGGGATTCCCATCATCGTGTGAGTTTTACCTGAACTTGTTTGGCCATACGCAAAAACAGTACCATTGAACCCATTGACAGCTGCATCAACAATGGGTTGGACAACAATTTCAAAAACATCTTTGTTATTTTTTTCTGGACCAAATATATGATCTAAACATAATAATAAACTTAATTAATTAAACTTTCTTATCATATATCATATTACATAGTTCAATACAAATAGAAAATTATCTTTTTTAATTGCTTGATAAAATGATTTAAATATAAAATATCAAGACTTATTTAATTATAAAAAAATTCTTTATAGTTACTTTTTTGTCTATAGTTACTTTTGTAATCATAAAAATATATAAAGTATATAGCTCTAAGTAAGCAACAATTCAAAAGTTATAAAACTATATAACAATTTATAGTCTTGGTTAACAATAATCGTGTGACACTAGTCAACAATAGCTTAATAATATTATTGAATTATCATATTGAACTCTTCTCATGAGCAATAAGAGTCTAGCAAAAAGAGAGTTAAAAGAAATTATCCTGATATCATGAAAAATCAATGAAGTTTAGTACTCTGAATGCACAATAAAACCAATTTTTGGCTTAAAAAAAGGTTAAAAAGCATTTTTTTAATCAGCTTACCAAATTGGTATCCATTGTCAGCTCTTTTTTTTTCAGGATCTGCAGGAACCAAGACATCATCATGCACAACCCATTGAATTTGAAGATTTTCGGTTTTTTCCCTTTGAATCAAAGGGCGCACTTTTATCGCAACCTGCACACTGTCGGACATCGTTTCATAGCATTTCTTTTCAAACCTCCTTTTTTAACGCAGCTTCAACGACCCTATAACCAAATAAATAATAAAACTCGTGAAAAGAACGAAGCGCTCAAGAAACGCCGAATGCTTCTTTTTTGTTGATTAATTTTTAAACCTTGAATATTTTTCGGTTATATTTCAAACTCGAGGTAAGTACAGAAATTGGTCAATTGCTTACAGTCTGACTTACAGCCACTTTTGTTATTCATTTGACTAGAGAGGATTCATTTGACTAGATCTATTTAATAGCTTCTTCAGGGCAGATCAATTGTTTACAGATACTATATATATACATATAATATATATATATATATAACTTATTATACTTATCTGTTTTCCTTTGAGAATTCCTTTCAAGAATTGCGGCTCATCGTGCGCCGCCTTCTGCAACTATAAACAAACTCCATGGTTTGTTTACCTTTTTCTTTCGTACATCGATTCGTTACGCATCGATTCTTTCTTTTTCAAATGTCTGCAGGTAAATAAAAAAATGTTTATGAAACTAAAAATTATCTAAAGAGATAGTCGTTCTTTTTAATTTCAAAACTACCTATAAAATACTTAAAAATTTTACTTGAAGCTTTAACAAGTACTTGCAAGTTTCCGAGTATTTTTTAAACACGAAAACTTGACAGAACTTTTGATTCAAAGCGCTCTAGTCCAATCACCGCTCCCCGGTTGCAAAGATCCTATAAATTCCAATAGAAAGGGTGCAGAAACCGCATAACCTATGCGGTTTTTGCACCCGGATCTATGAGATTTTATTAGTTTTTATAAGATCGTTTCAATAGGGTCGTCCATTAAAAGTCTTAAATTTTTATTTAAAGTTCTACCGAGGAAACGGATATTTTTAAAGTTAATTTAAGCAGCACCAGATTTCCCTATACGAAATCTAATCATAATAAAGAAGCTTTCCTAGCCAACTTAAACGCACGCATTTCTGCCAGGGTTAGACCGAGTGAAAATTTGCGAGAAAAAGTAAAGCAAGTTTTATACCGAGGGAAGAGTGAATTCCCCAGTTTTTGTATACTCTGTGTGCGTTAAGCCGCGGTGCACAGCCCCGAGCGTAGCTCGAAAACGTTTCGCGATATCAAAGCCGCGAACTTTGCCTCGCAAGTTGGATATCGATTGCCCCAAGGGTGTTTGCCTTACTTCAGCGAAGCAGCGGCTTCACCCCCGTTATATGGTCTTTTTAATTTGCGCTCCACCTTCCCCCATATATACTATACGCCTTTAACTATATGTACCAAATCAGCAGAAATCCAGTGCTCGCGATAGAGAAATAATCTACGCGTCGACTCGAGGAGAAAATCGGAGTAGAAACGAGAGCAATATACGTACGTACATATATATATATACACACATGCATGCATCGAAAGGGAAAGCGCTCGAGTGAATTTCTAGCCGCGCGCGACTTACACCTGACACAGGCAGCGACGGCGGCGGCGGCGAATCGTCGGCGAGAGATGAGGAGCGAAAGGTCGCCGTCGCCGGCGGCGCGACTAAACGGTATACGTACATCGGGGGAAAATTCCAAAGGGAGGGGCGGGGGGGAAAGCTGCACGGAGCACGCGGCGCCCGTGCGGAGTGTTCGCGCAAAGATGGATCCGTTATGAATGACAAACTGGTTTCCTCTCGCTCGCTGCTCCATTCCGATACGCGCGGCGAGCCGCGCCGCGTGACGAAATATCCCGGGGCGCAGACGGAGAGCTGCTTTCCTTTTTACGCGACGCGCTTTTCTTTAGTTGAATTAGTTTTGCGGTTCGACGTGTTTATGTTTAGCCGGCGAGGCTGCGGTTGACGATCTTTCGGATGGAGCTGCTCTGGCTTCGAGAGCGACACGGCTCCCTTTCCTTTTTCTCCGCAGACGACAGTCGTAGGTATTAGTCTGTCGGTCGTCGCGCGAAATACATTGTTGCAGCCGCCGAAGAGCTGATTGCCTGTGGAGCGTTGCATTTGTAAAAGTGACAAGAGTCCCGCGCGCGTTCGTTCGAGCTTCTGCGGTGGCGAATTTGTTGCGGAGTAATTAGTTTGATGGCAAAGGCGACGTGTGCGGTATTGCGTAATTTTAAGGAAGAAAGCACGAGTTTCAGAGCAGTGAATCGCGGAGAAAATGCCTTTTGATTATAATAGGCACTAAAATAGACGCTCTCGTTAATGAAGCTTTCTATTTTTTACTATATAATCGTAAAAACGTTCGATATCTAATTAATTATTTAATCAGTTTAAATTTGAGATACTTGTTGAATTAATCCAACAATAACGTTGCGCGAAGATTTAAATGTATCTATAACCGACACCCGACGAAATTTAAATATTTCAAGCGGCCAAAGTGCAGCAGCGGCGAACGAACGCTTATTATCGATCGTGCATTTTTAAGAGCGAGAAAACCGTTATGGACACGACTGCTTTTCCTAACATTAGCCGAGCGATCCCCTGATTACACAGCTCGGCGCGAATGTATAGTTATCCGTAGTTCGCTCGTTCAAAAATTAATAAGCTCGTTATTGTTTTGCCGCGGCGTTCTAAAGGTTTTTTTTTCTGGTTAATCCGCGATACCGGTGCAGGAGATCAAGGTCCAATTATATGTGGCACAGCCAGTTTTCCGTGCTTGAGCCCCGATATTCAGAACGGAACGATTTTTAGATGAGAATCGAGCAAATTGTAAGTTTAAATGCGGGTTTTAATAATAAACTGCGATCGGCGTTCGCGGCTTCGAATTTCCAATCAATTTTTTATATGCCTTTCGTCCATAAATTGGAATTTATTAGCAAAGTTCGGATTGCTTTTCAGACTCTTCCTTTTTTAAAACTGGAATACGTCTCTTGACGGAAAAAATGCAAGTAAATAAATGAAGTTCCGAGAAACGATAGTAATGGAAAATTGGAAAAGTACGAGCAGCCGCCCTCCTTTTAGTTAAACATTATTCGACGCCGCGCCGAGAGAGGATAGTCCATCGATAAAGGATACCTCGGCGCAACGGGCCGCAAAGTAGACCGAAAAAAAGCGCGAAAAGAGCACGAAATATAATAAAATAACGATTACCCGTCGATAAATGATAGAGAAAAAGGGATCGCCTCTCGGCGGGAAATCGTTAAAAGGCTGAAACGGCGGATCTCTCGGCTCTCGAGCGCAGCTCGGAAAAAAGTCAAAGAGAGGCGGCCGCCTCGATCGTTAGACGCCGGTCGAATGGCGATTTTCCATTAATGTATTCAAGAGGGTACAGCGATCCTGGCGGCGGCGTGTATTTTTGGCAGCGAAACCGCACTGCTCGCGAGAGAGGGCCGAAGAGGCCATCGCTCCTAATTGGAGAGCAGCGTCGGCGGCTCCTTCGCTTTGACTTGCAGATGAGCCAGCGGCGCGAGTCGAGGCTCCTCTTTTTTTCGCCTCCTTCCCCCCCGAGCTGCTGCTGCTGCTGCTGCTGCTTTTCAAACTTAACCCGACTTTGAAAAGACCCGATGCAGCAGCAGCAGCGCCGATGCGCCATTTATCGAATCCGAATGCTGCCGCGGCTGCATTCCCCGCTTCTTTGGCTTCTTTTCGCCTGCTATTCGTCCTGTGTGCAGCTTTTGCAATCCTGAGCAGTAGGCGGAAGTAAACCGCGTTCGGCGTTTGGTTTAGAACTCGGATGTAATTTGTTTTAAAAACTAATATTAATTATACTTGTAATGTTATACAATGCAACAGGTGAAAATCAGGTTTTTTTTTAATTTCCTTAACAACGCTGAAAATCTAAATGTTATCAAGTTATTATCATTATCAAGTTTCTAAAGCCGTTTTAAACAGAGCAATTTTACCTTCAATTCCCAGCAGCTCTTTCCTCTGCTGCAAAAGATTCAGAGTGAAAGCTAATGATTACGATCCCAATATAGATTTTGTGTCAAGTTTATCATAGAAGCCAGTAAAAATGATTAAATTTTGAAAAGACAATCAGCTTCGTCCTTCGGCGGACGTTTAAGTATTACGTAACGTTTCAAGGAAGATTATTTTACGCGCAGGTTATAGTCTCGGCGGTTATAATGACAATTAACCAAACCGTGAAAAATGAAACCATTCAATTTTTTTTTGTCCCAGGAACGTGAATTTATATTTCCTTAAAGTTGACGGCCGTTAACGTTCGTACTTAAAAACAAAGCTGACTTTTTTCACGGCAATAAAGTTTTGCGAATAATAAAAAAGTGAACGTTTCGCGAAAATTATGTCATTCGCGAGCGCGGAAAAACTCGGAGCTTCCGATGGAGAAAAAAAAAAGAGAAGCGCGCACTTGTAACAACCCATCCGAAAAGTGCACCGACGCGCGTAATGGAGCCTCCTGATTAAGCGGCGAGCATTCATACAACTCGGAAAATGACGGGGGGGCCGGTCGAGCGATAAAGCAAAGTTTTTCCACGAGCCGCGCTAATCGATTTCTCGCGCTCGCCGCGATTACTTTTTTTTTTTTGCCTCCGCCCAGGTGCATATATGCGTACGATATTACTATAGCCGGCGGAGCGAAGTAATAGTTCGGCCGTCTGGTCCGCGTATACGATATTAAATCCACTTAAAGTCTGCGCAAACTTCCTAATTGTTCAATTACGTGCCTCGTCGCTATTCGTTACCGGCTATTATTAGCCCCGCGGTCGGCCGGTCGAAGCAGAGCGCGCTTTGAATGACAAATAATTTTAATTCGCCTATTGTTTTGCGGCCGCGACGCCTGTATATATACATTACTCGCTCTCGGCGTACAAAGAGGCGAGGTGAGGAAAAAAGCGAGAGAGAGAGAGAGCAGCTGCTTTTATTATTAGCGTACGGGTAATGAGCGCGCTTCGGTCCACATTCATTACCGGCAATTACGAGCTGCTCGTTACTTCGTTATTCGTAAATATAGAGGAGGAGGAAAAGCCATTCGATGGGCCGCGATAAGGGGAAGCGAGCGCCGAGCAGCCCGCCTTTCGAATTATGAAGGCTGCGCGATTGTATGGGGATCTTCGCCGTTTCGACACGCGCATCATGTATGCGTATATGTTAATGCCCGCTAATCCATGATTAGCTCTGGCACTTGGGAGAACGGCGAGCTTTCAATTGGCGATTTGAGAAACGCAGCGACTCGTTCGCTTTGATAATGAGACGAGGGTTAAAAAAATTTCCTTTGACTTGAAAGCTCTTTTCGCAACTCGAAATTTATTGCGATTGCGTCGATGAGAATGCACTGTGCGTTATTTTTAAGGAAAAATCGGTATTCTTTCACGCGTTAATTGCAGAGTATTCACGGCGTTTGAAAGGCGAATTGAAATCCTATCGACTGAAGAGAAAATACCGAAAAATCTTTATTTCTCCAAAAGTCGTAGCTAAACAAAGATTTACAATAAAAACAGCACAAAACAATCTGCAAACATTCATCGAGGCAATTTTAGCTCTTATATTTGTTTTAAATCTTCGTTTGCCCTCATATAACTTTGAACAAAATAAAGATTTCTCAGTATTTTATTTTAAATCGATATTGGATTAGAGTTTAATCTCGTCTATCAAATGTCATCGATTAACTATAGAATATCCAACGATAATTCTCGTAAAATCACCCGAAAGTTAAAAAAAAATCTGCTAGCCGAACACTCGATAGCTCTCCTCGAAAGCTCTGCAACGGAAGATATTATCGCATCACGTCGATCGGCACTCGTGACTATATCTTGGAGTAAGCAGCTGTACAGCGTCGGCTTGACAATTGCAGATCGATCGCTTAATCTATCCTGGAAGTACTTTGTCGCTTCCCCGACGTCGGCTTTTCAAAATCAATCAATCCCCCGTATTTACCCGCAGGATTCGCTTTGCATAACGTCAAAGTAAAGTCTGACTTTGCGGAAATTGAAGCGTTTTTCTTTCCTTTTTTTTCTTTTTTTTTTGCGAAAAATTTCCCTTCGCGAAGAGTGTCGCGACGCAATAAAAGCACTCTCGAATTGCGCACTCCGAAAATACATTTATGATACGGCGAGGAATCCCTTTATTACGCGAGGAAGGCGCGCTTTCAAGCGCGTATACTTCTCGCGCACTTCATAAAAAATGTAATAACTTCCGCGAGGCGGCGGCGGCGGCGGCACGGAGAAAATATAAAAATGAAAAGCGGAAATATTTTATGTCCATTCTACTCCACTTGACGGAGAGCTTGTTTGAGGTAGGCTCGTAAATTCTTGGAATCGTGGCTGAGCTTTCGCGAGAGTTACAAAAAATACACGTATAATGTCAATTGAACGCGTGTCAGATTTATTCGACTTTCGGAAAGCAAACGCCAAATTCCTTAAATTACTGCCCGATCCTCGATATCGCCGAAGATCAAATATTCAATTACGGACGGTGCAGCGCCGTCCGCAAGCGGCATAAATCTATCGGGGCTTTATATATTTATGCCGAGGCCCCGTTAAGAAATGCGCGGCGCGTCTCCCGTTTATATTTTACGACTGCATCTCTGAATTTCGTGCGCGGCGCGTCCGAGCGCCGGGGGATTCCGCGAGGCTCGGCTCGCGACGATTCGCATCTCGCTGCGCGACAAGGACTATATCCTCTAAGGTGCGAATATATATCTCGCGCGTGGTGTGAGGCCGAGGCGTGCTGAGCATACGTAGAGCCGTCTTTCCGGCTAAGAAGATAAAGCGCGTCTTTTATCTCTCGAAAAGCTTATATTTATGTATATCCGCGCGACGTCAAGATGAATTTCTGTACAGCCGTCCGGTGCGGATTAGAATGTTTTTTTTTTGACATTTCGGCTTTGATTTTGGAAGCGGCGGAAATAGATTTTTAATCTCGCCCGGAATTCATTTTCATAACGTTCTGCGTACATTTTCTTAGCGGAGAAGGCGGCCCGCGAAAAATGGAACGTTTTTAACCCTTTGCGGCATAGTGTCACTCGTGTGTCACCTTTTTGACTTCGTTTCTAAATATTTTTCACATAGCTTTCGACAAATTCCAAGAAAAAATATCAATTTAAAAGTTCTAACATACTTTTTGTTTCATCTTAATGGATTTTATAAATAAACAAATTAAAAGAAGCTTTTTTACTCAATAAATGTAATTAGGACTCACCAGAAATGCAAAATTTCAAGCAGGTGCATTATTTTATTAAATGAATGGAATAAAAAATTTAGGTAATTGTGTATTAAATTTAATGCTCATTGCAAAACAATATGCTTATTTACTTGTGCGACATTCGATGCAAATACATATTTTTTAACATAAATACATGAAATTTAATGAATGCAAACAAATTTCGAGCAGGTGCATTAAATTTCATGTCTTATTTAACAGTTTAACTGTTAAGCTAAAAATAAGGTCTAAGGAGTTTTTGAATCCAAGGTCAGATTTTCAAAATTCAAAATAGCGGACTAAGAAAAATGGCGCATCAAAAATAAAATCTTTGATTTAGAGAAATCGAAATTATCATTACACAATATTTGTACCCAGCAACCCTAAAAATGCTACAATTTCATAAAAATAAAAATATCTTATATTTTAATAAGGCTCGCTCGTTGACTTTGTAAATTTTTCGCAGAAAATCAGGCACCGAAGTCGGGCTGGCTTTCGAAAGCAAAGTAGGTCCGGAACGCTTCCCATACAGCTTCCATTATCGTTTTCTGAGCCGCGACAGCCTTATACGCGGAGGGTCATTGCCGTGTAGCCAGAGTAACTAGTCGACATTCTTTGCCGGTAAGCGCTCGTTTTTTGTCTATTTTCTCGACTCGAAACGATTCGAGTTGATTGCCGTATAGCGCTCGCCTTCATAACTGTTTCTCCCAAGGTTTTAGGAGCCCCATAATGCAGCACATCCTTCCAGTCAAACCAGATGCACAACAGGATCTTCGTGTCGTGGATATTTAATTTTTTAATGATCCGAGCGGAGCTTTAGCGCACGGCTTTCTCACGTTTTACATTATCCTAATAGCTCCGCTTCTCATCTTCGGTTCTGGGCTTTATCGCTCAATATTTTTCGACTCTTCTCACAACAAGCCTTGGCTTTTAATTAAACTTGTTACTACGCTGGAAAGTTTTTAGAACAAACACAGCTGCCAATAGCATCCGAATAAATTTGTTTACAACGCATTTTAAAAAGCGTTATACTTTCGTCATCGCGAAACGGTCCGCGGATCGTCGACAAAGTTTCGCTGATGGCGCACTTAATCGTGCCTCCTGCAAAAAACTCGTAGAAAACCCAAGAAAAGAGTCGTTCACAACGGGCCGCGGATTGCGCGGATTGTTAAAAGAGCATTATGTGTCAATAACTGGATTCCGCATTAGCGTTCTTGCTCGATTTGCAAATAAATCTTGCGCTAAGAGTCGGCATGAATTTTACGATCATCGCGCGGCGCTAAGCGGAACTCGAGAGTATATAAAAAAAGAAGTGTAACGGCCTCTTGAAGCAATCGCGAGAAATTAAAGACGCCGTATATACAGTAGATGGCAAATTATAATGCACGGACCGCTCGAAAAGTAAGTCTCGCGAGGGGAATATCGCGCAAATCTCAGCTCTCTCTCCCGACGCGCGGAATATCATTGCGGGTCGTTGATAAACGGCGCGATGGAAGCGCGCGGAATTTCGAGAGGCGCCGCGCGGTGGAGCTGATTCCGACGCGGATAGCCGTGTCGCGGACGGTCGCGAGCGCGAGTCGAAAATCCGCGCCATCGGGACGCACTTCGACGTAAGGATAAAATCGCTCGGAGGCGCGTATAAATAATAGACTGTTTGCCTTAACGAACGTTTTTTTCTTCTTTCCACGGCGCGGTATATAAAATTTATTCCCCGCGGTAGTCTCTCATTACAAAATAATGAATTCCCGAGGAAAGTCGCGCGAGTATAGCGCCGTCGTTAAATTAATTGCCCAAGATTTGCGACATTATATATATATATATACGCGTGCCAAAGTACCGCTAATCCGCCAGTCAAGAAACACCGACGTAACGCTCGGCGAGGCATATTGCGCGCGACGATCCTCCATGATTGATTGATATTTTTATTTTATCTCGTACAAGCGTATCTGTATCGGGGCGGCTTTTCGCGCTTTAACGGTACGTAAACTCGCGAGAGCTGACTCACCTCTGGGCGTCGCGTTAACAAGATCGAGCGCGTACACGTGTATTATTCGGGCCCCGACACATCGGCCGGAGCTGATCGAAGCCGCTGACTTGGCGCGTCTTAATCGGCGCCGTTTTCAGAGTCGAAATGCAGGCGTATTAGCCCGTCGAAATCGTTGTGAAACTCGAATTGAAGGAGGGGACTGTATATTATCTGGTAGCGGCGATCTTTTAATGAATTGGACGCTAAACTATCGGTGGTAGCCGGTAGGTTAATTAGATGCTTGCCGAGTTTTCAGTTATCCGTCGACAGCTGTGACTGTGCACTTTTTTTCAACACTTAATTATATTAAATTGAATACGCCGTACAACTCTGATTAAGATCTCATACCGCATCGTTCGTCTCTGCATCGTGAATCGTAGGCTCCATCGGCTGTTTACGGACGAAATTAATTTAAGAGGTAATTTGGAAAAAGGGCGATTAAATCGGCCGCTCAAACAGCTTTTCTCTACTAACATACGACGAGAGGCAAAAGGCAAGAAGCTCCTTTGAGTCTCGCTAAAATTCAGTCTAATCGAGAAAGTTCGTAGGTGCAAAATTGAATCGGCAGCCTGCCTCGCTCCGTCGGAATGGAACATTCCTCAAAGATTCCCCCCTCCCTGCCCCGGACTGCTCTCTCTCTCCCAGCGGCTGGTGAGCCGTCGCGGAAATATATCCGCGGAAAGCGCGCGGAAAATCCGTTTCCCCGCGCGCGCTCGTATTACGCGCGGCGGCGCCAAAGACGCGCACGGAAGCGCGGAAAGCGCGCGAGATAAAGCGGGATGCCTTCCTCCTCTTCGGTTCGCACGCTCTTATGCATGATGCTGCAGCGGGAGAGCGGCGTGCAGACGGGTCAGAGGTCAATCCTCTCTCTCTCTCTCTCTCTCTCTCTCTCGCAGGCGCGCGAGGAGAAACGAGAAGATTGCCGGGGATGCATGTTTTTCAACGCTACCCTGCACCTTCGGACGTAAATAGGGAGCAGGCCTCGACTCGGGGCCGGTTTCAGGCCGTGATTCACCGTCTCGCCGATGGGCGAGATCGACGAGTAGAAAGCGGGACCTTATTGCTCCGACGCGATCATCTTCCGAGAACTCGAGCGCGTCGGACTTTTGCGCGGACGATTTTGGGCTTTGTGCGACCTGCTGATTCAATTGAGCACTTCGAAATTAATCGATTGGTTTTTTCGCGGTTGCGGATTATTCGGATCGGATCGTCAAAAATTAACATGTACGCATCAGCTGCTGCTTAATCATCCGATACTTTTTCCTAAAATATGTCGTGGCCCTCGAGTTCCCAATATTCGAGAAAGTGAATTCTTCATCGGGCAACTTTCAAAAATCTATACGAGGAATATGATGTTCTTTCTCGCAGTTGTAAAGCGATATATTGCCTGCATTGAAGGTATTAAAGTAAATAATGAGCCAATGCCCGGCAATTACTTTAATTTGTTGCATATCGGTGTGTAATTCCCGTCCTCTTACGCTAACTGTAAACTAATTACAATACTTAAACGACCGACAAGCCGCTTTAATTCTGAAATATGCTTGATAAAAATTAAGGCGCTCGAGCGAAAACAGCTCCTATAACTGTAAAATCCGCCGATTAAAATCAGAATTTTGAATCTCTTCTCACGAGGCCTGCAAAAGCCCTCGTTATTTCGATCGCCGATTGTTGTATGCCTTCCTCGTGATTACATCAACGTGGGAATGCCCCGATAGTCCCGATACACTTTCCCGCGACATAATACATCATCAGCCTAGTTTCATGCGCTCTCAGTGCGCGCGGAAAAAAGAAACGCTCTCATAAACGCGGCGCTTCTCGCATCTGACGATTATCCCCGACGCCTCGACCCAGACACCTCTGTCACACTTTCCTTGACCACCTGCGCATCCGGCTGCTGCTGCTGCTGCCGCTGCTGCCGGTCCCTCGGTGTTTATTAAAGCCGCGCGCGCGGAAAATCGAAAATATCGCCTTTCTCCTCTCGGCGGGCACTTTCCCCGACGATACGAGCGGAGACCGGACACTGCCGTGCATATCGGTGGACCGACTCGATAAGGGAAAACCTCCGCGCGAAAGTCCGCGGAGGCTCGATTTCCGAGCGAGAGCCGGCCGCCGGGTCGAGGCGTTTATTAGATCACGAGTCGTTTACCTCGCCGGCTGCCCTCCTCCTCCTCCTCCTCCGCTCGATCGGGCGAGGAAGTTTGTTTTGTTCTCTCGGCGAGAGCTTCTATACGGAATTCACCGGCGCGCTCTTTCTCGAGGATACGTCGTATATTGACCGAGCGATGACGCGGCTCGTTAATCGCTCAGCTTATCGACGACGACTAATAAACTACACACCGGCGAAGAAGCAGCCGTGCCAGCCGGAAAGATTAAAATGACGCGCGCGCGGAGTGGAGCGCGTGACGCAACGAGCCCGACTCGCCGAAACGCGGGACTAGAAAAGAAGGTCGCAGCATCCCGCGACTTTCTCGAAGGTCCCCCTTTCCGGCGGCAAGGTCGCGGAGCGCCGAAACTGGATCGCGCGCCGCGTCACAAGCTGCGTATAATGGCCGCGGCTGAATTCGTAAGAATGTCTAGGACGCCGCCGGCACGTCTCTCTCTCTCTCTCTCTCTCTGCTTTTTCAGGCTCGGCACGTCGGCACGCGTGCTCGCACCTCGACGCCCTTGTGCCCGTGCGGGGCGCAAAGGCGATTGCAAGCCGGACGGAATGAAGCGCGGATGGCTGCACCTGCCGTCACGTCGACGAGGTATAATTAACTTATTTCTTTTTTTGCTTTTCGCCTCTTCCTACGCACTCGAGCGCCTGGCGAGACGGGGATCCTGCTGGCGAATGTTAAAAGTCATGGCCGCGGGGGACTGGAAAATGTTGCTCTTCGATTGTGTAGTCCGAAGTTAGTTTACCAAAAATAAACTAAATTAACCATTTATAATTCCCTTTCGAATTATCCGATATAATTCGAAATACCAAGAAACGAGAGATTACAAATTTACTCAAATTTTCTGTCCAAGAAAAAGACTTATTCTATTAGTTTTTTAGTATATGAAAGATCCGACTAAAACGGATAAGAAAAATAATTCATTAAACTGGGGAATTGGATTATATAAATTTTAATGAAAAATCTTTAAACTTTTTTAACAATATTAATTAGTTTCTATCGGAAAATTTCGAGTTAAGGCAATTATTCTTATTACCGCGGTTTAATCGGATATTTTTAACAAACCAACGAGTGTCGTAAAAAACGGATATACACTTTAACGAAATAAAATAAGTTTAAACGCGAAATATACCCAGAGTAAATGCGTTACATAGTTACAACAAAGTTCGAGCTTCCACGGCCGGCGATTAACACTGTCCGAAAACAGTTAGTCCCCTCTGCAAACTATATATACGCGACGGCGCGAAATGACGCTTTCACGCTCGGCGAGCGCCGTCATTATAACCTACATCCGAAATCCTGTTTATCCTCGGCGGCGTCGGCGAATTTCGTTTTCGCGCCAACTGCGCACAAGTCTCCGGACAGTTCGACGCCGTGCCCGCGGTGCCCTCCCCGGGATATATCTTATACGCTCCCCCTCCCCGCCCCGGGACGATAAAAGACGGACGGAGGGACGGATTAATAAGCGACGCTTCGCCGGGCGACCTCGAGGAATTGAGCGCGCTTCCGCTCACGTCCTCCTCCGAGAGCCGCCTTATGTAAGTGTAAGCACGGCCCCGTCCGCCGCGGCTATAGCTCCTTTCAAGCTACGCGCGCATCACGCGCGCTTTTCATCCGCTTGCGCGAGCATACACCGCACCGCCGAGGTGTGCGAAAACGCGCGATTAGCCACGCCGAAAAGACACGCTGCTTCCTTTTGCGAGGACGCGCTTTTCAGCTGGGCTTTCGAGGCGATATCGCGGGCTCGGCGCAGATTTATAGAGCGGCTTGACTCGGCGCTGCGGAGGCTGCTTTTTTTTACAAAGGGGGTTTGCTTTCTTTTCTCTTTCTTTGCGGCTTAGTTGTCTTGTGATAAATGCCGTTGACAGGCAGGTTAAGCGCGTGTTGTGTTTATTAAAGTTTTGCAGTGTAAAGCTTTCCATCTGCAACTTTTAAGCTTATTTTCTTGTTAATCTATGGAATTAAAGTCTTTTAAAGGTTCTGCACAAGCAATTCCTTTGTTTCAATAATCACAGCTATAAGTTAATTGAGATATCAGATTTTTTGTTTACAAATTCCTAAACTGAAATCTTTCATCGAGGTTAATCTATTTACGTAATTCGCACTACGTGTCTCCTACTTTTTTATGAATTTAAATGTAAATCGATAATAAACCGACTTGCCTTGTAGAAGACATTATTATGAAAATGACAATTTCTAAGAGAAGAATTTTATCGCTGAATATCCATCTAAAATTATTGTCGAACAAAGTACTCGCCGTCTTTCATCGAATCGATAGAAATTTGCAACCCGAGTTTCCTCGGCACAGATCGCCTTTCCGAAAAGCCTTTTCGCATATCCGAACGCGCGACAAAGCAGATCATATTTTTGCCCGGAATTTTAAAACGAGCTGGCTCTCTCGCCAGCAGTGGATTTGTTCTCCCAAGCGGCGGATCCAAGTTTCATCCCGTGCCGAGCTCCGACTGCGAACTTTGTTGGAAAAGTCACGAGGATACATTCCCCCGTTGCCGGTACACACCGACGAGACAATTGACTGGCTAATGCGGTTGCGAAAAATATACGCAAATTTTTATCCTCGGAGGAGTGACGACAGCCCGACCCGAAATTGCGTCAGTGGCGCGCAAAATTTGTGAGCTTTGCAAAACCTGGCGCGGATGCGCAGCTCGTAAAATAAAGTTTGTACAAGTTAATAAACATAAAAATTGATTAGATTCCATGCTCTCGCACTGTTCTCTCTCCGCTCCGGTGATCCGAACGGGGCCGTTTCAGCGGCGATCACCTGGTTTCCCCCCCGAGCCTTCCGACCTAAGCGGTTTAGCTCCGTCGACTTCCTAGGCCTGAATTGCTCTCGACAGTCTCGGCCCCTTATCGACCCCCTTAAGTGGACTTATTACCGGGCTCTCCTCGCTTCTATATACGCGCTATTGGTTTAACGTTCTTACGTGCACCGGCCGATCGTCGGGCCGCGATAAGGTCGAATAATGTATCGGCGGGAGCCCATTACGCAATCGCGCCGCGATAATCGAGCCGCGAGGAGCGCGCGTGTATACCTGCCAATCGCGAATCCCCGGTCCCGTGTCTTTATAGGGGGGACAGTGTATATAACTCGCGATGTCCGTAAATCTCTCCCGTCTGTGTTTTACACGCTTCTGCAAACAAATTGCGCGCGCGGCCGGCCGTAATTGGGCCGCCGTAACAATGCTTCGGCCCCGATGAAAACACTGAAATATGATCTCGCCTCCATATTGTATATATATGCGTATACCCCGCGGTTTTGCTCTTTAACCCGCGCGAAAAAAATGATTTATCCGCGCGCTCGTAGCGCAAAGAGAGGATTCGAGCCTCTCGCGAAAATTTAATCTTTATTAAGGCGGCACTGATTTATACTCTCCAATCACTCGCGGCCGCGTGCATTCATGCACTCGCTGAAAAAGCAGCCTCTCCCCGTGGCCTGCGAAAATTGAATAAAGGCTCGCGGAGCCGCGTCTAATTTGAAAATATATAAGCCGTCCCTAAATAAAAGATTCCCCGCCCTGCTCCTCCGAGAGATAGAGAGAGAGAGAGCGATCGGAGTGGATGTGGCGAGAGTGAAAAGGCATCTCGTCGCGGGCTCGGCTCTCCGGCGAAGGTAGGCGTATACGCGCGCCGCGAAAGAGCAGGCTGCAGCCGCTGCAAATCCCAGGGATGATCGTCGATTGGATATATCTTTGGAAAGCGAAAAAGGGGCCCCGCCGCCATAAATTTCAATACAAAGCGTTTTCAATTTCTCCTCTTGGCGCGACGCACACATACAGAGAGAGAGAGAGAGACGCGGAAACGAAAACTTGCGCCGCGGGAGAAAGCACACCGTGGAAGCTGCATGCACCGAGAGGAGAGGAGGCGGACACCGCGCCTCTGCGCGGAGCCCGATACATTATTCAAGCCGTCGCCCGCCGCTGTTATAATCGAATCAGCGCCGCGTCTTTATTGCGACGGCGTGTATGCTTGGGAAAAGTACCTTTGACGCCTACTCCGCTCGACTGGATTTTAGCGAGTCGTCTAGAGCCTTTTCTGGGTCGCGATTCGCTCCAATTTACTTTATACATCCTTATTGGCTTTGCGTCAGCTCCGAAATAAATGAGAACCGCGCCCACGCCGTGTTGCGTAAGAGCTTATGTCGAGAAAAGGACTTTGTAAGATCTCGCGGATAGCCGAATAAAATAGTCGAGGAGCACATACGCACGCGATCGATCAACCGACTGTCGCCGGTCAAAATATTTAGCGCAATACGCCGAGCGCGGGCGAGCGACTCTCGTCGGCGGTACACAATCGTGATTCAACGTGCTCTTGCGCGGAGAGGGCACAATTCGATTGCGAAGAAGAAAAGAAGGTATGCTAATGAGGCGAGTTTTGTTTCATATAATTTTGTAATTGCCCGTTTCATTAAGGAACGGCATTATAAAGTTTCATAAAGAGCGTTTCGCAGCGGCCGCCACGATTATAATATGGAAATTCAACTAACGCTGGAAGAATTCCGATTGCGAAACTCCGCCGGGGAACAGAATGCTCTTCAATGAAAAAAGCTAATTTGTTCAACAATATTTCTCAACGAAGCCTAATTTCGAGCGCTTCCTCGGGAGCGGAAAATCCCGAGAGCGTCTAGACGCGCGGGTGTGAAAAAAAAAAATAGCCGCCCGCCGGCGCGTCCTTTGAAGCGGCGCGTGAAAAAGTGCCAGGGGGACGCTCGAGGCTGTCATAATTGCTCGAGGCCGGTAATACGCGCCGGACCGTCCACCGATCGATACGCCGGCCGATGGTGAATCAGCCGAGGGAGACAATGGCTCTCGCGCTAATAAGCCTATCCGCTAAAGGAAGAAATCCGCGAGAAAAGAGAGCGCGCGAGGCTACTTAAGGTCGGATTGTCTCTCGCGCCGCGGAGCAATGTCCTTTCAAGGCCGCGCGCGGAGCCTCTCGTGTTATGTACCTGCGGATGTGCCGGGAGGAAAGAGAGAGAGAGAGGACGAAAGAGGGCTGCAGCCACTCTGCGTGAGATCAGCACGACGACGACGACGACGACGACGACGACGCGGATTCCCAGTCAATGAACGCAGCATCGCGTGCGAAGAGAGCGCATTCCCGAAGCGATTTTGGAAATTACGCCTGCCGGTGGCGCGGAAATTCCTGTTATTCAATGAGCGAGATCGCGGAACCGAACTCGCCGCCGATCCTCGAAACGGGGAATTTGAGTTTTCGACCCTCCCGAATATATTTCACGACGCTCGCCTCGAATTGGAGGATTGTATTTTTTTTTGTCGTTGGATGACTACTGTTTACTTCGGACTTTAGTTCCGTGCGTGGATGCACGTTGGACGTTGCGCAAACGACTTCCAGCGCTCGGCGACGGATGTATAAGAATGCGATGAAAAAAGTTTTAGCACTGGAAAATTGCCGAGTGCACTTGGAGCGCGCGGCGAAGGACGCGCGGAGAGCCGAGAGCAAGTGTTAAATAAAGAAAACCGTAGATTCCGATCTCGTCTTCGCGAATCGCTTGTTTACACGCTTTTTTAATGGCGGCGGAAAAAAGTTCGCGCTTCGAATTTTCGCGCTCCGGCTGGAAAAATTGGATTTAAAGTTTTCTTATTTTAGCGGCACTTAACGGCACTTCCTCTTTCTAATTCTACATAAAAGTTTCAGCGTCGCTCGAAACAAAGATAATGTACAACGTTGAAAAATTTCGTCGCTGGTTAATGAGTGTGTTTTTCTTTTATGGTAATCCTGCTATGTATGTCTTATTTCTTTGTTCTTTATATGGGAATCCGCTGACTTATCGTATCGCATCGAAATGTTTAATGTTTTATGTATACGGCAGCAGTGTGTGTATTTGAATTATTATTATTATGATTACTGGCTTGCCTTTATATTTTTCCTCTCAGCAGCATTTTGTTTGATTAAAAAATTCCATTTTCCCGATAATGATTTACAGTTCCATTTTGTCGTAAAAATTTGTTTTGTTTAATTTAAATAATCGAATCAATTTGAGAACAAGCCAACTTGTTAAATGGATGTGCATCAAATTTAATCTTAATTACTTTTACAAGCACTGGACTTTAAAAATAAAGCCTCTAATTAATATTTACACGATCGTTGGAGCTTCTTTTCTTTAAAAGCAAAGAATACATTTTATTGGGAAAGGTGAGCATTTTACAATATATCTTATCGAAATTGGTGGAAGTAGCATATTATTAGCTTGACGAACGTGACATGTGAAGCAATTTCTTGTAAGCAAAGCAGAAATGTCTGAGTCACTGCTTCATCTTGACTGCGCGACCAAATAAAGGAGCGTTTGTTTTTATACGCCTGTGATTGCAAATAATCAATGAAAAGAATTTTAAGAATGCCACGATTGTCCACGTGGCCAATATAAAACAGCTTTAAAGTAGGACATTTTAAACTTTTTCTTGTAAAAATCACGTGTATATATAGCTGTTTTATTATATTTTAAATGATTTCCAGAAAGTCAATAACTGTAAATGCATGCATTTAATGAGTTTTGCCTTCATTAATATTGCGCTCCAATTAGATCAATTAATTCCCATCTGCTTTACTGGGTTTCATCTTTCTCACGTTTTTTTTTCTCTCGATAGAATTAAAACGTTCCTGGAAATTAGTTCCAAGATAATTAGATACGAACGGAGTTTATTATCGCAAAATTTCTGCAATTTTTTTTTACAAGTTTAATGCAAATTTATGAAATATTTAAACGCAATCCCATCGCCGTGTACGTGCATTTTTGAAGGAAATAATCAAGTTGAGCGTAAAATTAAACTAAAAGTTGCGCGAGTACGTACGCATTACGTGTTCTTGAATAAAATATCCATTTTCGATAATGAAACACTGGCAAGATTCAATGGATATTTCTACTGCTTGCCAATATCACTTCCGGCCTGTATTATTCCAGCAAAGCTTAACGCCGCGTCGCGCAGAATACATTTATATATTTATTTTGCGCTAAAAATCTGAAAACGGCCCGAAGAGCAAACAATTCGGATCCGACTAATTAGTCGGGGGGCGCCGCAAAAAGTTAACGCGCATAATGAAGGTCGTTACACGGCAAAAGTCTCGAGTCGCGGGTATATAATTGCGAAAAAAGAGCGTTTTCCGCGAAGGTCTCTCGAGCCAAAGCGCAAAAAGTTTCTTCTTTCTCCGCTCGTCGCCCGGCGGAATATAACGCGCCGCTACGTTTCCAACTCTCCGCGCGGCAACCTATGATTTTCCGGCAAAGCGACTTCTGGTACTCGATTTGTCGCGTCGACCACTTTTATATACGAGGAACTCGGTACGGGGGCTCCTCGGTGAAAGCACTCAAAACTTAACCCTTGGCTGCACGCACCTACTGGAAAACTGTCGGCGAAAAGATACGTCGGGAGGGGGGGGGGGGCTTGGAAAACGGCGCGAAACCCCTCGGCGTCTCGAGAGCTTTTTTTTTAACTCCGCCGAACTTGATTCGATTAGTGCCGCGAGAGTTGTGCTTTATCTTTCGCCTTAACCTTCGCGCTGATTTTTTTAATAATCGTTTGTACAAATTGACTCTGTTAAGACGAGTTACTTGCCGAGATTAAGAGTCGCGCTGATAATTGCCGGTAATAAATCGTTTATGTAAGCGTAAAAATTATCTGCAGCTTTTCTAAATACGGGTTCTCAAGTAGACTTAAAAATGCGGCTAATACGTTTAGACAAATGAGAAAATGCGTATCAGGCTCGTTCACGCGATTCTAATTAACAATATTTTTCATTGTTTATAGACTTTCCTCGCGGTAAATTCTTCCCCTTTTCAAATTAGAGTTACCCGGAAATCAAATTCCAACTTCGACGAGTGCGTGAAATTTCGCACGTTTCGCCGGCACGCGACTCCCGCCCGCAATAAACTCGGATTCCCCAACGAAAATACTTAATTAGCTCTCGGCAGCAGAGAGATATATAATTCGCCGGGCGCGTTGTCGCCATTGTCCTCGCATTTCCAAAGCGATGATGCTCGGCCGCAACCGCGGACCGCGGCGGCCGTCCTCCCTTTCTTTGACCGAGAGGCGCGCGGCAAATTTGAAGCTCAGAGGGCGGAATGCAGGCTTCCCTTTGAGAAGCGATGTATACGTGGAAATTCCGGAGGTCCGATGCGCGCGTCCTCGAGAGAGAAACGAGAGCTACATAATTCGGTAACGCGCGGGCAACTTTTGCCGCGCGCCGGTCTGGTAAGAGCGACCTTTCGACGTCCCGTTCACTTTCAATGCCGCCTGCGCGCGGAGAGCTCGAGCGGGCCTTATCCCGAGGAGCGAGCTATTTGCGGGCCCCCGTCGCGAGCATAAACGCCGATCATCGAGGACGAATCGTGCCGTGAATCTGTCCGGCGCTCGGGAATTTCAGCGGCTCGCTCTCGACTCGAATTCAATGCGCTCTTGTTCCTTTTCTCCGACGTTTTTTCGACGCTCGGATCCTCGATCGTCTTGTGGGAAATTGCCTGTCGATTGCGTAATTCTGCCGTTTGCGATACATATTGCTGTGCCCGTCATCGTTCTTTTAGATTCAAGGAGAAATTGCATTTAAATTAGCGGTAATGCCCTCGAATGAAAAGGAATATTTCCATAGCATTCGAATAAGGCCTCTCGAGCGGTATCGAAGCAGAGGCACGGAGGACTCATTATTGACTTAGTTCCTCCGATAACGTCAGTTTTTTTGCTAGTTATAAAAAAAAAAACGAACACGAGCGTGACTCAACTTTTCGAGTGTACATATAGACGTTCAATTTTCAAGTTTCCGAGACGGTCTGCATTTGAAGTTTGACCTATTTTTCAATTTGCAGAATTTTTTGAAATTTGGAGAAAAAAAACGACCGAAATTCGAATTCGGCGAGCTCCGATACGTTTGCGTTTAGTTTAGCAACGAGTTGGGATCGAAGGCGCAGTTACTCGGGGGAGGGTATATTGAATAGTTCGGTATAATTAAATTTTTTCTTTGAATTTCAAATAAATCCAGAACAAGCTGGGTAATATGAATAGGAGCGAGGGGGGGAAGGAATTGGAAAAAGAGCTGCAGAGAGAGGTATATAGGAAAGCGCGCCGTTCCGCCGGGGCTTTCGCTCCTCTTTGCCCTGGAATTGACGTCCGGGCTATTTGTATTGAATTCGATAAAGGTCGATGGCTGACTAGACAAATGGCTAAATAAGGAGAGAAAACAGGGAGAGATGGATAGATAAGGGAGGAAAGCCTCGAGCGTGCGGAGGGAGGGCCCAAAATTTGTCTAGTTTGAGCTCGCGAGAGAGAGAGAGAGAGAGTGATCGATCGCTTTGTCAAACGTATACATACGATACCGTCGCGCGGTAAATTTACCTAGAGCAAATGAGGAGAGGCACGCATATATACCTATTTTACGAAATGGCCGATATGCGGCTGTCGCGAGGCTGCGGACGTCGAATGCTAAATTATGCCTGCCCCTCTTGGCCGAGTCCGGCGAAACCTAATTTCGACATTGATTCCTTTGTCGAGGAGAGTGTGTATTGAATCGGTCTATATTGATTCGAACCAGTTTCTTTTTTTTTTTTTTTTTAATAACTTTTTAAACGATTAGCTAAGAAGATAGCGATTACGCAGATTTAATCGCATTGTATTTCAAAGTCCATTTTGGAGCACCGTCCGAAAAGGAGAGACGGCGCAACAATAAAGCGCCTCGAAAAGTTCAGACGGCATTATGCATCGGCATAATCGCGAATAAAGCAGCAGCCGGGAAAGAAATAAAAGAGATCTCGGACGGCGCCTTGCGCATAAACAGCCGGGGGGTGGGGGGCGGTGATCTTTTTGGCCAAGTTCCTGCGGGCTGCAGCGCGAAATAGGCGGGGCGCGTCCGCAAAGGAAGCAAAGAAGAAGGAGGAAAGGAGCGCGAGGCCGTCCGAAGCTCTCGTCGCGCGGCTGGATTCTTATCGAGTCGCCGGGTGGAATATCGTCGCGCGAGTCAGCCCGAGGATGCGCCAAAAGAGAAGAGCGGAGATCCGGTCGACCTCATCCGCTTTTGCCTTTTGCACCCAAGCGGGCGCCGCCTAGTTCTATGCGCGGCGCGAGGACGAGGCTCGAATTGTCCGGCGATTAGTCAGTCGAGCGCCGCGGGGAAGAGCTCCTTTCGTGTTCCTCCGCCTGGAAAGGGACTCGATTAGAGACGGAGGCCGGTCCTTGGGCGCGATCTGGAGCGGACCGATATGCGTGTATCGGTGCGCTCTGCGAATCCCTTGCGAAACTACTGCACGACGCGCTATTCTCGTTTCTTTCTAGACGTAATGGATTTTTTTTCTTTGCCGAGGCGGTGATTGCGTCACGCGCATGTAAGAGCAGGGTAGAAGTAAACGGTCTCTCTCCGATTTGAATTCGAAAAAAGGCGCAGGCGCTTTTTGTGCAACGCGCTCTCGAATCTCTCTCTCTCTCTCTCTCTCGTTGCGGGGTAGAAGCCAAAAGGAAGAGAGAGAGAGAGAGAGAGGAGGAGGAAAAAAGCGATCGGCTCTTATATCCCGAAGTACCTGCAGCCTCGTCATTACGGAGGTGCAGTCGGCAATTTTTGTCCCCCCGGTCCGAGAGAGAGAGAGAGCAGCAATTCTCATCGGTCGGCCGTCAAGTGGCTGCTGCCGGCGTTGCCGCTGCCGTCGCCGCGGACGGCGCTTGTCATTACGCTCAGCGCGACGTTTTCGCAACCGGCGCCTTATGCAACTCTCTCTCTCTCTCTCTCTCTGCCTATCTCCGACGCCGGGGAACAAGGGGCTCATCATCGCCGTTGTCGTCTCCCCCCCCCCCCCCCTTCCGGCGCTTTTTTCCCTATCGATTCGAAATCTGCTCCTTTTTTTTGTTGCTGGTATACTCGGCACCGGGAGCGGATCGTTTGTGTCCGCGTGGCTGTTTTGTGTGAGGAAACTCGTGTGGCGTCACCGCGCGATAATTCTCCGATAATTTTCTCGGCTTTCTAATTTCTAAATTGGGCTAAACATTTATAAAGAGCTCGCGGCCTCGGGGGAGTTGGAAAGCGGTGGTTTATTAACGCTAAAATTAATTAGTACTTTTTTTCACCCGTTAATTTCTCTGAACGGCAGCATTTTAAAACACTACGAGTATATCAATTTCGCGGTGTATTTTCCGCTCGGTGAAAATAAATTGCGGTTTTCATTCGGACCGGGAAAATTTGTGCTTGAAATGTGAGATTTGAAACGAATTAAACGTTTTTTCAAATATTAAGCTTGACCCTCTTTCCTAGAAGTGCAAATGAATCTGAGGGGCGAATATGATTGAGCGAATGGCTAAATCGAATATATGCACTGAGAGAAACATTTAGTAATAATTGTGATTTCTAGTGACTGAGGGCTGCATTTTTTTTTACACTTTTGTATTTTACATACTTTCTATAATTCTACTTTTGTACTCCAGTTATACAAGTATCCCTCTTTCTAGAAACTGCTTTTGTTACCTCGAGCAACAGTCGACAATAAGATGAGAATCATCCCAATTGTCGCTCGAATAACAGTCGACAAATCGAGAATCATCCGAGCTGTCGACATCCCGCCGCCAAGCATTGTTTGATAATTGATTAAAGCGGCAGTAAACGCCGTAATCACCCGAAAAGCAAGAAAAAAAAAAAAAAAAGTCGCGGAACTGATTAATCGTACAAATCGAAGCAATTAGAATGCAGGCACTCGGGCTCCGATGCGCCTTTCAGTACGCTTTCACTTCCCTCGCAGATATATAGACACCCGGAGCAGTCGGGGAAATTACAAAGGCGCGCTCGGATCGACGCCTGGATCCTTCCTCGACTGCGGCCCCCGCAGTTGAATTTAACGCTCCCGCTGCATTCTCACGCCCGGCGAATCAGAATTATATCCTGTCCCGGCGCTCGCGACGTTTTGTCATGCGTTACGGAAAGTCGCGGGAATCAATTTCCCTCGTTTTCTAGTTTCTAAAAAAGAGACGATCGGCCTTAGAAAGCACGACGCCTTGCCCGAGTCACTCTTTCTGCGAGAGAGTTTCCATCGATTCATGCAAAAATACTTTTTTCCGAATACCCGCCGACGCTCCTCGAGCGGTTTGATCGGCCCAAGTGCCAAGCTGTGCGCCGTGTTTATATTGGACGGCCCCGTTAATTTAGAAATTTATCGCACTATTTCACAGATTTAATTAATCTTTTGCCTTTTCGTTTGTCCGCATTGTGAGAGAATCGATTGCGCAACGGGGAGTGAAACTTAAATTAAAATCAAGGTATTAAAGCATTCGAAAGTGATGAACAAATGATCGAGGAAATGGCTATCTAAGTAGTGTAAAACTTGTAAAAATACAATGATAAAACGTCTCGGGAGATGGAAGTTATACAACAATAAGCCGAGAGAAAAATCCTCCTGCGCCGAAGAAAGTTTGACGGGCAAAAACGCTTTATAATGTCAAGAATTTATGTATAATTAGACTTACTTGGAAATGTTTAAGATACTCCGAATGATTTACTGCCATTGTTCAACAATGGGAACGCGACTGATAATTTACAAGCGCGCGTAGCATTAGCGATAAACATATATAAAAACAGACTTTTAACGCCTCCGATATTAAATTTGTCGAAAACTTATCAAAGGGCCACGTCAAAATCCCCACTCAAAAGCCTTATACAACACCGTTAATTGAAGCGACAATTTTACAATCCCGGCGTGAAAAGACACGTCGGTGATTAACGACGCGTTGTCCCGGCGACGGAAAACAACGCTCCCCGAGAGTTATGACATCGAAGCCAGTTTCCAGAAATAGAACGGATCCGCGAACGAAAAAAAAAGGAATATCGGATTCCTGCGTGAGGCGCGTCGATTGGGGGATTGTTTCGCGAGAAAAAAAAAGGGAGATACAACGACGTAATAGCGCGGAATTACGCTAATAACGTTAATCGCCTCCTGCGCTCTCGTGCCGTTCTCTCTCGGTCCCTCGTCCGCGTTCTCGTCTCGACGAGCGTTTCGCCTCCTTGAACCGGTCGACGCGGCGGAGAAAAAAAGGACGACGCAGAAAAGGTCGTCCAAGGCAGGAAAATTATCGAGACGATTATTAATAGAAATGCAGGAGGATCGTTAAGTGCTGGCCGCGGGGAGGCTCCAGGCGCCGCTGCTGCATATATATACTTATATATACACACTCGACGAGTGCAGTGTGCTCGAACGCTCTTGCTTTCGAAAGGTGTATATGCGCCGAAGAAGTGCGCTCGGAACGAACCGTTATTCCTATTAATTTAATAACATCGTAAATCTCTAATGGCGCGGAACCGATCGCCGATGCCTCTTTCTTGCTATACGTGTATCGATGCTTCATTTTTACCACCGTTGGATATTATATCTCGGCGATATTTAGAGCGTCCGACGGGGGGAACGGATTCAAATTCGAACGAGAACGTCTGGGCTTGCTCGCGCGGTACAATGCTTCTTGCGCCTTTTGTGTATAACTTTTACTTTAGTGAGTAGAAAGTTTCCACTTTTTTTTTTTTTTTTTTTTTTAACGCCATAAGCGACTTGTATAATCGTTCATCTCGGTGTTTAGCACTGAATTAGGAGCGAAGGAAATCTATTATTATGCTAATTTCTAATTGCGAGTGACATAAAATTAAGGCAACCTCATCCGAATTACGTAATTTTTAACTTTATTGCGCGACAGCCGTAAAAAACCTAAACCAACAGCGAAAAAAGCGTTTAAATTATGCTTTATCGACGGAACTCGACAGCATTCAATATTCGCTGCTTCGAAACCCAAAATTAACGATCAAAACTCATAACTAAATTGACACAAGCGGATACCGAAACTGCTTTAGAGGCCGAGTCAGCGGATATTAGATTGTCGTTAATCGCGAGTACAGGTTAACGCGATGAACGTCGAGCGCGCGAATCCGCATGACGCGCGGCGACATTTTCCCGAAAATAAAAATCCGCCGGGCCGCGCGGCGCGTTCGAAAGTTTACATCGGCGAGAGGCGCGGACAGGAGCGACGGCGAAATGACCGCGCTGCGGTGTCCGGTTAAAGCGCGATAGCCGCCCAGCTGTATCGCGTTTGCTCGTTGCAGTAATGCCTCGTTCTATATCCCCGAGTTTCAGTGTTTGCCAAATGAAATCGATATGTGCGTTTTTCAGATTTTACGCCGACTGCTGTTTGCTCGGGTGCGGATGTTTCCAAGTGCGATGGATGTTATACTTTGGGCGGAGCTTCGAGAGGGCGACTAAAAGCAGGAGACGTCCAGAGGGCTCGTTTGATTTTATTCGAATATTTCGAGAGTAAATCATTATGGAGTTGGGAGTAATTCACTTGGTCTTCTATATACATTGATTGATAGTTTAAATTAACGTCGAACGAGGATTATTTATGATAATATACGTCGTCGTTCGCGAACAACGTAATGGGACATCTGATCGTCTAACTTAATTAAAGCTTTGACACGTGCATGCAATTGAAATCGAAGCAGAGTACGTGAATTTAATTACAATTTGAATTAATAACCGGCGCGCGCCGCTGTTTATATTTCTCGGGCTTTCGCGGCGCTTGCCAGCCGAACGCAAAAACTTGCAAAGGTTATACGAGAATTTTGAAGTAAAATATATACCTCCAATAAGTACGCGAAGTGGAGCGGCGCGCTCGGATAAAAATAATCAACCGCAGCTCAGACACAGCGAAAAGTTATGGTAAAACTTGGCGAGTAAATTGCAAAAGTTTCGCGAACTAAGTGTATATAAAAAAACTGTCTGCTTAAAATATAAATTTAAATAATAACAATAACGAGGAGAAATATTTCACAAGATCCTTTCTGCGGTCGTTTAGAAATGAAGTACTACTTTACTTTAGACTTAAATTCCTGATTGTGAATTTATAAGGCTCTAAAATATTTAACGGCCGCTAGTGAGGCTATAAACAAAATTAGTTTGTTTTATGCGTTGATATAACGCGGAGTTCGGAAAAGTTTAAAAGTTTGTATTATTAAAGAGGTGCCAGCGGCTTGCGGCTCCTACATGCGACCTAACTGCGTAATCGCGATTGATTTTATTTATAAAATGAACGTCAAATATTTTACAAAAATTCAGCTTGATAACGTTAATCCCGGAATTTCAATAAAGTCTCTATATTTGACATTAAACGTATGACAATCAAAACTTGTTTCGAATTTTGTTTTAATAATAAAAGAGGATATATTCCAGGATTCTTGAAAGCACCCAGATCTCGCAAAAGAGCAATTCCGCGATAATTGATTGGCGCTCCGTAACAAAATACTTTCAATCAATAATCATTTCGAGCGGCAAATAGAGTCGAAATTAATATTCAGCGCAATGTATTACACGGCGAATCGAACACAGTAGTGTCAAGTTTCACTTTTGATTCAACTAGATACGCACAAGCGTGCATACGCACGATATACACTTACATTAAAAACCCGTTGTCAAGACCTTGACTTATTATTCCCTCGTGTGTGACTAATGCGCTTGAAAATAAAATAACCTGCAGCTGAGATATCGCTGGTTCACGGAAAATGGGGGGCTTTAATTGTAGTTGAGAATGTTCGACCAGACGTGATTTACAATTAAAAAAATAGTTCTTTTCGCCTCGCCGAGCTCGCTGCGGTTGTTCGCTGCCTCGCTTCTCGAAGAAGCATTAGTTTTACAAGTTTTTCGAGGAGTCTGGTTATTGATTTTGCTTGAACTACTTTGTACAGTTTGTGTCCGCGTTTCGAATGCTCCAATTTTTATCCGAGCAGATCGTTTTATTATGGTAAAAACAATCGAGAAATTATCCGGTGCGAAATATGAGGAGTTCGAAAATTAAGCAGTAATGTTTGTTCGCGTAATCAAGTAATTATAGTCTGCGAAATGCTTGCATATCTTTTTGGCATTGTCTCGAGGAGTTACAGAGTTTCGCGGTAAAACGTAGCACATTAGTACTTTAATAACTAGAATAGTGGAAGGTATATAAACTTAATTAATTTTGATAAACTTTGTAAAGTAAATTGAAAGTAAAAAACGTAGAGAAAATTTAATTACTTGTAGTTTCAGAAGTGAGTTTATTATTAAAAATTATAGGCTCAATGCTGCTCGTATAAATATTTTAACATTAATTTATGATTTTCATGCCTGAAGGTTCTAGACCGATAAATTTAGGTCGTAAACGGAGCACATTTAAAGTATACAATTAATATTACATTTATGAATATTAACTTTAAAAAGTCATTGAAGAGAATAAAATTTCCATCTGAATGCTCAATTCGTTCAACGTACAGTATTATAATCTAATTCAGCACGTCGATGAATTTCAAAGTTATCTTGTACTTACAATTAATTATGTTATTCTTTTTATAAATTATTGAAAGAAATTTTATGTGTCATTATCTTGTATAACAAATAAATCAAATGATTAACTTGCTGTTCAATTACTTACTGCCAATTCCATTAAATGCTTTATCAGGCATTTAATATTTTCAATTATCTTTTTATTTAAATTTCAATAAAAAATTTCCTTCAGAAATTTATGATATTTATTACAATGACAAATTTATTTTTAAGAGATGTCAATGAATTGACAGCGATTTTTCATTTGTCGGCAAAACAATTTCTGGAATGTAATTTCATTTAATAGAACCATTGAAATTCTTTTTCACGTCCCAATTGCTTAAAAATGTATTGCATCTATAATAATCAAGGAATCAATAACCCTCGCAAAAAGCATAATTTTATAACGCTCAATTTTGTGAAATAATAATGAAAATCCTGCAACGCAGCAACAATGGCAAGTCCATTGAAATTCGTGCAACCTCTCTTTTACGACTCGTCATGCACGTATAGTTTATGTAATTTAACAAGAGAAAAAAAATTGACGTTCTTAAAGAGGACAAAACAGCCTGCAAAGCAGCACTTAGGTTATATAAAAATCTATTTAGTTTCGAGAAAAACATAAAATAATAACAGATTAAGTGCGGCACGCAGCTACTGATACCGAAGGGGAGGTCTGCGCGAAAGAGCGTCTGCGCGCGTCGATTGCGTAAGCGCCGCCGCTTCTTCGAGCTTTGAAATCACGCCAATAAAAAGAGAATAAAACGTAATCGCGCAGTCGCTCCTGCAATTTCGAGCGGAACAAAAACGAGCGAAGAGCGATCTGCTTCCAAAAAATTTGAATCTGACCCGATTCAAATAAGAATTCGCTCTTTCGAAAAGCTGGCGTTCCACGTCGAAGATCGTCCATCGAAGCCGAATCTACTTTGAAGAAAAAGTGAAAAAAGCCCGCGGCTGCAGGTCAATCTAGAGCGCTGCAGCGGCTGCCGCGAGTAAACGCGAAATCGGCGCTAATCATCCTCGTTACTTTCGTCGGCCGGGGGAAATATAATCGGCGCGAAGACAGCGAAGAGCTCTCTCGGACGATGACACGATTGCCACGGCGAGGCGATTCGCATTGTGTGTCGTGATCAAGCCGGAACGATGACACACATATATATATACGTGTACGCGCGGCGCGCGCAACCGCGCAGAACCGCGGAGACAATATAACCGAGGCGCTTCTTAGCGCGACTAAAGTCCTCGCGAAGGCCGACTGATGTATGCACGCCGCCGTTAGTGCCTCCTGGATTCTCTCCTCTCTCGGCAGTTTGCGCGCGCTGATAGCCATCCAGCAAACTTTTCCACTTTACTGCGAGACTCTTCCATTTCCATGGAGTTCTTTTATTTTCTAACTTATCAGCTCCAACGGTATTCAAAGACTCGCTTCTTCCCTTCCTGTGTCCCCCTTTCTTCGAGGCTGGAATAGTTTCTGCTCGTCTGTGCCTCTTCTGTCTGATGAATATTTTATTGAATAATCAGAGGACGGACACTCGGCTACTTTTCCAACGATTTATGCGCTCTGACAATAGTACCGCGTTCAAACTATTATTACGAAATGCCTGCATTTTATAGAATTTTTTAATCATACTCGTAAAGCAATTGCGATGTGTTTAAGTTATTGTCTGACAATTCTGATTTACATTTAAAAGTTTAGTTTACGTATAAATAAAAAGAGGACTCACCGTGGGTTATTTACAAGTACATTGCAATCATCAAGTAATGACGTGTAATTATAAAGCAGTACATTTGCTGCGTAATTAAGATAATTAATTCTTTTCTTCTTTTTCTTTTCATTAATTATTTACCAACACATTCAATAAATTCTTACACCTGCGTGCAAACTTATAAATGGTTATACAACACAAAAAGGTATACGTGCAGGAGCATGTCACTTTTATCACCGTGAAAAGCTTTTCAAAGGTTTAAAAAACTGCTTAGTTCCATTCACGTACACGTGAGAGTCTTCATTATACAAACGGCGTATGACTCATTATTTACATTAATGCTCTCCGCGAGACTTCCTCCGGTAGGCGAATAAATGATTTTTATAAATCGCTCTAAACGACGAATAATTATCCTTGAACATAATGGGAGGAGAAAAAAAAAAGTTATTTTCTAGAACCAAAACAGCCTGGAACGAGATTGAATTTTAATCCTCTTAACGGTCGATCGCGAAAGCAAACATTTAAACTAATTCGAAATTAACGGGCGCGTCGAAAATTTCTCCGCGAAAACGACGCCAGGCGTTACGTAAAAGAGCAATAAATCTCCGCCGAGGCGGCCGAAAAAAATGTGTCATTCTGCACTGTGGACAAAAATTTCTTGAGCAAAGCGCGCGAAAGCGTTTGCATTTTTTCTATCGCAAAAAAAGAGAAAGAGAAACCGAAATCGCGCGTTGCGAAATCACTTTATAAGCATATACGACGACTCTCGCGATTAAGGTCGGCCGCAATTTTCGCCAGCTCGGCCAATTACACTCCCACATTCGATCGGCGCAATTCCGGTCGGGTCACTCGCGAATCTCTAAAAATTTGTTTTCATCAGCGCCGACAGCCGCCATGCGCGCGCTCTTTTTCGCGTGACTCCCAAGTGCTCTCCCGTTTGGCGCGGATATTCGGGCCACCATTAGCCGGCAGCTTTTAGCTCTGCACTTTCACGCGTCTGTGTGTCTCAATCAGCGGTTTATCTTCGTTCGAAGAAGCCCCGCGCGTATTGATTTTCCTCGAACTCTCTGCCGCGCTGATTTATTCGCTCTCGACTCTCGCGACTTTCGCTACCGCGCAGTTTTTCCTCCGGAATTAGTTTCTACCTACGAAGACGGCCCGCAGCTCCGCGTCCTCTAACGGTAGTAAAAAGAGGAAAAAAAAGAGAGGAGCTCCGCCAAAAAGAGGCGCTCGAACTTAACGGAGCCAGCTGAGCGTGCGCCTACCGGCCGACGTCTAAATTACTCGCTCCCCGCGCGTCATTTACATACGCGCTGCGGCGAGAGATCGCGATGAAAATTCCCGGCTATCAGCCGAGAGAGAGTCGCGCGGCCCTCGACTCCATAAATCCGCGCGAGTCGGCCGCGTGCAGTGATAAAGCGGCGGCGCAGCAGCCGATTCCTTATCTCGCACGCAGACTCTTTCCCGGCGCCGCTGCACGGATCAATGAAAGTCTCCCTCGTGACTCGTCGAACGCTCCGCGTATAATAAGCCGATGTCATCGCCGAGCGGGAGCGTCGTTGCGTGCCGAGGTGGGTAAACGGCTATTCGCGCGCGAGGAGGACCGCCGTCGGTTCGTTAGAGGGACTAACGGGGCGGTGTCTCAGAGTTACGCGGGAGTCGATTCGCGGCGGTATATTAATTCAGGGAGATGATTAATTGCGGGGAGACTCGATTAAGGATGCGTGTCTTTGCGAATATAGAGTCGGAGATTTTACGCGCGCGTCTTTCTCGCGACGCGTTTCAATCAGTTTAATGACGTTTCAATTAGCGCGCCTGGCCAATTAGCCGAGATAAATATAATTGCGATTTTATATATATAGAAAACTCAATTCTTTTTTTTTTTTTTTTTTTTTATTGCAGAAAAGCAATTTAATTATTCGAGTATGTACAGAAATTTCAAATGCGTACGTTTTCATTACGGAATATATATACTTGTTAACTTAATGACTGAACTCGACATCATCATTGATAAATTTGAAAAAATAATCGCGGAAGAAGATTAAATTGCGGTTATTCCAATAATACATCTCGCTTAAGAAGAGGCTCCTCGCATCATTGAAACGCGCATAGAATATTGTCGATATTTTCGAAACAAATTAGTTTAGCATTTGCATAAATCGTAATTTCCGTGCAATTCACGTCGTTCGGTCTCTTTAATATATATGCAAAAATTATTACCAATTATTATATTCGTGCGCTTCGGCATTTGTCGACGAGTGCAATCATCGTTTCCGGGAAATCCTCGCCTGCATAAACCCAATGCAACAATATTAGATTACGGTAAAACAAAATTGAACCGAAAGCGGCAAAGTGTCCGGAAATTCACCGGTCGTCATCTCACCCCGCCGCGGGTCGTTGTGATGACGCCCCGAAAAATACCCTTCGCCTCTTCGTCGTCCGCGAGCTGAAACAGCTGTCGTCCGAGGCGATTTTGGCCTCTTCGTTTCACTGCTTTTCTTCCGTTGCGAAAAAGTACGCATTTATAATTGGTGTATTAAATATCTCCCGCTCGTGAAGTTATCGAGACCAGTTAAGATATCTTCATTTTTTGCGTCATCGGCGCTCGACAGCATTGCGGAGGTTTTTTCTCAAAAATATACGACTCGAATAATACAATTACATCGACAGTGTCAATTTGAATTTCAGAATTTTCCGGAGAAATCGATGTGAATAATGCAAAATTACTTTATAAGATTCTCCCGCGGATAGAGCGGTAAAGTCTATTCATAGATTAAATTTACTCTGAAAATGTAATAATTGCTAATGCTTTAAACGCCTCTAAGGCCTGCGATAAACTAACAAATCCCAGACTTTCCTCACTCGCTTTACGCGCCACTTTGCGCGGCGCTGCTTAACTGTCGTAATTATCTAACAGCCGAGAAACTCCGGCCTAAAAATCCAGGGAACTTTAATAGTCTTCCAAACGATTTCCCAATCGCAAATTGGATTATGACCGAGGGAGCATCGGCGAGCCGCTCTCGGCTCCCTGGAAATTCAATTAGAACCGCGCTTCCGCCTATATAATAGACTCGCGCGCCGATATATCCGTCGCGAGTATATGCATTCCGAGGGCATCGGCGCACTTTCGAGTCCGGCGGCGTATATAGACTCGCTGTTCTCTTCCGTTTAACGCGTCGCGTGACGACGCCGATCGTAAAGGAGCTGCACGAGCGGATAACTGTGGAATGCCAGAAAAAAAAAACAAACTCGAGGCGCCAGGTAACTCGATTGAGATTTATGCGAACGGGCTTCGATAAGTCGTTACCGGGCACTCGATCGCTGAATTTCGGCATGTCAAGGGAGTGTCTTTGGCTGCGAGGGGACTTTTTAGGATAAACTAAAGCGCGAGGGGGTTTTTGGCATGAAATTGGATATTTTGCGTGGCAACCAGAGTCTCCGCGCGGAGTTGGCAGGACAGCTCCGTGGCGCCAAACCAAAGGCTAGGGAGCAACTTTGTCCCTAGGCCTTCAAGAGAGCCTCTGTTGGTTTATGAGGATCTCAATCGTGAAGCGGGAAGCCGCGGCAGCTAAACCGGGGCCGTCGGGCATTAGACGAAAGTCGTCACGAGCGCTATAGGGCGATAAGGAGTTAGAGATTGCGTCATCGATCGTTTACATAAAAAATCGTGTCGCCTCGGGCCCGCTCGGCGCGATTCGGGGGCAGAGTTCAGCGGTCAACGGTGAGCCGAAAGCGCAGGCAGATCACTCTGCATTTACCGGGCACGCGAGACGGTCATAGAAATCTAAAAATTTTATTTGGACTTAGTCTTTGTTCGTTTCCATAGTTATAATCAAAGTCTTTGGCGTTAAGCTTAAATAGTTTTAAAATAAAGTATTCATTTTTCCATTCGATTTGAAGTGTGAAATTTATTTATTGGTTTTATTTAAATCCAAACCTTTATCCTGAACAGTTTATATCGTAATCAGCTGCAATATGTATCATATGATTGTTTACAAAATTGTCGAACCAATATTATAAAGCAGTCGACACGCTTCTTGTATAAAATACGATTATTTATTAATAAAACATAAACTATTTTTAATTATGCTATCACTGAGAAAAAATAATGTAAGAAAAGGAGAACAGGCTTAAAATATATGAAAAAAAGTGCCATAAATTTTGGAAAAATTACAATGTTTATAGTAGAATTTATCATATTAATGCAATTTTTAGAATAAAAATTGTAATTTTTCCAAAATTTATGGCACTTTTTTTCATATTTCAAGTTTGTTCTCCACCTTCAAGAATTTATAGCAAAGGAGGATACAAGCTGCCCCCAGACTATTGAAAAGCTTATACATAGATGTATTCTCTATGTTATTTTTAAAAGTTTAAAGCCTTATAATTCTTTTTCCCTGCACTTTCCCATATAAATTTTTTATTGAAATTAAAGATCTTTAAGTCCTCTAAATGACAGAAAATGTTTTGTACGTTTCTCAGCTTTTGACAGTAGGGACATTTTCATATAAGACGTGGGCATTCTCCTTTCCAATTTATATATGTTTCTCAGTGCATTCGTTAAATACATACCGATACCGTCACTTACAATGACGATAAAATTTTCTTCCAAAGCATCCCCTCGCCCGCCAAAAACGTCCCACTGCCTTGAGCAATATTTGATCGCGCGCTCTTGGTCCCTCCTCGGCAGCTCAAAGTTCCGGAAGTGCACCGCCGCCGCCGCCTCGCTTTGAGGCACATCGGCTGTGCAAGCCGCGGCCGTATCCGCCGAGAATAAGGGAGGATCGAGAGCCGCCTTCGCCGAATCGGATTGCGACTGCTCGTGCAGGCTGCGCCGGGCGTTTATTCCTGAGGGGCCGCCGCCGCCGCTGGCTGGGGCTCTCTTTTGAGCGCGCGAGACAGCTCGCAGTCGCGAGGGAAGCCTTCCTCTCTCTGCCCCCGTCTCCGATTTCGATGCCGGCGGTGTGCTCGAGAGCTAGGAGGCAAAAAGTGCGCAGAGGCCGCCTGGGACAAAGGAGTCTCGCGCGAGAGTATACTTTTCCCCGGCTCTCTCTCGCAGTTAAGGGCCGCTCCGGATGCGTGCCCGAGACGGGGCCCGCTGACCCTGATGCTTTCAACTCGACGCCGGCTGACCCGCGGCTGATTTTATCTCTTTCTACTTTTTGCTGCAGCTCGCTTCCAAGTGCAATGGATATATATATATATCCGCTTTGGACGGGAATTTTCTTCGGCGACGTTCGGTATTCGAAAATGTTTTTTTCTCGAAAAATATATGGACTGTACAGTCTCGCCGGCGATGAAACAGCACTTTTTCCCTCGAGTCAATTAGGTAGAGGAGAGCAAACAGTAGTGACCGCAAAGTGCTGTTGCTAACCTGAGGTTACACGCTATATTTAGTCATATTTCCGGCCGAAAGCAGTACCTTGGGTTTTATAAAAAAAAAAACAAATTATTCTCGGCATTATTAATCAAGCTCGTAATAATTTCGTTTTTAAATTTTTCATTCGTTTTTAGACGCTCGAATCGGAGCGCTTGAATAAAGCCATTTATATAATAGAAAATAAATTAAAGTGATAAGCGGTTTCAAGTGGTACTCTCTCGGAAGATGAAAATTAAAATTGCCTGCCATTAAAAGAGCCGAGTCTATCTTCTGACTTACTTTCACCGCCGATGTAAATTAGTTTAGAATCTTGGGTAAATGTTTATTCTCAATTATATATTTAAGAAGAAAAACGGGCGAGTTTACGATCCTCGATATTTTATCATCGTACTATTATTTTTATTAGTTTTACAAGATAATACGGACAAAAAGGCAACGTTATTATTCAATATTTTTCAAAAGTCTCGAGCAAAAGTCCCATGTAAAAGAATGTTCGCGCAAAGAAAGTTTCCAGGAACAACTTCACTTTTCATGCTGCGGGGTATTCGACTGATTTAGAGAATTTAAAAGAGAGAGAACAAGAGAAAGAGAGAGAGATAAAGCAGGAGAAAAAGGGAGAGAAGACGAGGGAATTACTGCGAAGTTAACCACACTCGCAGTGGCCGCCTGCCGTTCCATGATTAGTCGAGATAATATCGCGCGGCAGTAAAAATTTCTTTGAGGAAAAGATCGTTGTGGAAGCGAAAGACGCTCAAACTTTTTGACGTCTTAATCCTACAAATCAAACTTTACAATCCTCCTGTTTGCAATCTTGCTTCGTCCGGCGAAAGACAGTTCTCTCCTCTAAATCTACCGAAAGCCCCCCGGTTTCAAGGTGCCGGTGACTTCAAGCACCGGAGGAAAAACAAGCAAAGACTCGGAAATCTTCCCCTTCATCTCGAGAAAACTCGGGCCAGCGTCGGAACTTGGTCCGGTATCGAGAGAGAGTCCGCGTGCGTATCCGAGTGCAGCTCTCAGAGTGCAGGGCGCGATCGGAATCGACCAATCGGGCCGGCTTGGCGCGCGGCAGCTGCTCGTCCCGTCGGGCGTCTACCCACACTGCACGCGGAGCGCGGCGGCGGCGGCGGCGGCGGCCCTCGTCGGTGAGAGTCGGCGACCGGCGCGGCGCGGCTGTCGGCTCCAAGCCAGCGCCTGAGTGCCGCCGCAGTCAGTTGGTGGCGAGCGACGCCGCGGAACCCACCGGAGAGAGAGAGAGAGAGAGCGAGAGTCCGCCTCCTCCCGCAGCCGCATAGCAGCGAGAGAGAGAGATAGAGAGCTCTGCCGAGAGTGTGCCGGTTTTTTATTTTCTCTTCCTTGTGCGGTGCGCCAAAAAATCCAGCAGCCGAGGAGGAGCCGGAGAGCAGCTGAGCCGCCCCCCTCGAGATGAGCTCTGGGCTCAAGGTCGCCAGGCGGCCCGCGGACCGTTGAATGGATAGACGGGGATCGGCGCCACCGCCGGCCGAGCTGCTCAGGAGTCGCACGTAAGTCGGCCTTGATCGTTGACCCTCCTCCTCCGAAATCCAGGAGGAAGCGACTATCGCCCCTGGGGATCTAGGGGGGTTTCTAGCCGGAAGTGCGCTCGCCTCGCCGTAACCGAGAGAGAGAGAAGGAGAGAGCTTTTCACTCCGTCGCCCCGCGGAGAGTTTCGACGAGGAAAAATCAGCCGGAATTTTCGGGACCGATCGCCGGGGAAATTCGGCCACGTGCGGCTTCGAAAGCCCGTTATCGTTTGATGTGCGAACGCCGGAAGTTTCGGGAGATTTAAGGGTAATCGCGAAAGCGCTTTTCATTAGACCACGCGAATATCGATTTGTTTAACGCCGCCGTAAAGCTAATTGTTTGCTCTTGAAAGGTCGGCTTTTTTCCGGCGACTTCGAGCTCCGATGAATGAAGCGACTTTTAACTTAAAGCCGGGGTGGAAATGCAAACTTTCGGACACAAAGACGCTTAAGGAGCATTATATGCTTGGCGCGATGCAAATTTCGGCTATTTAAGCGCTAAACTATACACACAGTTGCGAGGGGCCCCGAGGAGTCTCGTTACAGGAACAAATGTAACAATAAACTGGTGTGCGGGACTCGTTACTCAACTCATTAGGCGGCTTGCCGTCTCCCGGATGCCTCGTTTATGAAATTCCAAAATGCGTTCGAAACTCGTTGAATTCGCGCGTTTCGGGGAATAATAATTGCCGAAATTAAAGTTTTCAAAGCTGGCTGTCGCGAGTGTCGCGCGGAGAGCGTTGAGTAAAGCGGCGTTCGCGGCGTTAATTATTACGACACGGATCGGATAACAATTTATGCGAGATTTATGTAATAAGCTTACCGACAAACTAAAATCGGTGGCTTAAACGAAATGTCATAATTACACGTTTTCTATAAACATTGCGTCGTGCGCAAAGTGTATATAGTCACTTGCTTAAGAGCGGCTTCTGCAGAATATCTCTAGAATGTCGATAATTGCCACCTTCCGAAAGAATAAAATCGTCATTAAGCTCGAGAGTGTCAGGTTGATCTCGAAATTAAATATACAATTTGCCGATGGAATCTTTTCCGCGTCGTTGATTTACGTAACTTTTATCGTTATTTACGCGTTCGCAAAAAAAAAAACCTGACAATACCGTCCAGTTTAAAGAAACGAATAGTCCGTAAAAGTAAATTGGACCGAAGACAATACTTTACGAAAATTGCCAGAGCGGCCAGAGTATCTCTGCAACGTCTTATTTTTGGCTGCAGCAGCCTCGGAACCTAAACAAATTTTCAACGTAACGGCCAGTTTGTTTGCTTGAAAAAAGGCTTATAAATAAATGAGCCGTCGCGAGGGAGCTTGATTAGGAAAAACAATAAATACACATTTCCTTCAGCTTCCTCGCGCGGAGAATCGATATTTACTGCGTGGCTTGGTTGGCTTTATTGTTTTACAGCTGTACTTAGCATTCCTCCTTTTCTCGTACCCGCGGCGTTTTTTTTTTCGTAGTGAATTAATGAGGAGGATGCGCGCATCACGCAACGGCGAAACTATTTTTCGTACGGGGAAGCGTATAGAGTCCTGGATAAAATTAGATAAAATCATCGAGTGCGTCATTCGATGAATAGCAATATTGAAGGAGAGGTGGCAAAGACGAGTTTTATAAGAATCTATATTTACCCTTGACTGTTTTACGAATATAATTTCAACCGCGTGAAAAAAAAAACAAAAAGCAATTGAACAGCCGAGCGTGTCCTCGTTTTTTTTTTCAATCTGCGTAAATATTTGCGCGGCGTACATCATAAATTTTACATTTCTGCCGGTGAAAATATCAAACATTAGCAGCGCCTAACAGTTTTCGAAAAAAAAAAAAGAATAACAAAGTATGTTAAACGGCGTAACAACAACCTTTACTGCCTAATTCGCTCTAGAAAACGGTAGATAAAAACACGCTTCAAAGTAGGCGTAGCTCGCTCGTTTTCGAACCATTTAGTGATAATTTGAAAATGTAAAAACTCGAACCGTAAATCATAACCCTCGCTCTTGTTTCCCGAGAAAATCGCTCGAAGGGGATAAAATAGCGAGTGTGGAAGGGATCCCTTTTTCGGAATTTCGCGAAAGTCAAATAAATCTGATTAAACCTGGCTTTGTGACGTTCATTAAAAATGTAAAAAATAGAAAGAATCCCCGTTATGAAACGCAATCCGGAAATCCGTCTCCCCGACTCGACTCATTTGGTCGCGCGGTAACAAATTCGGTCGTAAATGCAAAAGCCTCGCACATACACATCGAAACGCCGCGTGTCGGGGGATAAAAATTTTTAAAATTCTCTCCGAAAGCTCAAAAATCCCTCTCTCGCGCGAGAATCCGTACTTTAAACGGGTATCGAATGATTCGTTCGAAACGAGAAATCTGAAATTGGATTACTTTGTTGGAAAAGCGAGCTGTTTAACAGAAATTCTAACGCACACAACGTAACAATACTTACGTACGGCTAAGGTACATATATTTATTCTTGTTATGGAAGCCTCGTATGTGTTTCGAGCGGGTATAAGGATTTAGGCTTTACGTAACGCAATGTGTCGCGGGCACTGAAGGAAATAATCTTACACTTTTCTTCCTTCACCGGGCCAATAAAAGGCGACACTAATTTTAAGCTACTGTAAAGAGAGGTAGTCGTGCGCGTTTTATTTTATCGAGTAGTAGCTTTGAAAAATTGCAACGCTTGTACACAGAAGACGCTTAAGTGGTTCAATGTCACAAATTGCGAATTCGCTCAACGGGAGACTTGAGCAACCGATTGTGGGGAAATCGGGAGAAAATTTATTTGTACAACGCGGCCGAAGGTACAATACGTATCGCGAGAACGCAAGCGAGTTTCCGTTTCATAAAACTGATTTCGTATATTATATATAATGTTTTAGGGTCGTAAATATCGAAGCTACTAAAAATGATAAAAAAGGCCGGAAAGGATCGATAAAACGCAGGCTGGCAGTCGAGGCCGTAAAGTGACATAAACACTGCAATATCTCAGGTTCATTGACGAAATTGTACATTGTAAACGTCTAATCCGATCGCTTATTTAACCGAACAGTAGTTTTGTAAAAGGCATTCTAATTCAAGCCAATCGGCCGCTTTTTCGGGGCTATCTGCTATATCTGAAAGGCGACTGAAACGTCCCGAAATCGGCTCTGATAAGGCGGCTTGACGTTCCCATCCAGCTTGCTTCCCGTCCGATGCGTGACCAGCCGCAGAGGGAGAGAGAGAGACTCGACGTTTTATACACGTGTCAGAAAAAAAATGAGAGCAAAGCTGTATTACGGGGGAGAAGCGACGTCGATATAAAATATATCCCGAAAATCCTTTGACAGTAAACGTCGGGCTCTTGATTTTATTGCTCTCCTTGCGAAATACGTAGATTAAGTGAAATGTATATACGTATATATACAGAGGCGATATCGATTGTTCGCCTCTCTGCGGTGAAATAGTTGCTTTGGAAACCGCGTAAATTTATATTCCAGGCGTTCAACCGTTTTTCAAGTGCGTATTGATTGCTCGGGAATAAGTCTAACTGTTTGTGGATTTTCCGTAAAACGCAGAGAGCCTCTTTTTTTCTCGTCTCTCGAAGACGAACGTGAAACGATGTCAGCTCATGTACATGTACTCATTGTCAACAATTGTCGCTTGTTTTTATTTCAGTACGGGTTATTCGATATCTGATAAACGGCCGATTGTACACATCTAATAAGATTACACGTGTCATTACACCTCTTTACTGGCTGTGCTGTAATATTTGCGCGAATATAATCAGGCCTTGATCCGCAATGACTATCAAGTCCCATTGAAAGAAATCACTTAAAGAATTCAGCTGCTATAATTACCTTTAAAATCTTTCTATATACTTATCTGCTCGCAATTAGTTCTCGAATCCAAGTAAAAATTTCGTATTATTACGCGATGTAAGAAGCAAGTCCCATTGGCTGAAAGAGGGCATGGAGAGCTCATAAAAATTTTTACATAAAAAGTCAATTAGCAGTTAGAGGGGCGCATCGCCGCCATTTTTATTCTCATTACTTTTTCATTGCCTCCGCTCGAAATTATTATTTTCTTGCGAATCCGAATAAAGCGCGTTCGTTTCCTCGCGCTCCCGGTTACTCCCATTTCAATTACAAATCATTCATTGTTTTTCCGAGTCGTACCGTGGATTATGGCCTCAATTAGCCGCAGTTTGTCAGGAAAAAAAAAAAATTGTTCAAGTTGAATTCATTCAATAAAATCGGATCGGAATTTTTCGAAAATTTCCCGCACTTTATTAAAGTTTGCGTAAACAGAAAATCGCCGAAAATTCCGAGAAGCCTTTTCGAACTTTGTAACTAAAACCAAATTCGCCATTTACCCCAATATTAGCTTACAGACGCGGAAAACATTTCTTTGCGAAAATAAAAGTCGTCGATTAAAATTGAAAGCCCTCGGCGGATACAACCAGCGAGTAAAATAAACAGCAGCCGACAGAGTCTTTCGGCGCGAGAGGACGAGGAAGAAAATACCCGCGGACACAATAGCAGCGGCGGCTTCTGCCGCTAACAATTAAAAGCGCGCCGGCGCTCTTTTATTGCCTCGGCCCGATTCGTTCGCCGCGCGAGAAACTCATTTCGCGATATATCGGCGATTCGATATCTATATATTTTCGAAGCGTCAGCAGGACGGGCAGCTCTTTCGCCGCGCGGATTCAGCGAATTTTAATTGTCCAATTGGGGTCGGCCCGCCTCCGTATACATCTATATACATACGTATATAACTACACGTACGAAGACAACGCTTATCGCTTATAAACCCGAGCAATTCCGGGCAGTTTAGATTCGTTAGGCGGCCGCGCATCCATGTTACACCGCAGCCAAGGCGGGAGAGAGGGGCTATCCGTGACCGGAGAGCCCCGCGCCGAGTTCTTCGCTCTCCTTTTTGCCTTTTTACGAGCTCCTCTCGCCTCGAGCTCCATCAACGCTTTTATTCCTTATATACGCGCGAAAATTCCTTTCAATATAACTGCCCCCGCCGCTCGCCGTTTCTGCCCCTTTTACGAGCCCGAGGCGCGCTAATCGAATTATACGCGATGGGTTGCACGGAAAAATACCTTTTCAATGTACGCGACGCGCGCTTCTTTTCGAAATCAGTCGCGATCGGGAGCAAAAGCGAGATTTCGTCGGATGTCGAAAGCGAATTCCTTGGCCTCTCCTCCGCCGGGAAGTTAAACGGCGCGCGCTCGCAGATATGAATATATAAATTCTTCGAGCTTTGCGATTGTTCTCCCCGCGAGCGACGGGCCCGATAAGCGATCCGTCTGACAAATTAAAATTGTATCGGCGCGCGGCGCGAGAACAATGAGCGCAATTAGTCAATGCCCGCGAGAGCTGCATTCCCCGCGTCTCTCTCGCGATCGAACGGAGCTCCAGCGAAATTCGGCAGCTCCTCTCCTCAGCGGGCTCTTTGCCTTGAATTTTAATCGCCGCTAAACAGCGAGCGATCCGCTTGCACAGCTGGGGACGTTGCGCTTCGTTTAACTTGTTTGTTATTCCCCCCCGCGCCGCAAATTGGCTGCAGCGACGTTTTCAATTCTGCGCAAATATTGACGGACTCCTTTTGCGTAAAAGACCGAGTAAACGCACACTCTTTTATCTCGGGCAGCAAACGCGCCGCTTGATTTATAAAGAGACGCGGGGAAGAATCGCTTTAATGTGTGTATGGAAGGTCCGAGCAAAAAACCGAATCGAGAGAGAGAGCTAAATCATCCTCGCAAAGAGCGGAATTCGGGGCCCCTCGGGGCGATCGGACGCCGCCGCAGTCAGGGTCACTCTCGTCGATTATTCAAATCGGACATCAGCGATTTTACTCCTTTCTCGCTCGTCCGCGGGCGGATGATAAACGCGGAAATCTCGATGCCGCGCGTTTTCGAGGTTAATATTTGTAGAGTCGGGCGAAGGCTCTCGTGTACATATAGAAATTTGGGCATCGCGCCGCGGAGATCAAGCAGATAGAGACTCCAGACAGTCGGGTCATATCAGTTGGCGGGCCGGTCTATTCAAATCCGCCATTATGCAACTGTACGCCGCTGAAGTAATCGCCGCGGAATCGCTGATTAAATGCCGCGGTGTGACGTACTTTTTTTTTTCTTTCATTATCGCGGGGACTCGTAACATATTGTCTTTTATCCTGGTGAATCAGTCAGTCGGAGGTGCGTAATCTTTTCGGTGAGGTAACCGTATTTATTTTCCATTGACGGCGATTTAATTCAAGTAATGAAATTTAATCGGCAGCTGACTGCTGCTACCTACCTGCTATTATCACCCGTCTGTTTTTTCCTTAAATATTGACTAGAGAAACTTAATTGTACTAATGAACCCGACGCTTTCAATGAATCACGGTAATCAGCCTTTTTTGCGATCCGTACAATGTAGTTAATAATTAATTAATTGCCAGGCTTTACGAGCGGAGCGACGAGAGTGCTTTAAAAAAAAGAAAATACTCTCGCAGGAATTTCGACGACAAATAGTAAAACCAGAGGCGTTAGGAAGATTTTTATTGAATCGTCGATACATTGGTAGAAAGTATGGTGAAAGTCCGGCATTCGGCGTAAAAATCTTTCAATTTTCTTCAGCCGCCTCGAGCCGCTCGAGAATAATAGCGGCGCGTAATATAAATCGCTAATGTACGTAAATAAAGTTGGGCGCTCTTAAAGTTATACATCTCAAAGTTGCCCACACATTTTTTAACGGCGACGTTAAAGCCAAATTTATCGCGTTAAAATGAAGTCGACTACTGCTTGGTATCGAGCGCAATTTACGGCGGCAAAAAATCGAGGCGCATTACGTTGTATTAGCATTGTGGTCGCGTAAAAAGCAAAGAGCCGCGTAAAAGCGTTGTTTAACTTGAAGGATCTTTTTGCGCTTCATAATCGGTAATATTCCATCGGTGCGCGCGACCGAGCACGAAATCACATAATAGGCGGACACACACGCCGCAAATAAATTGAATCCCGATCGTTAGTTTCGCCGCGCGCATCAATAATTTCTCCGACTATAAACATTTGATCTCGTCGGCGAGTGCATTTTCGATCGAAATTCGCCGTCGCGAAAGCCGCCTGAATATTCATTCGTTTTCGCTAATTTCGGTTCAATCCGCCGCGATATAATTATAAATCTAATTCGTTCGCGCGGAATTTCAGCGGCCGACGAAACGTTCGTTTATGACTCGGTGCATTAAAATATCCGCTCTTTCCGCGAGGAATTATACACTTTCGATCGCAAAAAAGACTCCTCCGCGAAAGTTGTTTTATAAATAGACGCGATAACGTACGGATCTACCGCGTTCGTGCAAAGAGCGAGGCAAAGAGCGAACAAAAATATATCTTTCTCGCGCGACTTGCATAATTCAACTTATTCGCGCTTTTATCCCGGAAATTTTATTACCAGGCTTAAACCGCGACGCGGCTCGCTCCTCTCCCGGCCCGGCGGACGCATAAATATCTCGAAAAAAGCGCAGCTCGTATCTTTGATTTTTCGCCCCATTAAAAGCCAAAGGCCGCGCTGCGAAAGAATGCTCCCAGCCGCCTCGTCCGAAACGCAGGCACCGACGAGGAACCTCGCGCACAGTTGGCGATCCTCTCCTTGCAACATCGGCCGGTAAACAAGAGCGGAGAGCCTCGAGAGTCGTCCGCCGCGAAAGCCGGAGAGCGACTGCACGGACTGTATACGTATGTGTATGTGCAGCCGATGGGAGAGGCTAAGTTTTCTCTCCGCGGCTTGTGTACACCGGCAGCATTGTACGCGCGTATGTAGGTGTATACGCGGCCGCGGGCGCTGGATGATTTGCGACTGATACGCGCCGCGGCACACTTGCCCCGACTCTGCATTATGCAGCGCGAATCGATTCTGCCCGCCGCCCGGCGCTTTTTCCAATTTTTACCCTTTTTTTCGGTTCTAATCCGTCGCCTCGCTCGTCGGCTGGATGACAGTTTCGGGTGTCTTTCGGGCGACGCGGACTGTCGATCAACGCTCTTTCTCTCTCTCGGTACGAGTTAATCCAATATGTAGGTACGAGTGACGTTTCGTATCGGGAGCAAGAGTAGGAAACGTTTCTTCGGAAAATTGTTGCGCTCGACGCGCGTCTAGAAGGCGGAAGTGACGTGCAATCGATCTCGGCCCGGCTTTATTATTTAACATTGCGCTCCGCCAGACGTAAATTATTTACGTAATCAGCGCTGCCAAGCTCTCGGGATTAATAGAAAGTGTTCCAGGAGGTTTTATTTGAGCTCTCATAACAGTAAAGGTCATTGGGAAAGATCGAGCGTCAATATTTATTTCCCGCGGCCGCGGCCCCGGCCCCGGAGAAAATCGCGCGCGACCCTCAAAATTCACGACGACGAAAATTGCTTCTCTCGCGCAAAATAAAGACGTAAATGTAATTTAATGCTCGAGAGAAAATCCATCCGCGGCGGCGGACTGCAAAAGCTGCTTAACACTCTGAAACCGAAGGTTTTTAGCTTGGGATTTACGACTCTTTTAAGCGTCCCAACGTCTTTATTGTCCGAGTAATGAGCGCTTGACATTTCGTACCTTTTTGCCGCGGCGACGGATAATACGCGGACTTCTCGAAAAAAGAAAAAAAAAACTAAGCTCCAGCCCGCATCGTTAGGTGAAAGGCGTCGAGATTTTTTCGAGCCGTTTGAAAGCCTTCACTTTGCGACCTCTCGTTATTAAAATTTAGCTTCGCGAAACTGTACGCATCGCGTGATAACAGTTACGCGTAATTGAAATAACTTGCGAGTTGTATCCTTTTGTCGAAGACGGCGCTGCTGGATATTTCCGCGCGGAATTGGACGAAGCGAAGTAAAATACCGCATCGATCTTTTGGAATCGACGGCGCGGCGCCCGAAGGGGGGCAAGTGTGTTTTAAAGCTCTGCGTTCGCTAAAAATCTCCGATATGCAGGACACTCGTTATTTTAGCCAAGAAGCCAAGCAGCGTCGAGCAAGGAAAATGAACCGGAGCCCATTTACTGTTTTACGGTTTACATTAAGATTGGATTTTACAGCAAAGTCGATTTAGCGCAAACTAAAATAGTTTCCGCGTTATTCCGCGAAGCGGCGAGGCTCTCCGTATAGAGAGAAAATCCCATTTCAATCGAGTCTCGCGGCAGCTGTCAAGGCGCGCAAGGATTTTTCCCCGCGACCGCGTAAAGCAGGCTCTGCGCGTACATATATATAGGTGGAGAAAATCCTCCTCCCCTCCCCCCAATAACTCGGGTCGCCTTCCCGTAAGCCGCGATGCGGCTATCGGGCAAAAAGGCGCCGTGTTCCACTCGGCCGATTAGGGAGAAGCACACCGAGAGACGGGCACGTGCTTAGTTTAGTACGCGCAGCCTCCGCTAACGGTTTTCCGCGCGCGCGCGGGTCACTGGGTTACTGTCATCCGCGGCGTATGTGCGCCTGTGTGTGTGCACCGATCCGCGGCGATAAGCGCGCGGCGTCCTTTTTCGGCGCCTTGTGCCGACTTTATTAGCGGAAGTGCGGCGATACGTCTTTTTTGTTTTTTTTCCTTGACGGAGCAGCCTGTCGATCTGCGGCAGGAATCGCGATCGCTATCGCGCGTATATTTTAACGCGCCTGTCGCTCGGGGAGCCCGATGCTTTTTTTCTCGTCGCACGAGCTAATCTCACGGCGGTGATTGATTTTTCCCCGTTAATTGCGGGAATTTAGCGGACGCGCCGACGAGCGATGATTCAGCCGAGAGGCAGAGGATGCAGATAGAGACGCGAAGCGTCGTGTTTTTCTTTTTTTTTTTAAATACTCTCGACTTTTTGCGGCTCGTCCGCGTGGAGAAAAATGAGGGAGATTAGGCGAATGCAGTTGGCACCGATTCGCGAGATAAGAAAGGAAAGTCGATTTGAATAAAAGAAACGGGGAAGCTGTTGGCTCCGCGAGGTGTTTGTTTATCTGGAAAGTTAACGGGGAGAAATGCAGAGGAGAACCGCCACAGCTGCTCGACGAAATCGTAATGCAGAAGTATATAGCCGACGGTTAAAAGTGAAAAAAGTTCCCGCACGCAAGAGAAACGCGTGGGCCTACCGCATCCTGTCGCCGCGAATAGAAACCTCGAAAATTTCGAGGCCGGGCTTTCCATTGTGTATAATACGCAAACGGAGCTCTCCGCGGCTCCCGAAGAAATAATCGCTCCCGGGGTAATTGCGAGGCCGACAAACTAGGAACTCGCCGACTCGTAAACCGTTGATCCGCGCCGCTAAATCGGCCTCGCGGCGCTTCGCGATATATGTACATCCTGCAAACGCAGCTTTCGGCCGAATCATCGAGAAAAATTGACGCGCAGCTCGTCGCCGAAGAAGACTCGCGAGAGGAGGCTGCTGCGGGTTTCGAAGGGGGGAACCGTTAAGCCTCATTATCAGCCTTCTGCAGCTCCTTCTCCCGTGCGGCTCTCCGCGCGCCTGCGAGCCACATGCTGGCTGTCTGTGCCTCTCTCGTCGCCCTCTCGGCGCTCCCCCGAAAAACAGTGTATGTAAGCTGCGAGCTCGAAAATTCACTCGGCTCCCGGCCGCCGGATGTTATCAATAGAGAGAGCCGCCCGTGCGGTGGAAGAAAATTTATCAGGGCAATGAAGGGCGAAGAAAGGCACGGGCGTCGCTCTCTCTCGCTTTATACGTGCTCGCTCTCGCGCGGCGGAGAGAAAGAGGATCGCCGCGCGCGGCAATTACGCGCGGGAGCCGCTGCAGCCCGAGCTCTTATTTGCTCGCGTATCCCGCTTCCGCGGCCGAGGAGGAGTCCTCCTTTTTCCCTCTTCCCCCCCGACGATGCCCGATGATGCGCTCCTTTATTGCTTTTCATTCTCCCTTTGGCACCGCGAGCTGCACTTTGCGAGTGCCAGGGAATCGAGGCCGCGAGGATGTCGGGCATATATATATATATATATGAGATGGCATTGTCTCGCGCCGCGGTGATGGAATATAACGAAGCAGCTCTCTCGGCGAAGGTGCGTTAATCAGCCTGCAGGACGTCGTTGCCTCCGATTTTTCGATTATTATCGTTAGTGGTACGCGCTGCAAGTGGAACACGGCGCAGAGTCCAATATTTTCTATACACCGCGCAATTTTCCCTTCTTTTTTCGTATATATAATAACGCGTCCGAATTGCGTTTTGGTCGTCGGCATCGTCGGCGGCGATTTAACTAATTTGTTTATCGTAGCTTTAATGCTAATGGTGTAATACTCCCCGGGGTAAATTAGGAAATCCGCAATTTGATGAAATTTTGCGAGAGCGCGTCGCGCGCTGCAATTTCATTTCGAAAACAAATTGCCGAAAACTGCGATAATTCGCCCCGCGATTCGAGAGAGAGAGAGAGAAAGAGCGATCTCTTTTCGCAAATTGCGTAATTTTGCTTGCCGTATAAAATAAATGCGGGTATTTATCGAAAAATTACAGCCTCTATACCGCCAGACGGTCGCGCTTCTATTCGCCGCCGCAACGACTTAATTTCGAATTTTCCAAAGTATAAGCGAGGCCTGCTATTTTTTAGCCGTTAACTTACTTCGGCATATTATATTACAAAGTAATAAATCTAGAATTATGCCGTGCATAATTATTATCGCATCAAAATGCAAATAAGCTTTTCGCGAATTAATTGGCCATTTACACGGCAGTTTGTCATTCGGCGCGGCGGCCGATAATTAAATTAAAAATTAAAAATTTCATTTTATTAGCGCGCCGCGTCGTTTATAAACATGCAGAGCTAACAAAAAAAGTTTTTTTTTACTTTTTCGAGGGTCAAATTCGAGAGGGGCGGCGCAAAAACTTTCCTCCGCACCAGTCGCAAACTACCTACGTTTGATTAAACTTTCGCGCGGCAAAAAAAAGGCAAATTGCACACACGCGGCCTTCCGAGCGGCTTTTTCCACCAGCTGGCTGAAAATGTAAGTTTTCCGCGCGGCCAACATAAACACGGGGGCGGCAGCTTTTCCTTTATCGTCCCACACCCGGCAGCTGTCACTCCCTTTCCGCGAAAAGTTTCCCAGCGACGAATCGTCCGCGAAATCCCCGGCATGATTTACGCGGCCGAGTAAGAGAGCGAAACTAATGGCTCGATATCAAGAATGGAATTAGCCTGCGAGTCCCCCCTTTCCTCGGATGCAACAAAGCGATAGTCTCCCGAGTCTAGAGAGAGAGAGAGAGAGAGCCGGCAACGTCGTGCAGTCGGGCAGCCCGTCTGGGAGCGGGTGTAAAAAAGCGAAGCGGAGAAGACGGGGAGAAAAGGAAAGACGCGGTCCGCGCCCGGAGAGAAAGAGAGGAGTCGCCGAGTCGTGAAGACGCGTTGGTGAAATCGCTCTCTCTCTCTCTCTCTCTCGTGTATTAATTAGCACGCGCTCGGCAATTGGAGCAGACAACTGCACCGACTGCGGCATTAAGCTGAAGGAGGCTGCCGCCGCTGCACCTCCACTGCAGAATTTCCCCTCCCCCCGCCTCGAACGCTGAAAATGAAAAAGCAGAGAGCCGCCGCCGCCGCAGCCGCTCTAAATTCGCGCGGGCGCGACTGCCACCGCGCTTTTATATGTGCGTGCTTTATTGTTGTCGCGCGCGGCGGGAGTGCGAAAATTCCCTTGTATTTATAAGCAAGTGGGCGGCGAGTTGCGAAGGCAGCACTTTCCAGCCGGATTATGATATGCCTAATGATTTATAGAAAGTGAAAATGACGATGCAAATGCGCGAGAGACACTTCCGCCTACCGAGACTACGCGATATAAAACCGTCGCCGGAATATATTTTTCGGCTCGAATTCAAGAGCCTTTTTGCCCGAAGTCGAGCTCCGCCGGATTAAAGAATTCTATTCCAAAGTGAAAAGCTTTTCTCTCCTGCAAATGAGAAGAAATCGGACGCGTCGCCTTGTTTCCTGGACATTCCTATTTGACCCAGAAAGAAGCACGAGTCGATTTTTCTCTCCCGCGAAGACTCTCTCTCTACTCGCGCTCCGCGAATTTTCCAGCGCGCTCCTCGAGTATAAAATATTCCGGCCGAAATTCTACGAATTTTGTCGCGCGGCCCCCTTGTAATTAAGCTGCGTGCGCTCGCATCAATTTTAATGCCCCGAGTATTTTAGCGGGCTCTCGACAAATAATTAGCGAAATTGCACGGTTCGAGTTTGTTGCGCCAACCGAAAACTGTTTTACTGTCTTATAAGGGTACTTTGCAGTTTTCGGCGCTAATAAGCGTCGCCGTATCAAACGTTTACCGGCCCCCGTCAACTTTTTTCCGCGCTTCACCGGACGCTTTAACGACGTTCCGAAAGAGTAAAGTTTCGGCCTCCGAAGCGGAACTCGACTGGTAAGCCTTTCTGCCCGATAAGATAAATTTTTTTTTCCCCGTGGCACGGCGACGCAGCGGTCACGCGGGGAAAGAAAGTTTTCCGGATATATTTTTATAAAGCGGGCCCCGGCTGATTTATCGCGGCGCTGCTCTTCCCCCTTTCTCTCTCTCCGAAAATAACCTCCAAATTTATCAGGCAAAGCGTAAGCAGGCTGCTGCCGCTAGTGAGGGGGAGTAACGCTCCGGAGCAGGCAATTGAAATTAAAAATGGATCCGGCAGGCAGGCAGGTGGAATTGCCGCAGCCGAGATTTCGCGCTTCCCGCGTCGGCGGGCGCAATGTGCTCTATCCGCGGGTGCTATTACTCGGACGGTTGATTGATTAATTTCGACCGCCCGGCTGGATGTTCGACAGAGATCGCGTCCCGCGCGTTTTTCGTCCCGCTGGAATTTCCAGTTCGTAAAGCAGCGGCGAAGAATTCCTCGGCCTTCTTGCCTCCTTTTGCCTCGGGCTAAAGCATTTAACGGATCGAACAGTACAACGTCAAATATTTTGATTAAATTCCAGTTATCGTTCTCGTCGCGTAAGCTCTGCGGATAGCTTACCAACGTGTAAACTAGCAGCATTAATTATTAAATTATCCTGCTAGAAACGTTAAGCAGTTTTTAGCCAATTCTTATTTTATAGTTGAAAACGACAATTTGCTATTAAATATGCTATGCTCACGAATATTCCAGTGTAATGATATTTTATCTTTTAAAATGATTTTCCATTTGTTTTTATTTAATTTGGACATCAATTTTAGCTGAAATGGGCTCCATTTAAAATACGCGCTAACTAACCCAACTGGTTAATTTGTCAGCGAAATAAGCTCAGATTTCAGGGCCATTTTAACGGCCCGCATTCGCCTCCAGGAATTTCGCTCCGTTTTTTTCGTAGCAGCCCCTCGAATTAGTTAAACTTGGACGCTTTCTCGGCTCGCCGCCACACGACGAGCTAGAAACTTGCGAGGAAGGCGGCTACAATAATAATAGCGTGCGAGCTGGACGCGAAATCTTTCGCGGACACTCGACCCGCGGCACAAACTTTACGCTCGTTCGAAATTGATCGCGTCGCGACTTGGAATTTCCGACGGTTTTATATTGACGACTTTCGGCACGGTTTCGCGTTTGTGCACGTAAAGTGCAGGAAGCCATATCGAATTTTATCGTTCGAAAACCGAGAAATTTAATTGGCTCGAGGTCAGGCTCGGAGGTCCTATATAATTACGAAACGAGAGCGATACCCGAGAACCGCCGCCTTTATTTAATTTCGAGTGGAAAGCGATTCTTTTTATCGGCGGCGGCCGATAGCAGTGTCCGCTCCTCTCGTCGCCTCTACCAAAATAGTTGAAAAGCCCGATATAAAACGAGCGGACGGTACGCGCCGCTTATCGCCGCTAATTAATCGCGAAGCCGCGCGTCTATCTAACGAAAATTACAGACCGCCGGCAGCCGGAGCTGGGCGTCAATCACACATACGAACCGTCCGGAAAAAATCCGCGAAGCTTCGCCGACGTTTTATTCAATTGTCCCCCCCGCGAGCTGCTCAAGCAATTACGAGCCGAGTGGCCTCTCGATTAGACGAGCGGCCGCTTAATCACTTTTTTTCCAGGGCTTGCCATTATACTTTCGCGCGCACTTTGACCTATGAATTTCGTCGGATGTGTTTATTGCGCTCGCGTTCGGATGTTAATTCAATTAGCGCGGCTGTTTATTTAGCTAATCTGCCGGTGATTTACGCAAGCGCACTTGTCTCGCGGCTCGGGGCTTTTTTTATGGGCCCAGCTGACTTTACGATCGCCGCGGCTATTTTTAGCTCGCCGATTCTATTCCGGAGCGAGTGATTGTTTTGAATTTTAAGCAAGTCTCTATATTAATTACTCGGCTCTTGAAATACGGATTCGGAAATGGCTCTCCAATTAAAAGTTGACATCGATTTTACGGCGGGCCATTAAGGCCAGAAATATATAACATTGTTGTAAAGGCGAAACGCGCCGGGAGAGAACAGTCAAATCGTTTTATTATTGCAATTACAGAAGTCCGTATAACGACTCTGCAATATTGATATTTCGTGATGGAGTCGTTCGTACAAAGATTATCGGCGGATAGCGAACATAAATCTTTAAGCGCCGTTTGTTTTTTAGCGGAATACAGTTATCTTTGAAATTGCCATCATTGATCCTTCATTTAGAAAGTACAGTCTGTGCGCGCGTCTTTTTTCTTTTTTCATGAATCTGAGCGTCGTAAATTACGATACAACGTCGCGCCGTCCGAGAAGAAAACTCGGAAAAGCCTCATTATATCCTTGAAAATTTATCGTTCGGCATAATGTGGGTCGTTTAATTTTGTCATTTACATGCACACTTCAGTCGCGTTTTATTATCTAAGCAAATATAAGTGACGCTCGCTTGTCCAAGTGCATTATTAAAATTCATAAAATATACGCCGACTGTTTTTCAAGGTGAGGCAAAAAATTTCCGAACCTTCGTTTGCATAATTGGCTGCGATATCATTAACGGATGTTTTCCGTCGGCCAATCGATACTTTTTAATTCTCGTAACAGTACTACTGGAATGGCTTTTGTAAAAGTAAATATCGGTGCCTTCTTGAAAGTACTCCGAACAAATTCGTTACCCAATTTTTGCGCCTTTATCGCCCCGTTACGTTTCCCAGTCTCTGTTTACCTCTGTAACATTCATATGTACGTATTACGCGGAGCGGGCAGTAGAAACTTTTGAAATTTGCGAGCCGCGCTCGGCAATAAAAGCAAACGCGGCGCTGATGGAATTTCTCGTTTTAGCTCCCGTTTCAAAGGACCCTTTTTGTCGCTCCCAGCGGCAAGCCGATTCATTTTCGTTCCGCCGCGACGATTGCCGCGCCGCTCAAAATCCCCGATACATCCCAATAAAGCAGCATTATTAAAAGGGATAAATTCTGCACGCGGAGCGACACGATTCGACGCGGTAGCAAAGTGTCGCGGAGGAGCGGGGTATTTAACGTTAAATTTTACAACGTCGCCGTGATATATTTCACGGGGACGAAAAAAAAAAAAAAATAGAAAAAGAGGCGGCTACAAACGCGGCGACGATATCCAGGCGGATAATGGCAGTTTGACGGTAATTTTTAGTGCTCGGAACGCGAAAAGAAGGCATTAACTCGGCGCATAAATCGTACGAGCGCTGAAAAGGTTTTCAGCTCCGCAGGAGAGCCCCGACAAAAATAAACGTGCGAATGCGCTCTCGTCGTTTATATACGCAGAGAGAGAAAGAGAGAGAGGGAGAAAAAAAGAAGAACACACAACAAGCGGCGCTGCACGCTTCTCGAATTGCGCGGGGCGGCGTTTATGCGGCGCCTGGAAAATCCCGGGGAAAACGCACACGAAAAGGAGATTTGCTCCCTCTCGCGAGTTATGCAAGCCGTGTAAGATCGATGCCGCCGCCGCCGCCGCCGCCGGCTGTGGAATGTCGATGTAACGTCGTCGTCGCCGCCGCGGCGAATTCCGAGCGCCGAATTGCTTTATCTCCCCCCTCCGATAATTAGAGTTTTTGCGGGCTTTTCGAGCGCCTCGGGACGAGGCTCCGCGAATAATTTATCGCTCGACCCGCCAGGAGTCAAGGCTTCTTCTTCTTATTCTTCTTCTTCTTCTGCCCGGGATGACCTCGCCGGGGAGCCGCCGTCGTAAAATCATTCATCCGCGGCTGCAGGGATCATTGGCGGCGGGGGCCCTTTCGAAATTTCGGCCGTCTTCTCGGTGGGAGGAGCGACCTGTAACAATGAGACGGAGGAACGGGGAATTGCGAGGCGTCAAATAAATTTGGGGAGTCGTTATGTGCGCGCGGAATGGGACGTTATTTTTTGGGAGAATTTTTCGCGCAGCCCCGGTTGCACAATGATACGTAATAACGCGCAAGATGATGTTAACTTCGGCGAACGCGACTTGCTCGGTTTATCGTGCAGAACGTAATAACCCGGCCTTTTATTTCCTGGTGGAAATGGATTCCATTTTTCAAATATTTAATATAGATAATATCTTGTTCTTGGGTATTTTGAAAGATAAAGTGAACGAGACAGAATATCGTTTTGCCTATTCTCTCGCGGACGGAGTCGCTGTAAATGACTTGCTTCTTTTTATTTTCGAAAGCCTATAATTACGTGATTAAATAGTTATTAGAAGTGCTTCAAGGTTATACGTTTAATCTACTAAACGCCTCGAGAAGATCCGAAAAAACACGTTTCACACGCGTCCGAAAGCAAACGAGTTTTTCATAGATGTATATACACTTAAAGCAGAAGAAGTTTGTTAATTAAAAAATTGGAAGAAAACAATAACCCGGCAAAAGCTCACGAGAGGCAGGATTTACGGCTTGCACCGTTTCTAAACATAATCATTCGAGAGCGAAAAGATATTTCATTACCCGGCGAAGGCTATCGCTTTTTGTAGCGAAATAATTTTCGAGCAATAAAGGTGGGAAGAGACCCGTCCGTCCGTCCGTCCGTCGTTTGCTCAGCGATAAACTCTCGAAAAAGAGGCAGGAAATTGATAGCTCCGAATGATTTCCTTATGTTTCAATGACTCTCGGCACATAAAGGAGCTCCTTCGAAAAAGCCTCTCTCTCTCTCCCTCTCGTGCCCGGAGGTGATTGTCCGGTATCAAAAAGGAATTAAATCTCGCGCGCTCGGGGCTCGTAAAAAGTCAAGGCCTCGCATTTCCCCGGCCACGGCTGCTGCTGCCGGGTAGAAAAATGCCCGCCGATGAATCACCGCGAGAGAGTCCTTGCAGCAGCCTGCCTTTCGGCCCGAAAGCTATACTATACGTAAAGGCTCTCCGGCTTCCTCGTTGTCGCCGGGCGGAACGGCGGCGCGGAGCCGGGCGACTCTCTCTCTCTCTCTCTCTCTCTTTCTCTCTCTCTCTCTCTCTCTCGGGGAGGAGGTGCAAAAGGTGAAAAACGGTATACGATCAGCATAACCGGTTTTCCCCTCCGATCGTTTCTTTCTCCCGCTGCTCGAGAGAGCCGAGCTGCCGCGGCAGCAACGGGGTTTCGAGCGCGACTGCGAGGGTCGAGGCAACGCCGGAGCCGACGACGACGACGACGACGACGATGACGACGAGCTGCCCGCGTTTCAATTTCGATCTTTTTCTCGCTGCCACCAGTCGCCGCGAGCCGAACTTCGAGTCGCCGGGAGCTTCTTCTTATTTGCGGAAAACGTCCGATGCGTCGTACGCCGCTTTCAGCGTTTATGCAACGGTTATTACTCGTTGTTTAGAGCGGTATTATCGGGCATTGACGCAGAGCTGCCGAGAAAAAAGCGAAAATAAATCCTCCTCGCGTATATGCCGGTCTATTATCTTTTTTGCCCCGTAAGAAAAGTTATGCCGGGACTCACAATAAATCTCATCTTATCTCGGGCGCCTTGTTTCTCGCCTGCTCCTTTTTCCGCCCACCTTCGAGTTTTTCCTTTATTTTTTTTTTTTTTTTTTTTTTATCATTGACAGTTTTTACGCAAAAAGCCGACTTCTGTCGATTCGCCAAAAGCGTGGCGGAAATTTAGCCTTAATCGCCGTTTATTCGGGGGGATAGGGGGCAAAATAAATTTAAAGCTCTCTGTTTGCGCCAGGAAAAAGCTTCGCGCAGTCAGAAATTACGGCGTTCGAGCGGCGCGCGTACAACAGGGAGAATTCGAAGCACGTCCGCGCTGCACATACCTACACTCCTGTATACCATTATTTCGTCCGTTTATCCGCGGCTCGCGCGATTTTTCGGGACGTTCGCCGTCGGGGCGCGAATGTGGGTCGACACGCTGCAGCGCGAATCAGAACTGACTAAAAAGCCGTCGATCGAGAGCCCCGAAAGACAGAGTCGTCGGCAAGACGCGAAGAACGCGAGCAGCGGCGGGGGTTTATCCGAGCTGCGGCGGAGAATTACTGAAATTCCCGAGTAGCCGAGGGAGGCGGCGACTCGGACGTAGATCGAGCCTCTAAGAAGTGGGTGCTAGGAATTTATATCAGTGCAGGGCACACACACGCGCGCGCGCGCCCTTTTATACGCTCGCTATCGCCCTTTATACGCGGAGGTTTAGACGCCGCCTGTGTCTACGTGTGTGGGTACGGGTGCGTTCCTGGGGGAAAAATGTCGGAAACGCGCGGATAATTCGAATGCCGGCTGCGGAATTTATTGGGAATCCGCAGCTGGGCAGCGCGAGAGAGAGAGAGCTAGTTTGCCTGGAAATTTATCGCCGGGAATATTCGCGCGACGCGCGCAAGAACCCGCCGCGTATATTTTTCCATCGCCCCCCCCCCCTTCCGGCGACGAACTATTTTCAATTAGCGTTTTCATTGAGAACACTCCGCCGCGCGTAATGGGGGGGAGGCAGCTGCTAGTCGCGGCAGGGCTGAAAAGTCGCGCTCGATCGACAAAAATGAATGAGCGCCGATTGAAAGGGCTGCTTTGTCGAGAGAGCATAATACCCGCGGTGCCCGGAATGATTTACCAGTCGGGAACACGCAAACAGAAACGCGCGGGGGATTTTATTCGAAATTTCGAGCGGCGCGGAAACAGAGGCGCTGCGCGAGACGAATGCATCGTCGCTTTAGTGCGGGCCGACGCAGTCGCGGATGTTTATTCGGGCCACCGCGGGCTTTGTTTGCCGATGGTTTGCGAAGCGCGCGAAATTACGGGGTAGGAGGCCGGGCGATTCGATTAATCAAGTCGGCCGTCGAACGGAAGCGACGGGACGATTGATTTCCGGCGTGCCGATTATCGCCATATATATATAATAGTCGCGGACAGCCGTGAAAATCAGTGCTCGCGGCGGACAATCGTGGAAAAGCTAGTGCCTCGTTAGGGACCTTGAAAAAGGCGGCCTCGTCGCGGCGGTAAACGTCGGACCAAGCCTTCGCCTTCGGGAGAAAAAAGGCCCGATAAATTATTCATATTATAGGTCTCTCGCTTCGGGGAGACAAAAGCTCTCTCTCCTCCTCGAGGAGAACGGCGTTATCGCGCTTTAAGAGCGTCGGCGTGTATCGAAAGCTCGCCCGCCGGCCGGAGCTTTCTTAATAGAGTCGTAAATCCTGGGGCCCTTACGAGTCCGAGTCTCTCGGCGACACAAAAGTCCTCCTCCTCCTCCTTCTCCTCGGCGACGATGCCTATAAATTCGGCGCAGTAAAAATCGGAAGCAAAACGAAGTAACTGCGAAGGGAATTACGACTGGCACCGTAAAGTAGCCGTTTCTCGCTCTTTCTCCCTCCCAGACGTAACACCGTCTTGCGCAAGAAAACATTCGCGCCGCGGCCGACAAGGTTTTTACCTTGAAAACGCACCGAGTCGATTTTTTAAGAATGTGTGTGCCGGCGGCCCGCTAATTACTGTACTCTCTCGCAAAGCAATCGCCGACTGTCGAAAGCAAAAGGATTACTGCACTTTTAGGGGAAATTTGCTGCAGTACGTCACTTTTAAAACATCACTTTTCATTTATTCGGCGAAAAGTATTTATTGTCGGCCGTGATTGACCGATAGGAAATTGCCGACTAAAATTGCTTTTATGTCGTGTGGCGATATAATCGAGCCTGATGGCTTTTAAATGAAAAACGGCTCGCGGACACATGTCGCCGATCTTGAGGACTTGAGTGGAAAAACCGGCGCGTTGCGATTCGCGCCCCTCGATGACGTTCGAATTATAGAGAGATTCGATGGGGAACGAGCGCGCTTTTAATTAATTTAGGTGTTTCACTGCAGGCGTTACCTACTTTGCCGAGCTTTTTCTTGCTTTTAGCCCGAAAAGAGGAAAGCGTATATCTATCTGTATCCGTAGTGTGCTTCTTTTAGTTTTTCGAGCCCTTCCTTTTTCTTTTGGCTCGGTTTCTTTTACTTTTGTATTATGCTGCCGGGGCTATTTGCTACCGGTGCAGCTATTATTCTTGTTGCTTTTTAGCAGAAAGTTTCGCTGCTTATTAACTGCGTCGTAAACTTTGCCGTTTTTTTTATTTAATTCCGCCTGCTTTAGCAGGTCCGGGAAGCTTATTAGGCAGGGTGTGCCTTATTTTTCGTTTAATTTAAATCGAATTTCGAAACTCGCGAAGAGCACAAACTTATATACGTATACATCGCTCCGCCGCCGCGAGATTTATATAAAACTTTCGGAAGTGATTTGCGGGAGTTTTAAAACTAGGAGCGAAATTCGCGTATTTATTTTGAAAATTCGCGAGTACAGTTTTTAAATTAGAGCGCAGCGTAATTCTCGCCTTGTGCGCGCTAATTACGAGCGCGCCTGCTTTAACCTGCGAATTGTATATGTAACTCTTAGCTCATTTAGCATTCTCTTTAATCGTACTTACTCGGAGCTGCCGCGTGAAAGTAAAAACTCTTACGTAAAAATCGTTGCTTTTATTTTCATAAATTAGCAGCGTAAAAAGAAAATCTAACCTCGCATTTTCTAACCTCTGGATTTTTGTTTGTTAGACGCAGCTAGCGCCCGGCAGTCTCGGGGCCCTACCAGCTCCGCTTCGTGGCAGCAGCCCGCCGGCAGGCGGCCCCGCGAGCGATGCTGCAGAGCTGCGCGGCGGGTGGCTCGCGGTGCGCGCGGCGCGCCCTCGTCATCCTGCTGGCCTGGGGCCTGCTCATGATCGCCACCGTCCAGTTCCGGCACGCGGGCCAGGCGGGCCAGCTGGTCCTGACGGCGCCCTCGGAGCTGCCCGGCCGGCAGAGCCTCGCCGCCTCGCGCCTCCTCCTCCAGAGGCCCGCCGCCGCCCTCGACCAGCAACAGCAGCAGCAGCAGCAGCAGCAGCAGGCCACGACCCTCGGCACGACCGCCTCCGGCCTCGAGCTCGAGCCGCTGCTCGACCGCCGGCCCGCCAAGACCGAGGACGAGCTCATCCAGGAGATCGAGGAGCGGCTGCCCAGCCTGCCCCTCGCCTACTGGACCCGCACCAGCCGCCTCGCCGCCTCCAAGGAGACCAATACCCCGCAACAGCAGCAGCAGCCCGGCTGCCTGCCCAAGTACCCCAGCATCTTCGAGCTCGAGTTCAACAACATCTACTGGCAGACGCTGCGCAGCAGCAACGGCACCTTCCAGCTCTTCGGCGCCTTCTTCGACGACCGTCGCCTCTCGCGCATCGGCCCGGCCATCCGCATCGTCGGCATGATCGACCGCATCGAGCCCTCGGTCAAGACCTTCTGCCAGATGTGGTTCGAGGGCGAGCGCGAGCCCCGCATCGTCGAGGTCCTCGAGTACAAGTACATCTGGTACTCAAAGTGGGGAAACTACAAGCAGGGCATCTACCAGCCGTACGTTATCGCCTGCAAGGTGCCCCAGTCCCACTGGAGGCGCGGACCCCCCGCCTCCGTCTCCCTCGTCGAGAAGCGCTGCGACACCGCGAGCAACAACCTCCGCGTCACCTACAACAAGCCCGAGCGCAAGAAGGACTTTGCCGTCTGCGTCAAGGGTCTCGACTTCCTGCACGAGGACCTATCCGTCCGCCTCGTCGAGTGGATCGAGCTGATCGGCCTCCTCGGCGCCGACAAGATCTTCTTCTACGAGCTCCAGGTCCACCCGAACGTGAGCAAGGTCCTGCAGCACTACCAGCGTCTGGGCAAGGTCCACGTGACGCCGCTCACCCTGCCCGGGGGCCAGCCGAACGTCCCCGCCTTCCAGCACATGTACCTCACCAAGAAGACGAACCACAAGCGGCAGAACGAGCTGATACCCTACAACGACTGCCTCTACAAGCACATGTACGAGTACGAGTACATCGCTCTGCTCGACGTCGACGAGGTGATCATGCCGGTGCAGGACGCCACCTGGCAGGAGCTCATGGCGAGGGTGCTGCCCAAGGCGCTCAAGCTGCGCAACGAGACGCGCGCCTCCTACAACGTGCGCAACGTCTACTTCCTCGACGACCTCCTGCACTCGCACGGATCCTTCAAGGACGTGCCCAGGTCAGTTGACGCTCTATCAGCTAGGAGAGTACGAGGTTCTTTTTAACACGCTTTTCTTCCGACACGGAAGATAACTCGGCTCTTATTAAACCTAGAAATCTCATCGATAAAGCAAACAAAAGTAGAGGAAAAGCTACGGATGATTAAATTACTCTACTTTTGTTTACTTTTTTTGTTGGAATTTCTAATTTCTAATAGGTTTGACAAGAGCTAAGAAGAAATTTTAGAGAAAAATATTATATTTTGTCGTAAGAAGTAAAAATAATCCGCGTACTCTCCCAGTGATCTGCGAGTTTAGCACAGACCGCTGACCCTCGGCTCTTCCTCCCTCAGGTACATGCACATGCTGCAGCACGTCTACCGCTCGAAGAACTTTACGAAGCCGAACCAGTACATAAAGTGCTTCCACAACCCGGAGCGCGTTGTCACCCTGCACAACCACTTCCCGCTGGCGTGCCTCGGCGCCGGCTGCACCAGCTACCCGATCGACACGGAGGACGCCCAGCTGCAGCACTACCGGGCCGACTGCGTCAAGTCCCTGAAGAAGACCTGCGTCGAGTACCGGGAGAACAGCGTCCTCGACACGACCATCTGGCGGTACAAGGACAAGCTCATCGGCCGGGTGACCGCCACCCTCAAGACCCTCGGGTTCTTCGGGCCGGCCAGCTAGCGGCCGAGGTGGCCGCCAGCGCCTCCCTGAGACGCGAGGCGACCCTGCTCCTCCCCCTGCCTCCTCGGGGCAAAGGGGCCGACTCGCGATACTCGAGCTGCACTGTGATGCGATCCGAAAGAGAAACTCCTCTACGTCTCTATACATTTGTCTTGTGTGTATTTATGCTCCGTCTTCGAGGTGGAAAACAGTCGATCTTCGAGGAGTCGATGCCTTATTAGTTTTTAGAATTTCGTTCGTAAGCTGAATACGTATTTAAACGTCTCTCGATGTGCGTCGGGACCCGAGAGCGGAAACTGCGAGCTTGCATTTATTGTACGACTCGAGCGTCCCAGCCCGATTGCCGTCCGCGTTATTCCGACTTTGAATATTGTACGCGAGACGCTACTCTCGCTGATTAAAGACTGGGATTATACTTTGGCTCGAATTTAGGTCGTAGGAGCTTGCAAGCGCACGAGGCGTTTTCGTTTTCGGATCTCTCGCGAGAGCACAGCGCCTCTCCCCCCTGCCTATTGGAATCGTATAGCGGAGGAGAGCCGCTGGGACGAATCTCGATCGCCTTCTAAAGGGAGCCCCTCGTAATCACTGTATGATACAAGCGTTGTCCGGTATTTGTCTGCATTATCGAGTCGGGCTCAGAGGGCGATTGATTTTCCTTGCATTCGGGTATCGCGGCGGCGGTGACGGCGGCGGCGCTGGCAAAGCAGGCCGCCTCCGGGACATGGCCCCCCGAGCGCGACGACGAGCTTTCTCGCGAGCTCCCTCTTTTTATTATCTAGGTTTATTTAAGGAGATGTGCGTCGACGGCGCGTTTGTACAGTGGATCTTGCTTTGGGTCCAATCCGACAATAAATAGTTTTAAACTATTTAACCTTGCTGTTGTTTTTATTTTTCTTTATTCATTACAGTCTTGCGAGTATTGTTATTGCAGCGAAACGAAAGCGGAGGTGCTTTATTTTCTATAAAACGAGTAGCACAAAGTACCAGAGCATTTTTTTTTCTTTTTTTTTTTATTAAAGCTGAAAGTACGTTGAACGAGTTTTATTTTTCATTAAATCGTCGATCCGACATCATTTATTGAGACTCGAACATTTATGCAGGAATTATATGTTAATGTTATCGAGTGTAAAAAAAGTTTTTCTTCATTATCGAGACAGCGGAATTTTCGAAATGTGGGCGTTTATTTATACTGTTAACAATGCTTTGGAAAGTTTTAATATTTTTGTTACATATCCTTGCATTATTATTAAATAAATGTTATACTTGAATGTGATCGTGCAAAAGGAAATGAAATAATAATCTATCTTGAAGGACTGCCAACTGATATTAAATTGAAAATAATGTTCAGAGTTGCAATCGATTTATTGAGTATTACTTTGCTTTGATTAAGGCTACGAAAATTGTTATTCAAATATTGTAATATATTATCGAAAGAACTTTGTAAAATCTTTCAATTCCAATTTACAATTTGGATAAAAAAAAGTGTCCATTTATTAATTTTATGAATAGTAATGTAAAAATAATTCCCTCAATAATAGCGAGTAATATACTGTGTACGCATTATGAAAGTATAATTTTCAAAAGTAAACTCTAACTTATTCTACAGAAATAATGTAAAAAGACTGTAAAGCATAAATTAAAGGTGTTTAAAAATAAATTATGGAATATGTAAAAGGATATATGAATAAACAACTCAACTATAAACGTTTTCATGGATTTTATTATTGATGCTCCCCATTAATAATGCATATAATTGAATAAAGTATACATTTAATAATGGTTAGTCCAGCGCTTACAAAATCATTGTTTCTTGTAGTCGATGATAATCAACCGATCTTGTGCTTTTCTTAATTTCCTTGAAAATTTCGAAAATTTTCATTTCATTTTAACAGTCTTTTACTAATAATTCAAAAACTAATTAAAAGAAGGTTTTAGCAAATTGCAGAAAACGAATTTAAAGTTTGTGCAAAATTTTGTAAATAATAAACAGTTGTGCTGTAGAATTAGCGAAAATTAATTAAACAAAGTGGGCGACAAGAAACACAAGAAAAGCACCAGACCGACTCTAAACAGTGCTTTTTGAATTCTAATTGATTCCATGTTGTTTTTTTTTTTTTTTTTTGTATTTCGAGTTGATTGAATCTCGAAACAATTTTTTTCTTTATTAAAGGAGCTCTCTAAGGACTCGTTATGATACTTCTTTTTTTTTTTATTTTTCCTCTTCTCGCTCAAACTTGTGAGTTTATATTGTATACTAATGTAGTATATAATACTGTCGTCGCGCTTGCGCGACTGTGACGGAACTCAGCGCGACGTTCGATCGTTTGCGAATTATAAAAATGCATCAGGAGCGTTTACTTTCCTAGCAAATTTCACTGAATCATTGCAATTTTTGTAAAAAAAATTTGAAAAAATACCATTTCTATCGTTCGTGTGCATGTTTTGATTATCTTTTTACTGAAGAGTGTTAAAATAAAAATGTATATGTTAAATGTGCAGAGAGAGATACGTTTTAAACACAATGATTCGAATGAATTTCATGAGAAAAGTAATTTGCTCTGGAATCGCTTCGTATTCCAGCCGTCTCTTCTGTACCACTGCTCTCCATTTTTCTTACATCACTAAGATAAAAAATCACAATCCTTACTCGCTTCTTACGCTCTCGTTGTGTTTCACATCTCTCAATTACTCGCTGCACTTTTGGTCCGTCGCAATTCGCAATGCGAAGACTCATCGGCGGCGAAACGATCACGAATGCAAATCGTTTATTCTTACACATAAATATACCAAGTAAGAAATAAAATCATTATTATTATTTCAGTTTCATCGTAATTATACGCAGAGTTATATGCTAGCAGGATATTAATTTCGAATCCTATCGTTCGTTCGTTAGTTCAGATCGGGCTTATTCCAGTATCTTTTATAGTACGCACATCAAACGGACTTTTTTATTTTACTATTTTTCATCGACTTTGGAGGAATCGAGCATGAAAAAGAGTCGCTAATGTTTCTCTTTTCACAATACAATGCGTAATTGGAGTGAAGGAATCATCAAATTTATAACCTTATCATTATTGAAATAAAATATCATGGTTTCGTCATCACGAGAATATAAAATTCCCAAAAGAAATGATTACACTCGCATTAACATGTTTTTCCAAAATTCTCGTTTGATAAAATGTAAATTTAATGTAAGTAGATTCTCTTTCTGTTTATACTGTAGATAAAACTTTTCTAAATTTGAACATACTGATACCTGACATGATTTCAATAATGACTGCACTGTTTGCACAACTAATTTATTCAGCATTCATCGCTCAAATGTAGATAAATTTTATCAAAGCATATTTTGCTTCTCATGTCATTTGACTTCACACTTTTTGTGGTTCATAACTATGAAGGTTTGTAACAAAGTTTGTACGTTCACAATCCAGTCTCAACATTTTGCATATGTTTCACTATAGACTAATTTTCATTCACCACAAACATGTCATTTTAAACATAATCCTTTTTTCAATTATTCCTTCACATTCAGTTTATTATTTGAACTAGCTTTCCGTACATTTTTTCATTTATTAATATAAAACTCAGTGCATAAATTTGGATATCGTTGGCACTCAATGTAATTTAACTTTTATTCTGTAAAGTATTATGATTTTCCGGAATTAAGAAAGAAAATTAAGAGAAAAACTAATACTAAACTTGAAGTTTTTGTTAAAATATGAAAGGTGCTCGGAAAGCTAGCGTTCAAATGTTCCCTTTTTTCGGGATAAATAATTTTGCAAAAATATAACATGATAGTTAATTTGAAAACGAAATTATGTACATTATATATCATCTTTCTCTTTTTACACTCTGTTCGTTCCCTCCTTTAATTAACAAATATACAAAAATAAAATGCCTTTCGTCGTAAAAACGAGAAGTTGCATCATCACTTGTCGCTCTCAGCCCTGTATCAGTTCTGTATCGGTACAACTTACGTGCTGCCGCCTCATAGGTTTTCGAGATAAACAAAAGGCTTATTGGTGTACAACGTCGATAATGAAGTAAAGAAATGCAAGATGGAGTCTTATTACAGATTTGGAAAGCCTCGTTTGCAGCCAATTATGGGAAAAAGCGAATGTTCCAAAGAATCGAAACATTGAAGAAGGAAACACAAAGCGCAAAACCAAGTAAAGAATTTGCCGATCGCTACAAGATGTTTTACCCTTGGTTGCTTACTTTCTGCTTCGTCGCTTTTCCCCTTTTCACAAAGCATCTCGTCGAAATGTTCATTTTTTTTCATCGATATATACGCACGCACCGACATCATAATCGATGAATGTAAAAGATAAAAAATATCTTTGTTTCGTCACTTTTCTTATGAGAAAACTCTTTTTCTTTGATGGCATTATCCATATAAAGATGTCTTTTTTTGTAAAAAGGATTCATTGGAATTGGAGAAGAAGGAAAAATAAATCAGCGGAAAATCGGAGAGAAGGGACTTTGGTTGTATAAGTTCCATATAAACTACTCAATGCGCCTAGTCCTAATCTAGGCACTATGTTAACGCTAACTGATGATTTTGTTTATTTTTCTGTTTTTTCTTCGATTAGTTTCATTAATCGCCTATGCAAATGCCAACATTGCGATTATGCTACTATTCGTTTAGTGTGTGTGTGTCTGTGTGTGTGTGTGATTGTGAGAAAACGATTTTACGATGAAAGTTTTTTGATGGTATTGTACAAATGGTTTTGTAAGATATTTCGTCAACAATGTAAAACAGAACTTTCATAATTTTGTTTTCTGCAACATATTTGAAGTTGCTAAAAATGAATCAATTATAGGGCTTATTTTTTAAACAATCAAAAGACTATAAATAGTTTATTATCAAGGATTAGAATGTTTTTTTAAAAAGTGCGGGATAACGCAACGTTTATTAAAAAAAAGTCTTAAAGTCACTTTAAAAGATTTTCAGATTTTATTCTTTTTTTGGACATTTTCAAATTGCTTTTTAAAAAAGTAACGAAAATCTCACTCTCTCTCTCCCTTTGAACTCGCTTACATTAACTTTGGCAGCTAGTGCAATGGCGGAAGCTGTATCTTGCACATTTCATTAATCGCATAATTTTGTTTTGCGAACCAAAGAGAGACAGAGGGATCTCTACGCATACACGTGTGTAAAACACCCGCTGAGCTTTTTCATTATTTTTCTCACGATTCTCATAAGCGCCAAGTCAATACCGTTTTATTAATTTAGTGTATCACGTTTGAGTTACAGTTAGAGAGTTTACTGCAGAATGCGATAAGTTTTTTTAACATTTTGCAGTATTTTCAAAATTTTACAATTGTGTCAAAATTGTCAGGTTTACAAACTTTGGAATTTTGTCGATCGATCAACAATCTGATAATTATGACTGCGCCAGAGAAAAATTTACCAAAAGGGAATTTCATTTTCTCTCATTTTGTTTCAGCACGCATACAAGTAATTCGTTTTCACTCGTTCACTCATACACTCGCTCTTCGCAGCCTGACGGCGCATCTTACATTTTTTGCTTACAAACTAATAGTTAGATTTCTATAAACATTTCTCGCTTACGTCAATTACTCTCAGAAAATCAGATATCACGTCATACACTCATCGCGCCCCGCGTGCGTCGATCACTAGTATGGCTATTTCATTTCGTTCATTCCTCTGATTCTTTGTTTTTCAGTGTTACTTCCGTTTTTTACTTGTTCGACGCACGCATTCGATCTCACCTTCACGATCTCTAAGAAATAGTTATAAATGACTTGACTGTAAAAATGAAAAAGAAAGAATTAGAAGAAGAAACGAAAAACGTGAAATAAAGATTGAATTTTTTTTTCATCCGCGCCAGCGTCTGGACGAAGTAATGTTTTTCATCTTTAAACATCTGTCACATTATTAAGCGTACGCTCCTCTTAGTTATAAACTATTATCACTTGATATATTCTTTTTGCGTACCCATTATAGATCAGCGATGGGTTGTAAATTCAGTATTTACATTTCATTTGAGCGTACGGGCGATGTCTCTCCGCTTGTTTGGTAAATATTTTATCATCTTTATTTATTGGCGTATTTTCAAAAAACACTGGCACGGAGAAACATCGTTACAATGGTTTTGGCGTAAATCGAAAAGTTTAAAAGACCACCGGGGGCCACAGATTGGCATTTTTTTTTTGTTGTTTTTATGCGTTTTCTACTACGTATCAGGCCCAGACATAATATTTATTTAGCCATCTCTTCTAAAGTGTAATAAGTTTTTTTATATACACTTATTTTTCAAAAAATTATCTGCAAGATATTCTGTCAAAATCAATCATTAAAATGTTTTCTTTCACATAAATTATGTTTTCAGTACAGACGGATATTGTATTGAAAGAAATACTGTTAGTATTGCAAACTGTATCATGCCAAGGTTGAATTTGACGAATACCTTGACAGAATTTGCAGTGTTCTTATAAACTACAAAACCAGGGAGAGGCTTCAATTCTACGTCGGCGCACTTCTAAAAATTACCAAAAGGCACCAACGTGCCGAGTGCAGACAACCGGTTCTTACTTAAAATTATTATTTCTGTCAAAACCTTTCTTGCTTAATAAACGAGTAGTTTGTCGATTGAAATTAAGTGTACGATGATTCGAACAATTCATATTGAATTGATTTAATGAAAATGTTATCAAATCATCCCGAATATTGTAAAGTAAATAAACATAAAATTTGAAAAAATATCTTCTTTTATATTAGAAATAAACGATATAAAAGAAAAACACTTAAAAGCAATTATCAACTTGTACAAAGTTCACGGGAAGAAGAATAATTATAAATTTAAATTAATTGTATAATGACTTTTTTCCATGAACTATTAAAAATTCGTTAGAATTTTAGACAAAAATAGATATATATATATATATTTAAATAATTTGTTGTAACGATGTAATTACTGCTGTAGGAAAGTATTTAAAAAAATAATAGATAAATTTAACAATAATTTTACAATAAATAGACGGATCTTGTAAGCAAATATTCTCTCATACAATTTCCATTTAAATCACATTTCATTAATCTTGTAATATCTTCTTCCTCCCGCCTAATTCGCTTACAACACAGGTACAAATTTTAAAGGATTTCACAGAAAGTGAATTGATTCCTTTACGCACTACGTGCTACAATTATTATTTTTTTCTTAAACTCTTTAAGCACTTGCAAAGATGATGTTTTAATAAATCCATTTTTTCTGCGATATAACTCCACTTTATAATTATTTGCTGCTCGTTAAAAATTTTTTATTTTTACCAAGACAATCTACAGTTAAACCTTACGATGCTACTCGTCAATCTGTACAACTATACCGATGCACCAAAGAGGACACTGCGGGGCTATGTTTTAAATCAAGTACTCTACTTGTATTATTAGCATTGTCAAATTTCAAACATCTTTTCAAGTCATGCTCGAAAATCATAAATTGAGATGACGGAAGATAATCGCAAGAATGTATTGAAAAAAGTTACCAAACAGTAACTTTTTTGGTACATTTGATTATTTAAGAAATTTTGAAATACTGCATATTATACGCATTGTTTAAAAAATTTTGTAAATTTGAAACTGTAAAAATTAAAAAGCTGATGAAATAAATTATGACTGAATTGCAAAAGTACGTGTACCGTAATACAAGTAAATTAAAAAAAAATATAAATTCAGTGCGTAAAATAAAAGCCATTTAGATCGGATACTGCTTCGACAGTCGTCGAAAATTTTGATCCCATTAATAAAATAAATAAAAAAAAAAAAAAATTTAATAATTACGGAGCAATTTTTGCTTCATTTTAAAAATATTACGCATGGCACAAATGCTTCGTTATTCAACGATGCGCACAAAATCCTTCCCCGAAAAACAATAATTGCCCAACTGTCAATGCATTTTCCGTTCAGTACAGTGTCCCCGGGTCCTGGACTCTAATCCGTAGGATGTACGCGTACGTATAGGTTCATCTCCGTAAAAATGACGTTTATGACTGTACAATGCATACAAACGCTACGGATGAACGCCTTTACAGAGGTTAAAACTGATTTCTACCGCAATGTTTTTGAAAAGAGAGCGGTTCGACATCCAGACAGATGAATTTAGCAAAAGTTTAGCCAGCTCCATTCTGGTCGTTCATCCGCAGTCGCAGCGACGAGAAAAACGTTGAATGATGAGTCGGGGAGAGCAGCTCTGTAGAGTAAAGGCGGCGCGACAGTAGTGGTAACGCGCGCGAGTTTGTAGATCTCCTTGGGGACCCAGTTCAGCCACTTGGTGAGGCGATCATGCCGATGTTGTGGCGCATCAACATTTCCGAGCGAGCCTTGAGACGGCGCTGCATCAGCCGACTCTCGCTCGGAGGCGACAAGCCGTAAAGACCAATCGGTTCCTTGTCAATGAGCCGAGGCTTACCGACTATTCCGATTTGGCCCGAAGGTTCCTTATCGTCGTGAGGCTGGGCTTTGGCGCGCTCGGCCGACTGCTTATGATCAAATTCACCGGATGAGTGGCTCTCCGACAGCTCGCTGCTCGAGTCGGACAGGTGACCGTACGGATGATTGTCGTCGTCGGTCGAGGAGCTGGATAGGCGCGGCTCGCGGTTCACAGAGAAGTGCTGAAGCACGACGCGATTGACCGCCATCGCGGACTCTGCAAACATCGATAGCTGGCGAGCCGAATTGTTCTTCCTGCAAGGACGGTAAGAAAGTCGTTGAGTCTCGAGGCTCTGGGCACTTGTGCGAATAGGTTAAGAAAGGGTAGTTACCTGATGGTTCGCGGCGTTGTGAGCGGACGATCGGCGGGGCCGGGGTTGATCCAGGGGTGCTCGAGGACTTCCTCGGCGCTCAGGCGCTGGTGCGCCTGCTTGACTAGCAAGCCGCTAATGAGATCCTTGGCCTCCTGGGAGATGTCGGCCCACTCCGAGTCCGGGAACTCGTACTTGCCCACGTGGATGCTGATGAAGAGCATCTGCTGGCAGTAGTGGCAGTTCTCGCCGCGCTCCCAGCCGCAATTGGTGGCGCAGTTGCCGTAGAACGGCGGATAGCCGCAGAGCAGGATGTACATGATGACGCCGAGGCTCCATAGGTCGCAGCGCTTGTCGTAGTAGTTGGCCTCGCCGATGAAGGCCTCGACGACCTCCGGAGCCATGAACTCGGCGCTGCCCACGGGGGTAAGCAGCTGCGGAGTGGCGATCGGCGACGACATGCAGTTGTTGAACTTGATGCCAGAGCCGAGATCGAAGTCGCAGATCTTGATCGGCGTGAGCTTGTCCGGGTGGACGCACAGGATGTTCTCCGGCTTGAGGTCGCGGTGAGCGATACCTGGGATTTGAAAAAAAGGAGAGCTTAGCGGACGCGTCCGGCTGGAGGCAGAGCGAGCTGCCGAGAGGTAAAAGAGAGACTCACCCTTCTTGTGGAGAAACTTGAGCGCGCTGGCAATCTCGCCGATGATCTGACTGGCCTGGCGCTCGCTAAAGCGGCCGCACGCCTGGATGCGGTTGAGCAGCTGGCCGCCGTTTACCTTCTCGAAGACGAGGTAGAAGCGCTCGTCGTCCTCGAAGAACTCGATCAGCTGGATAATGTTGGGATGGCCCTGGCAATGGTGGAAGGTCTCGACCTCCTTGAAGACGCGCTCGCGCGCGTGCCCGGGGATCTTGTCGATAATCTTGACCGCGTACTCGATGTCCGTGTAGAGGGAGGCGCAGGTCTGCACGGAGGCGTAGGCCCCCTCGCCCAGCACTTCGCCCGTCAGCTTGTACAGTTCTGCAAGAAGGTTCGTTCCATTCAAGAGAGCTGCTCTCGGCGCTCGGGACGCAGTGGGAACACTGCCGGTGGGAAAGTCAGAGGGCGGCTTTCTCAAGAGGTCGAGGCTCACGTTTCGCGAGTCACGAGCAGAGTCGCGATTTTTGCTTTCGCCCTTCCCCCTTTTGTCTACTTTCCGTTTCTGCCATCGCGCGGAGAAAAGCTCTCGGTCTCGCGTGAAAAAATGCGCGAAATTTCATTAAAACCTCTTCTCTCATCTACTCGAGCTTCTGCTCGCACGCTTCCCCCTCCCATTTAGTGCTCAAATAATCGGCATCGGATAGCTGTCGTAAACCGATTTGACCGGGTCTGTCTGCCGAGGCGTTCTCGCGTTTTAAGGCGCGGCAGTAACGAGCGGTGAAAAGCGCGCGCGGGCGAAATTTCTTCGTCTCGATTTTTTCGCGCCTCCCACTGCTCGAGAGCGCCGCTGTATACAGCTATAGCCCGAGCGACCGATGAGTCATTTGTTCGTGCAGCCTGGCGGCCGCCTGCCGCGAGACTTTTACTTTGAATTTTCCATGTTTTTATTAGTCTCTCTCCCTTGATAGTCGATCGCGCGATTTTCGAGCTAAGAGTTTGTAGATTATGCTAATTTCTGCGGAGCATTAGGCCTTCGATTTCGACGCTTTAACGATGGAAAGTCTGCGTCGCAAAAAGCAGGCAATTACGATATCTGAAAAATGCCGCGGCGAGAACGTTCGGCCACTGGATATTCGATTCGTTAAAAGGAGATACGTCTTTGGAGTGGTGCACTGCGAAAAAGAGAGAAGGAGAGAGAGCATATACAGTAGTAGCAGCCAGCGAATGTCAAGGCCAAAGCGCCGCGCGGCTGCGCAGACTCGGGGCTCTTCCTTCTCCCCGACGTTCCTTCGAAGTAAACACGCGAGCGAGGCCCTTTTTGCCCTGTTTATGCGTGCGCAACCGGCCGACCTCCACCTCTATACTTAGCTGTAGCCTGTTACCCTTCTTTTCGTTTCTCTCTTCCTTTTCTCCCCCCTCCCCCCGACGACTCTCGTCCTTTATTTTTCTAGGTTAACTCCTCTTACGTCCGCTTTCGGGCAATCTTTTCGACGGGTACTCGGAAATATGGCCGAGAAATCGAGAGCGAATTATCGCGAAAAAAAGGAAGGAGCGCTACATATTTTCACGTACGCGGCAATGTTATTGTTTATCTTTCTATTCGCGCCTCTCAGAACGCCCGGCGGTTCTTCGTTCGCCGGCGGAAGGAAAGCAAATCAATATTTCATCAAGCTTTAATGACGCACGTCCCCGGCCGACGCTGAAAACTACATATACGCGCGGAGCCGCGCAAACAAGACTTTCTACTCGGCGAAGCGGTCGGAGAGCAAGGCAGAGAGAGAGAGAGAGAGAGAGCGAGAGAGAACGCTCGTATACCTGGCCGCGACTTGGCAACGTCGCCGCGGATTTAGAAGCTCTTTAGTTTAGTGTAGCAGCTCTCTGTGTCGCGATGCACTTTCATCGGACGTGGGCGCGAATATCTTTTATTCGCCTCTCTCGCGGAAACGTCCCGCGGCGGCCAAAAATATCGCGATTCTTTCGGGGGAGACGACGAGGTCGATATCGTTTGCCAGCGCTTTTTCCTTTCTTTCGTATTTTAACCGAGTTACCTTCGCGCGCGTTTTAAGAGAAAATCTTTTGAAGGCGGCTCTCTCGGTTCTTTAAATTGGTAACGACCCGCGTCGGGGAGATAAGCACAATGTAAGATTTAATGCCCGGCTGCGGGCCGCAAATCAGAATAAAGCGGCTATAAATAGCGCCTGAAAGCCGTCGGAGTCTTGCATCGACTGCAATAAAGTCCCCGGCGTCTCTCTGCTCTCGCGCTCATCTCTCTTCCGTCTTTCCTTTCCGGTCTCTCTCTCCGCGAACGACAACCGAACGAGAACTTATCGGCTACTCGCCGACAGAAACAACAAACGAGAAAAAGCCAAAAAGGGCAGCGGCGACGCGGAAGCGGCAGCGATTCGGCGAAGGAAGCCGCCGCGACTACAGTTTGCGCCCGATAGACTCGAAGGACGGAGCCATGAAAGAAAGATAATCGAGTCGAACAAAGAGAGCTTCACCTGCTGGCCGAGGTTTTCAGAGATCGCGAGACACGGCGTCTCTGATGGTATTTTTAGACGGTGTAAACGCACGTTGGGAAGGTGACGCGGAGCCGCCGTCTGCGAAATATTGCAGCGTCCTCGTTATAAAGGCGCGGCGTCCACGTAACGAGTGTGTGCTTTACGAGATCTGTTTTTTTTTTTCGCGTCTTCGAGAAATGATCCATCAAGTATTACCGTTGCAATAATTTTTAAGAGATCAATTGCCTCGCTGCTCGGCATCAAATAAATCCCGAAAAAAGCGCGTGAAACTCTCGGAAGAATCGCGCTCGTAGCGTAGACTCGCTCGCTGGCACGACGTGATGCAACGCCTCGCGGCGGTCTGCGCCGCGCCGAGGCCGAGGAGCCGCTGAACTCGAGCGGCCGCCGTGCGTGCAGCTGCGCGCTACACGGCCGACCAGCGCGACTCTCCGCCTCGTATGGATCGTCGAAGCTTCTAGAAGCTTCTGGCGAGCGAATCGAACGCCAGCCCGAGAGAGCGCGTTTTCCCGCCGCGCGCTCTGTTTCGTCGGCCTTTTTCTCTCTCTCTCTCTCTCTCTCTCCCCCCGTACCGAATTCGAGGTGGCGCGATCTCTTACCTTGGAAGCATGACGACACGATGCTCGAGCCCGACGAGCGCTTCTTCTTGCGGCGCTTATGTCGGGCCTCCTCCTGGCGCTTCTGCACGGCGCTCATCGCCTCGGTGGTGGTCCCCTCCTCGCGGCATACCGCCTCGCCTGGAACATTGCAAGAGAAGGGAGGGTTTAGCGTGGACGTTTAGAATATTGGTGGCATATGCAGATTTTCCAGCTCAACGTACGCGCGAGCTATGAATATCAAGTGGATCTAAATACATATATAAATGTACGCTGAATTCGAAGTTAGTTTTCGATTGAATTTTCGCGCAATTCAAAGTTGAAAATAGGAGCTTGATTAATGTAAGCGCTATAGGCCAAGTTTGCCGCCTGCAAATCAGTCATTAACCGAAAACAGTTTCATTTAGCCTCTCTTTGAAGCTCCGCCGGCTGGGGACCTAAATTTACGCGTATTAATTCGCGAACTTGCACCAGTTATATACATTCGCCGTCGAAAATTATTCTAGAACTCTCCGTTCGGACTCTAATAAAAGCTCGTTGCGCAAGCCCGAACGTAAGTTTACGTTAAAACAGCTGTTCTCTCTGAAAAAGCAGCGGGTACCGTGGGAATTCCCCCCAGTGAAGGAAGTGCACTGCACTCGACGGCGACTCTTGCGTAACGCGTGTGTTTATTCGTTCGAAACCGAATAAAAACACGCGACGCGCGCTCGAGAGCCGCGAATCCCTCGAGACGCGATTAGTCGACGATGTTTATCGTAGGGTCAGTTTAGTTTATCCGGCTAATAATAAACCGGCGGCTTTTAACGACGCGGCCTCACTTTCGATCGGCCGCTGCGCACCGACAGATAGGATTGGGAGATTTCTCGTTGACTTTCTTCTGTATTTTTAGACAGAACAAATCTCGAGGACTTTAATTTATCGATTTCTTTTATCAAGCACGGAGAGGCCCGAATAATAAACAAGTCAAATCATCGGCTCGAGATAAAACTCTCTAATTCAATCAGCTCTATTCACTCCTCTCGCGTTCTCTAATGGCTGTACTCGCAATACGCATCTCGTTCGCACGGAAAAGCCTATTAATACACTATTGTCTAGCTGCTGCAACGTCAGAGAGATCAAACAAGCGGCTTACAATTGACAATCGGCGCGAGAAACGCGATCAAAGGAGGCGCGAAATTGTGGCAATGCCGGCAGCAGCAGCAACAACGGCGGTTGAGCGCACAAAGCCCCTCCGTCGGGCCCTTTTGCACTGCGCTTGCAAGTCCTGCGCAGTCCGAAGGTCCGAAGGTCCGAAGGTCAGACGCAGAGGTCGTTTAATATCGCTGCCGAGCTGTATGCCGTTGGCATAAGAGATCAAAGATTTATGTACTCGGAGGAACGCTGCATCGAATCGCGTTAGAAAACTCGCTCAATTCGGCCTTTGTAAACTTTGCTAAATCTTGCTTTTCCGTAAAAGAAGAACAAAGCAGTCGCTGAAATGAGCGCGGAGACGAAACGCGATCGCAGAGCAAATAGGAAAGGAGTATTAGAGCAGATAAGTGCCAGGCCTTGGGGTAAGATGCTTTGGATCCCTCAAGGAGATACCCCTCGCGAGCGTCACGGTCAGCAGCCGGTAACGGCCAGTGTGCAGGTGTGCGCGATAATCGACTTTGTCGTTCGGTCGAGCGGCGACAGTTTGTTGTTTTTTCTTTTTTTATACTTTTGCCGCGCAAAGGCAATTGAGGTGAACTCGGTAATTGCAAGAGTGAATAAGAAAATAAAAGTCGTTAATCGACGACAATTGTTCCCCGCGCGCACACACTGAAGCAGACGCGCAGTGAGTCTCGCGAGCAGTGAGGTAATGCAGCGTAACGAGTGTCCGCCGCGGGCAAAAGAAGAAAAAGGCACCGAACATCTTTTTCTACTTTCCATCTTTTGAACTCGCGGGTGTCTGTCAATTTTCGGAAAGAGCTCCGAACGAAACTTTCCAAATTGGCCGCGCGCTATTGGCTCTTTCGAGTGTTTTCCAGAACCTTTCCGAGAATAAATCAGTGCAGGGCCCGAATGGAAGAGGGTGATTTTTTTTTTTTTCGCCGGCGGTTGGGAGGGTCCAACGGACTGATGTACCCTTGATAGACCCGACAGACTGGGGGACTCAACAGGCTGTAACTTGTTCGTGCCTGTTGCTCGGATCACCGCTTGACTTTAGACAACTGTTGGTGTATATGGGGACTGGATAAAAACTTGGCTTTTTTTAACTGCGTCTTATTTAATCTCCTATTTTAAATATTAACGTGGGATTGTGTGAACGATCCGAGCAAGTATTTTAGTCGAAAGGGTAAATATAAGTGTAGAGCTCGCCGACCGATGGAAAAGTACCTGGTAGATCTTTAAATATCGGACCTTTTTAGAATTTTCTCGCTGGAAAATTCCAGCCGCGGAAGGTCGGTTACCTCCGTAACGGGGAAGGGATCTTTTCTCCCTCCCTGCCCCTCTTCTTTTACGCAGCCTCTTCCTTTCTCCCGCAGTAACATAATATGCATCGGTTTTTATACCGAGCCCGAATTTCCGCTCTTTTCTCGATGCGCGCGCCTGTCCTTTTCGGCTGCGTTCTCGATGAAAATGGGAACGATTTCAATAGCGGACCTTTCGTTTATTCATCACTGCCGGAATGTAGCGCTTGCAAAAATTTTTAAAAACTTCTCTTGGAGTTTGAAAAAAGAAAAAGAATTAACGCAAAAGATTTCGAGAACTCTGTTTACCAGCGGCGTTATCAGGTTTCCCCGTCGAAGCGTAAACATCTCACTATTATGCGCAAAGTTTTCTCAAGATAAGATCGTAATGAGATACTTGTTATACCGGCGCGCATCAAAGTCACGCACGGCGTGTAAAAATTTATCAGCTCGCCTGGCAGGAGGAGGTGGGGGTATTTTCGTCGATCGAAGCCTCGGTTGAATCCTTTGTGTGGAGAGCTTCTGGCACGACTGGCGCGTTTATCTTGAAATATGAAGATGATATTTTTACCGGATTAAGCCCGATAAGTCTTAAATATGAACCTGTTTTTCCTCTTCTCCACCTCGACGAGCGGCAACGCTAAGCAATGACCGACAAACGCTCCTTTTGCTCGGCGAGCAGAAGCTGTCGCGTCGATGTACCTTCCAAGCAGGACGAGTTTTGTATCTAAATATGAATCGGACTTGAGATCCAGCTCAGAGTCGGTCTAACGTCTAGTCCATTGTTTAATGTCGGCGATGGCCGACCTCGTAAATCACGATTCCTGCGTAGAAGCTGACTTGATTAATCTGTCGCGTTTTATTTTTTACTTGGAACGGTTGCGATCCCTTTTAACCTCCAATCCTTTTTCCCTGCCTCTTAATTGCGCCATTCTTGTATTCTTGTTCGACAATGATGCCAGTTTCTTTTAATAATAACTTTCTAGGAACTAAAAATCGTTTATTTAAAGACGGAATAAATCGTAAATTTTCTTTGTCGCGAGAGTTCAACGAGATAATTGAATTTTCCGCGAAACAAATCGAAATCGCTCGGCCTCTACAAAGCTGTCATTTCCAGAAACGCAGCTCCCCGAATCGACCTTCCCCAAAGCGAAGTGTGACATAACCGAGGGGAGTCGCGCGCGGCCGATACTCGGCAGCGGAGCGGAGAAAGAGGCCACCCCGCCGCTGCCGGCCGCGAAATCGGTCGATCGGCGCGGAAGCGGCGTCGTCGGTTTCTCGGAAATTCTCCGAGCAAGCGTATACGTATAACAGTCTCCCTCTTCAATTTTCATTTTATTCAAGCGGCCATTCGAAGCGAGCGGCGCGCAAAGTACAAATGACAGAGTGGAAGGTGTACTTTTGCGTTTTCGAGTCGCGTGAGCAAGTAGCGGCAGCGGCGGCTCGCTCCTCGGGTTCATTGACTGACACAGAAAAGGAGCGAGCGAGCGAGCGAGCGAGCTGCGCGCGTGTTGCGCGAACGCGAGAGCGAGACTCGCGCTCATTTGCAAGGACCATTTTTCTTGTCCGCTCGCAGCTCTTTTCGTTCCCGATCGCGGCGTCCTCTCCGCTCTTGATTTTACGCTCCTTTCGCGAAGCGTGTGGGTGACGAGCCGCTGAGCGCGCAATTGACTTTGGTCCATTTACGCGCGAGGCGCGTAAATCACGCGTCCGATCGTTTATCCTCGCTGGCCTTCCTTCATCGATTACTCGACACCTTTTTCGAAAGGATCCCGTGCCCTAGTTACAGCCAGGATTTCTAATTGAAACCCTGCACCGCCGGAGAGGAAAGCGTCGGCTTGAACTTCCTTGGAACCGCGCGAAATATCGCCTCTTGGCAGCATATCAAGAGGCCGGTTAAAACGGACGCATAACGCTCCTCGCTGAATTTGACGTCAGCGGGAGGGAAGTTTTCTCTCCGAGGGGTCACGGCGAGAGAGAGAGACAGAGGCGGGAGAAGGGTTGGCTCTGCCTCCCGTGACCTTGAGAGAGCCTCGGCGAGGGGCTGTGCAGCCACCACCACCACCCCCCTCCCCCGCCAGTCGCGCGGAAGGGATCGATACCGCCGCCTGGCTCCTTTCTGCATGCAATCGCTAATGGCTATCGGCGTCCCCTTCTTTTTCGCCAACGCCGCCACCGCCGCTCGATACCGGCCTCTTTTTAATAAGGCTCATAGCTGGAAAAGGATGGGCGAGATATCGGCTGCGCTGGAATTTATTTATAGAGGGGCTCAAGAAATTTCAAAGTCGCGTAATGTCAAAGCTTACGCTCGACCTGCTCCGGGAATTTAAAGTCTCTCCGCTCTTTGAAAGGGAATTTGTACAAAGGCTTGCCTTATTTATATACTTTGCGACGAAGGAGTTATTTATCAATAATGCAAGCTCCCCCGACTGGATTGGAAAAATCTCTGGTCAACAGATTAAATATGGCATAATTTAGGATAATGCCCGGCGTGAATAGTAAAATACGAGATTTGCAATTGTATTGGCAATTAAAATTATGTTTTTCCTTTTTTTTTATGCTTCGTGAAATCGCAAATATCGAATCGTTAAAAAGACAATAAACCGGAGTATTTCTTTTGAAAGACAATACAAACTTTTTTTTTTATGCAAACCTTGATTTTTCGCTTCAACCAACTTATCTTTATTGCTCCAACCAATCTTTAAAAATGTTTTCGTTTTAATTTGCACATTTTATGTAACAACAATTCATTTTTATCGCCGGCTGCTGCAACGCCGGATTGTCTGGAAAAGCAAGCAGCTCTGTTTACTTCTCCGCTTTGTATACATAAAGTGTTTTAATTCTAAATACAGCTAGAATTCAAAGCGGGCAACTTTGCACGATTGTGCAAACAAAGCAATAAATGCTAATCTCGTCGATTACCTAATACGCACATATATATATATATGTATTCGGGCAAAAGTAGCGTCCTCCGCTCGAGACAAAGAAGCGCCCACGGCGTAGGGCTCCAAAATTCAAGCGCAGCGGAGGGGGCCGCAGAACGGAGAAGGAGAACGCGCCGCGCTCTTTGTCCCTTTAAAAGCAGACTCCCCTTTAGGCAGAGAGTGCATATGGGCTCTTTCTCGCGTCCCTTTGTCCTCCGATCCAGCCACACTCGCTTCTGCTCGAGGACGCTTTCTCTCTCTCTCTCTCTCTCTCGAGAATACAAAAACACGCAGCCTGATGGAAAAAGCAGGAGAGAGCGCCGACTACTAACCCACTTCACCCCCCGAAAATAATCCGCTGCCGTTGCCAACGACGACGACGACCGCGGCGATGACGCGACTTGCAAAATTTCTCGCCTCGGCTATCCTCGGGGGAGAAGTTTGCTAGAATTGCGCGAGAGTTCTCCGCGTAATACACGCTTTCTTCAGTCGCCGAGGGTTTTGCTCGAGATTAACCGTTATACGAGGCTTATGCAGCCAGTTTTTGCCGCCTTAACGCGGTATATTTTTATGTAAGAATCGATGTAGGAGCATCGCGCGTAGAATGTTTTATAACTATGTATATACTGTGCCGGTCGTTGAACAATGTCATTCTCGCGCTCGTTTAGAGGTTGCGCGCGAAAAAAAGCGGTCACGGCAAATAAACAAATTACCCAATGCAGCCGGTGCCAGCTTTAGATAAACAAGAATCTTTTTGCTTAGGAAATATTCGGACAAAAACGGCAGCGAGAGAGAAGCCGCCTCGATGCACGTATAGCCGACGCGTCGGGCAGACAAAGAAAAAGGCATTAAAAAAAAGGCTCGGCGGAGAAGAGCGGAGAGAGTCGGGGAATGAGAAAGACCATGGCAACGAGGGCCCCCGGACGCATCGCGGGGAAGCAACAGGGACGGGAAAGAAGAGAAAAAGGGATATATACACGCGGAGAGAGATGGAAATGCGCGTTATGTGCGAGCGGTTGCGCGGCGGCGAGGAGAGTCGCTGACGTGGCTTGCGAAACGAGCTCTCTCTCTCTCTCTCTCGCCGGGGAGACCGGTTCCTCTTTTTTCGCACACTGCCACATCGATCGCGATGATTCTGACCTGCAACCGCGTAGATTGGAAAATCTGAGCTCATTTTCCGAGCCTTTTCGAGGGGATCGGTGGACGATGTTGCGACTGCCCCCTTGCCCCGGTAGCTGGCAAACAAAGCCGATTAGGGGGGGGAAGGGTCAGGCTTTTGTTCTCTCGGTCTAATGCCGCAACTTCTCTATCCGGTAGGTGTAAACAAACGGTGTGTTTACCTGCAAGTATTTTATTCGAGATGTTTACCGACAGCAGAGAGGGGGGCTTTCTCTCTCGCAAGTGCGGAGCTTTTATCGATCAGGACGTTCTAGAAGGGTCGCGAAGCTCCCGGCAAAACGCGACTCCTAACCTCGCGGCACGAATATTTGGAAGAAAAATATCAAGTGTTTAAAGGTGAGAAAGAGCTTACCTCTCGGTGTCTCCTGGCTGCGCTCCTCGTCGCGCTCCTCGAGAATCTCGACCATGATTGCTCGGCTGCCTCGACAGTCGATTATAAAAAGACGGTTAAAAGGCGGTGAAATGTGTGCTTTTTTTCCTCTCTCTCTATATCCTCGGGGTAAATCGCAGGTAATCTGGAGCTCCTCTCGTTAAGTGCTATGTAATAGTATGACACAGTCGCTCAGCTTATATCGTAGGTACTCTCTTGCGCTCGGTCTCTCACTCGCTCTCTATCGCACCGGTATATAATAATCGTAAAAAAGAGTCAGTCGTATATACAAAAAGGCCTAATCACTAGGTACTGATATCTAGGTGTCCCTCTCTGCCGGTTGGACTCTTCCAGTGGGCCTAATATCAGCGTAATATAGATGTGTATCACAGATTCAAATAAATATTATAAAGCCTATCTAGTCGCTTTTTTCCGCTCGCTCTCTCTCTCTCGCTAGATCTCGATATAGATATATCTCCCTCTCGGATGAGGATGCTGTTGTGTATGCAGGAACGAGCCAGTCGCTCTGTGGTGTGTTTGTGTATCGTATGTGGGAAAAAAACGTTGAGAACGTCCGCTGAAATGGTGTGCTTCAGCCGAAACTATCACAGACTTGGACAACGGTAGGACACTAGGATGTAGTGCTGCTATAATATATCCAGCTGAGGCCGTGCTCGTTGTCTCTGCTAAATAAATCGCGACGGCCCCGTCTCTCCTGCCTCTTTAACCTCTCCCAATCTGAGTCTCCGAACTAAGGGTGTTGCTGCTCCTCTCGCCGATCCGCTCGCCGGCAGCTCTTGACGCGGCAAGTCCTCTCGCTACTGGTTATTATCCTCTCCTCTGATCCTCTCTCTGTAACAACGCTGGTCTGATGACGACACTCGTTGCCTCTCGCACGCAGCAGCGCTTTAAGGGCTCGGAAGCGCATGAAATACCCCACGATCAACACATCGGTCCGCTCTTACATTCACCGTCCCTCACTGCTCGGCAGTTGGTTTCCGACTGAGCTCGCCGAAACATGGCCGCTCCAAGTTATTGCCAGCGGCGGTGCCCCCACCCCGCGGCTCGCCCGCTCGCCCGCCGCCCGCAGCCCGCCGCCCGCCGGGGGCTTTTGCGCAGTTGTCGGTTCTCCGCCTCGCGACCGAGAGCCGAGCAGCCGAGAGTCGCTACCCGACGAGAATCACGTAGGCAGCGCTCGGAGCCTCGGAGCCGAGCGGAACCCGCTTGCTGCCAAGCACACACGCTCAACACGCCACGCAGCTCCCTCCCCGCAGCGAGGAAACTGCTTTTGTCTCCGCTGCTGCTGGGCTGCTGCCGGGGGAACGTGCATTCTCGCGATCTCGAGCCCTGCCTCGAGCCGGGGAAAAACAACACCGCGGCTACATATGCCCATGCCTCTTCATTTACTCTCTTGATTTACTTTGTTTTCCCGGCTCGCGGGCTCCTGCTCGCTGCGACCATTTTACATGTAATACCACGCGTTTCATACTCTTTAGCTCCTTACGTAAACACGCGCGCCGCCGATGTTTATCTGCGGAATTCACTTTAATTCGCGATAGCTTTCTTAACTGTAGGTACATATGTATTATATATTTATTGCCCTTTTCGCATTTCGGTAATATAAAGTGCTAAAAGCTAAATATTGAGCGCGCGTTTTCAGTAAATATTAGCTGCGTCTTTAATTGATCGCGCATGTTATTAGTGAATTTTGAAAATCTGCCAATATCGCTAACTCGTAGGTGGAAAATTACTTCTCTTTGAGTCGCAACACTGGCCAATTGCTAATTATTTTGAATTTCAGTCGAGCTTTCGACATCTTTTTATTTGTTTGGGTTATTGTCATTTTTTGTAACGAAAATGCGCGATACGCTGGACCCTATCCGAATTTACGAATTTAATTGATAAAAACTTCGGGAAGATTAAATTGTTTGTTTTGTAACGAAATGATGCCATTTCGACAAATTTTTTCTCATTCTGATGATAATGTACTTACAGTTTTAGAAAGGCCTTACTCGGCGTTTACATTATAACAATGGTATAATTTCGGAAATTTGATAATGTAACCACGATTAAGCCTAAATAATTTTGATTTTCAAGGAAAAACCCACTTCTCAAGAGGCTTACAGATAAAAATAATTTTAAATTGCTGATGAAATTTCATTATCCGATAAAACATTCACAGGCCCAGTCGTGTATTTAATTATCATCCAAACTAAACTTGGTGAGAATCGTATTATTAATATCATCGATTCGATCTACATTCCAATTAATACTAATTAATCCTGTATTGTATAGTTATCTCGAACAAATAATTTATTTCATTATTTATTTTTCTTTTTAGGCCGGTTATTTAAAGGATGATTTTAAAAGTTTATAATATAATAATTTATTATAAAATATAACTGGAATAAAATATAAGCACTTAACACTGCAGTCTAAATAAATTTTTAAAAATGTTTAAAATATGCTCAATAAAGTTGAATCAAGAGCTTTAAAAATTTAATCCCGCAATTAGTAACCGAGCATCTAATTAACCGAACAATTACTCAAAAAAGTGTATCCGTATATGAATGTCTGAATCATAGATGAATGTGATGCAACAATTCAGAAGACGAAGACAAGCGAGTCATTAATTTACAGAGGACAAATCCGAACTCCTGAATCTTAAGGAAATGAGATGTTAAAATATTCCTTTTGCACTTTTTTTAGTAATGTAAACAGTACATATGCCAACTGTTTTTTTATTGGGTTTTCCTTCTGCGAACAGTTCAATTTTTACATCTAGGTCAAACAATGAATTTGACATTCGGATTTGCAACGTATCTGTTTCTGCATTGCGTAATTACCTTAAAATTATATTATCCAAACTTCTCCGAAACACGATAACCCGTATTTTGATAAAAGTAGCTCAACATCATCATCTACGTATAAGTTTCGGTAAAATAATGAAAAATTTCATAAGATCAACACTGATTTGTCATTTTACCAATTTACATCATCACACGCGGAGAATAATGCACTCGATCGACTTGACGTCGCCGCAAAATTGCCTCAGCTTTTTTCAAAAATCCAACGTATATAAAAACGCGATAAAAGCGAGAGTCGTTATCGGCTCGAAATTCGTGTGCGGGACCCAAGTTCGAGTTTTGTTTTTCTAGTGCGAGGTCGCCCGCCGCCGACGAATCTCTCTCTCTCTCTCTCTCTCTCTCTCTCTCTCTCTCGCGTGGCGTCGATGCGTCACTACAATAGGCACATTGATACCGGCAAATAAGCCGCTGGTAAGCGCGGCCAGCTGCCGGGATGATGAAATTTCAAGGTGTTTGTCGGAGCGCGCTGCAAAAGCCGGGCGACTTTTCTGACCTTATCTCCTACTGGAGCTTGCAGGCGCAGATGACTGGATCGGGGATTTTTTTGTTTCCAGGCGTTCGAGTAATGAAGTGAACTGATTAACACTGTCGGGCTTTGATTAAAATTCAAGGTGGGTACAGAGAAAATTTTTTAAATACTGATTAAACAAAGTATTTATTTCCTTTTACAAAATGGATTCATTGAACTGTAATATAAAAGCAGTTGGCGAAGTTAGGTTTAACTTCAAGTCTTCTGATTTTCAAAAGCTGGAAATCAAAGTTTGGCCACTTCGAACCCGGAACCTCGTCGAAAGCAACGAGTCGACGTTTCGAGCAAAGTGGTAAAAAAAAAAAAAAAAATACAAGGAAATTATCAGCCAAAGATGGCAATCGTGCACACACGCGTTTTTCTTTCATTCCCCTCTCGACACTTCTTGCTTGAGAAAAGCGCCTGCGAGCGCTGCGAAAAACAAGAGAGCGCCGAGTAGTGCAATATGCACACACAAACGCGGAATGTTGCGTCTGGGATGGATAACAAACGTATGCACTTCCTTAAACTGCTCGCGTTCGCGGATCGTCATTAGTCACGGTAGAACGGACGCGCTCGGAAGGAGATAATAAAATTAATATACCGGCGTGTCGTCTGCTGCTGAGCGCAGCACCTCTTTCGAGATTCGCCGAGTGGCTGTTTTGCACTTTGTGCGCGCTCTCGGACGTGCATTACGCGGCTCTCGATGATCGCGCGGATCCAGTGGATGCTTCATCTGCAAAATTATTCATTTAGCAAACGAGGCGCAGTTATTGCCTGAGACGTAAACACCTCTCGGTAGTTCCGTTTTTTTTTTCAAGTGCTTTCTTAATTTGTTGATTAATTTATCCTAAGGAAGCTCTTTTGTTTACTATTTTAATTAACTAATAGGAGAAAGGGTTATAAATAGGCTGTCGTAGAGGATATTTTGGCAAAGATACGCAGTCTATAACACTCGGGAACGTAGGTTTAAAAGTGTTTACAAATAATATTTTGAAATTAATATAATTTAACGGTAGTCGTCAATTCTGCTGTACTACTGCGCGTTATTATTCTTATATTTTCTCTTTGCATAGAAAAAAAGTTGAAAACAATGCAGGAAATATTAAACCGCAGACTGACGATCATAAATATTTCGCATTAAAGTACTTTCAATATTCTATTTATAAACGAGCAGAGTATAATTTTAAAACCGAGTTTCGCATCATCGTAAATAATGTAAACTGACTATGTAGGTAGACACACAATATAAAGCAAAGGAACTCTGCCAAATCGTGAAAGCAGCTTGTCACAAGGAGTTTGTAACGAAAACGACTTACTTGTTATCGAGTCGATTGGCTTTGCTTTAAAGACTATACAATTAAATCTATTTTTCTCAATTTCCGAAGCGAAACGCGTGCGTCCGCCGATCTTTCATTCGAAAAACCCACGAAAAGCTTTAATCGGGTAATTCAATTCAAAAACGGTCTGGATCCCCAGGCTTCGAAGCGGAACGGCGAGTATGGAAATGAGAACCGCTGCGAGCCGACTTCGACTCGCACAGACACACACACACACACAGGCATCGCGAAAAGAGTGTGTTCTCCGCCCACTGCCGGCTCTCTCTCTCTCTCTCCACCTCTCTATTTTCCATCTCCTCCGGCGGGCAGCAGCTCGCGAAGAGGAAGAGCGAGTTTGCGCCGGGAGAGGCGAGAGCGTCACGAAATGCCACGGATATAAAACGGATTTTCAGTTGCGAAATTGTTAGTTGCACCTCCTGCCGAGTCGTTTCCAAGGGCCGGAGGAGTGCGATTTTATTTTTCGAGGATGCTGCAAAAGCAGGTGTTTTTTTTGCTATTTTGGTCTTTTCGGCGAACAATGAAAATCGTCGCTCGAAATTGTATTTTGCAGCGCCGCTCTCCAAGTTATACTTCCTCGAGAGATAACCAAGCAAAACAAGTCCGCGTGTTTATTTTGGCATAGTTTTATTGCTCTACTTGAATAAGTATTTAGCTAGAATTAGCTAAATTTTTCGGGTTCGAAAGAAAAATACTGGAACGCGTTGCCGAGCACAGCATATGCTTCATACTTCAAACATTTAATGAGTTTTTTATCTTTACTGCGAAGTACAGCCTGCGAACTCGGACTTGTATATTTACAAAAGCCCGCAGATTGTATAACTGCGCGCTTACAGCGGTTTTCCAATATCGTTCCAGTAGTTGCTGCCTCCCGATGGTAAGACAACAAACAAGCACCGGCTCCGTTACGCGAATGGACCAGCCGCACGTAACGGAGAATAACAGACAGCTAAGAGCGCTGCTGCGAATCCAACCGAATGTACACTCTATATAAAATTCGAGAAAACGATATTCCGGAGACTCGTCTTCGATCCTACGGGGCGAGAGTCTGACTCCTACTTCCGCCCGGACTCTCCTGGCGAACGAAGGAGCTCAGGTGCGAATAAAACGTCGCGCGTCGCAGTTGCCTGGCAGTTTGCGGAAGTGACTCGTCGGTCGAGCTTTGTTGTTTTCGACGGCGGAGAGACTCGTGCGTGCCTCGCACACGTGAGAACATCACGCGAGAGGCCAGCCGCGGCGGAGGGGGGGCAGAATTCCCCGCGCCACGCTTCTCTCCTTACATCTGTCGGCGGTCTTCTCTTTGCCGGCGGTGGGTTGTTTTTTTATTTTCGGTTCGTTATCGCCGTTTCGGCAGGAATGCGCGGACGCCTCTGCCGAGGCTTGAGAGGAGAGGGCTGAAAAATATACGCTGGAATCCGTACGACGTAATTTCCGAAGCGGATTATGGACGGAGAGAGAGAGAGAGGCAGAAAACGAAGCTGAGATCGGCAGGGTGCTGAGCGGTTTATTGGGGAAGATCTCTTCTGCGACGGGATTATTGCGGGGTTGGGAGATTCAGCTAACTAATGCAAGTAGAGGATTAAATCTGTTTTGATAAATTTAACGGGGAAAACCGGAATTTGCGATATGGATTAAATTATGTGAAATAAATGAAGCGTTCGGTTGCACCTTCGAGTTCGAAAGTGAAAAGTTCGTAATTATTACGCCAGCCTAATTGGCTTATCGGCAAATTATTTGTTTTATCATTTCACTTCTGAGAAACGATAAGAATTTGTTCTCGTTGCACACTGCCAGGCAAAGAATATTACATGTATAGAAATTTGAATTATTTAACAGATCGGATCGTCGACCGAAAAATAAATTCCCAACGATCGACGTAATTGCCAGGCGCATCGTGATAACAGGTGACCCAGATAATCCGAGCAATATTTTCGCCGGAACACACCGCGTCCATTAACAAATATCAGCCGATGTCAAGTGTTCGAATATGCGCCTCTGGCCGTATCTACTGGTTGAGTTTACATATACGCGCGTCTAGAACATGTTTTCGCGAGATACGGTGAGATGCATAGGTTACTTTTTGCACGTACACGTTATTTGCGGCAATCTTTTTTTGTCATCTCGCTCGGAAGGCTTCGAGCAAATTTGTCTCGCATGTTTGCCATCAATCTCGGCGGACTAAACTTCATTTGCACTTGTCTCTTGTCGTCTGTCTACACGGAGGGACTTTGAGCCGTTCACGCTTTTGCTTTTTATCATCCCGTATGGGATCTTTGTTATAAGCTAAGTGAGATTTATTCGGTTCCGGTACGAATAATTTTCGAGTTTTGCTGCTTCGCTATTGAAAGTTTTAAAAAAAGAGATACAAATTACGTTATAATTTTTAATGTCGGACGGAAGGCTTGTTTTTCCACTTTAAAAGCATTAATAATGTAAAAGTTGCGGTTGTTTTCAACGAGCCGTCAATGTTATTTATGCTCTTCTAATTTAACAACTCAAGAGAAGAGTCCTAAAAGCTTTTTTCCTTCATCCTGACGTTCGTCGTAGGTTCATTATTATTAGACCACATAGTTAACAGTAAATTATGCCCAACTGTCAGTCCATTTCTCGAGTCATTAAACAGCAATAACAACGTTATGCAAAACCGACGTGTCGGACAAAACAAAAGTACTTAAAAAACAAACTACCTGCGAGAGTGCAAGGAAGCGGTGCACAATAGGACAAAGGGCATGAAAAAAAAAACAAAGGCGTCGGCCGAGAGGAACAAACAAACAAGCCGTACATATAATTCACGAACTTTTTGGCAGTTATGCGAGCGAGCAACGCGTACACTCGAGATACAAAATACGAAGGAAGGAAGGCGCGCGATGTGGGTACGTAACGTACTGCCGAGTTAGCGATATAGGAACCACCGCGGCAAGTCCTCAAATATTATCGAGCAGAAGAGAGTGCCTGCGTGGGAGATAAATATATTCTTCGCGCTCGCTGAAAAAGGCCTGGAACGATGGGGGCTTGATTTCTGCGCCACCGCGGATATAATACGCGAGCGTAATGCGGCGCTGCCCTCGCAAACCGGCTCGCGAGAGCAGGTTAAGTTGGGTGCTAAGCCAGTCGCGCGACTCTGACCGTAAGCCAAGAGGCCGATTCTCTCGCTTGTAAATAAAGCATTCCGCGGCGTAAACATCGTCCGAGCCCGCGCCTCTCTCTCTTCCTCCTCCTAACCGTTCTATATATCGTTCCCTCTCGGCACAGCTACCGGTCGCCTCTGCTCCTCCGTCAAAACACACCCATTAATTCCTCTAACGTACCATTCGATCGCCCGAAACTCTTTTTCGAATAACAGATCCACAGTGCGCCGAGCTCGAATCGATTACAGACCCTGCTTTTCGTGGGATTGATTGCGGAGAGAATACGTGCTTATGAAATCTGTTGACTCGAAGCTGATTAATACAGATTTTGTTTGCTATTTTCGGGGGGGGGGGGGCTCTCTCACAACTGCTTCTCGAGTCATTGGCCGAGGTCGAGCTTCTTTGCTTCTTACTATATAGAGTATTATTTGCCGCGTTATAAAGTAAATTTATCGAGTTTTTGGCTCACTCGGCTTAAATAACTTTCACTAAAGGACAATAAAATTTGACATTATTCAGTTTTGACGGGATATGCTATTTTTGAAAGGGTTAAAAATATCTTGTTGAAAGATCCAAATTCAAAGCTCTTTTTTTATTAAAAGAAGGACGTGCATAAAGAAACTTAAAAAAGAAAGCAATGCGCGAATGCAGCTTGAGTCAGTATTTTTTGGTCGATGTAATAAAACCACTTACAAAACTGCACGTTAAAAATGAACACACTCTTGAAAATGTTTTCAAATATAAAATATTCCGAGAAATGTACTTTTTAAGGATATTTATTTTATTCATAGTGAGGAATTTGATATAGAATTCCACCGACGAAATGTTTTTCTAAAATTAGAGTAAAACAATATTATTACGAAAAATAATCAAACATTTAGAAATTCGGGCTCCCGAATAATAACGGACTTGTAAATTAATTAAAAATTTCCCGGAGTCAATTCGAGCTTTATAAGGTTACAGTCGCGCCTTGAACTGAAAAATATTGAAGCCGATGTCTTCTAATCTTTTGAATATCTCGGATTACTAGAACGAGTAAACAAGTCCTTTGCTCAAATTGTCACGTAGGCTATACATTACCTAATCGGAAACACGAAAAAAATAACAAAATACAGTATACAGCAAGTTTATTGCGGCCAATTTCAAGAGAAGTACATCAAAACCGAAAACAATAATCTCCCGCGAGGCAAAAACATTAGAAAAGTACACTCCGTCGGCGAAAGAAGAAGCGCTCAAACTTGTGCAAAGTCGCGAAAAAAAAAACGGCGAGGGGGAAAAAGCTGACGCACGTCAGCCTCGCGGGTGTGAGTGTATATACGCGCAGAGCCGCTAAATTACGAGCTTATTTGCCGGCTCTCGCCTCGTAACGGACTCGCGCGCACAAACTCGCCGTTGGAGGTCATTTTCGCTAAGCGCGCGCGCCGCGGAATTCGCGATCGAGACTCGCGGCCTCCTCCCCCGACGCGCCGCCGAAAAATTTTAAAACGCTCGGGCTTTCAAAACGCCCGCTGAATTTCGTGCCTCCGAGGATCGTTGTGTTCGCCGACGTTTATAATGCCGCGTTAATTGACAGCGGCCGCGAGGAATTTTCCCTTATCTCGTTCAGCCGCTGCGCATAATACGCAGGAGCATTAACTCGGGCGAGAGCATCGCGAAAGCGAGCGCTTGGCTATATATTCGTGCAGCTGCGTTCTCGCGGGAGAAGGTTCGCCGCTCGCTCTCTCGTGTAGTATAATATATACATGCGCGCGTCGGGCCGCTCGAAAAAAGGTCGATTTCGTGCCAATGGAAGAGAGAGAGAGAGAGAGAACTGGTTCTTCTCGGAGCGAGTCCTGCGCCCGTTTCTATATGCCCGTAGCTGAGGCTTCTCTCTCTCTCTCTCTCCGCAGGATGTCGAGACGTTCTAATCGCGCGGGAAGATCTGCGGCCTCGGCGAAATCGCGTATACGCGAGCGAATATTGCTCGAGATCCACCGCCTCCGAGCTTCTTGGACGCCGAGCGAGAAGCGTGTGACGTTCGAGGTTGCGAGCCGAAGCGGAGGCGGTCTATATAGGCAACTTCCTGCGGGGCGTAAAGGTTCGAGGGGTAATTGAATAGTTTGCCGGCGAAAGCTTTTTTAGTTGGAAGAGTTTGAATTTTAATTTAGTCGGGTGACATTTAAAATTTGCGGGAGTAAATTTTTTACGACGCGGTGAGTCATTCGAAAATTCGCTGTAATAAATATACGTGCATGAATTATCATAAGAACCAGGAGTAGATAAATTAAATTAGCATTTCGAATAGGTTTCGGTGCTTAAAATACAAAACAATGATTATTTATATTACTGCTTCATGTTTTAACTATTGAAACTATTATCGTCTGTAATTAATGTAATTTATTGTTATTTGAGTTTATCTTTATATAAGCTTTTCATTCTTTTTAAAACAATGTTTTTAAATATCTTGTACGATTCGAAAATATGATATTTTCAAATAATTGTGAAAGTCTCCAGGTGAACGGAGATGGCCAAGCTGCAAGCTGAAGCATTCTTTTTTTTTTGTAATAAGCAATATAAGCATCGTGAAATGCACACATGACAGTTGAATATACGTAAAATTATTTACCGATGAAAAAGTTAAGTCTATTTAAATAAAAATACCGAAAAACTATTGAACTTATTTACGAATATCATCATTTTATCGGTAATAAAAAAATCAATCTAAAAACCTAAAACGCTCAATAGTTTTTTTTATCGGCTCCACTATAATTGAAATTTACTAGGCCCCATCAAAACCGTCGAGTCGCGCGACGTTCAAAACACGATTCAACGTACTTGCCACTCTTAAAATTCGTTGGGCCACTGACTTCTTGCTCAACCGCGTGTTTCCTAGCCTCAGCGCATTAGTCACACGACGGCGAGAAAGCTGGATTAACCCCAGCCGCTTTTCCGTGCCTTTTTCTTCCGCAAGACCCGCTCATTAAGGCCCACTCGAAGCGCGCAAGCGTTCGCACGTGCCAAAATCGTCGCGCAAAAGAGCGGAGGGTCGAGAAACTTTTCCGAAACCGTCCAGCATGGAAAGGTGAAGTAGCGAGCAATATTGTTTTTGCGGCCGATTCGTCGATAGAGTAACGCACGTCGCGCGAAAGGAAACTGGGTCTTCGGTTCAACGTATCCATTAAAGTTTTCGTAGCCAAGGATGAATTTCAATGATGAGCGTGTGTGTGCAGCCAGTCCGTTTCGAGTCTCTCTCTCTCTCTCTCTCTCTCTAACCCACTTAAGCGAATTGCGGTTTATTGTCGTTTCTCTCTGCGTTCTATTATTATTTTCGCGATTTTACCGGGGCCTTTTTCTAATTGAAGCTAATATTTTTCATGCCACTTCTGCACCAGTTTATATCGCCTCTCGTAAACGCTCCCCTCGGCGGCCAGACGTACTTTCCTGTGCGCGTAAAACAGTATCTAAACATTTTTTCTTTTTCATCGCTAATAAAATTAACAGACGATGTGTATAACGTTAAAACGCATTTTTCCCTCCTTCGCTGCAAAAACTTGTTTTCATTAATTTTTTGCCAATGCACGATTTTCCGGCGTAAAAACGGCTTGGCTCTCCGTTTAGTACTAAATAAATTGCCGGTTATTAAAATTTACGAGTGCAAAATTAATTAAGCTTTCGGAACACCTTTTCAAAGTCAGGTTTGCAATCGCGAGATGGTCGCTTACGTATATAGCCTTTCCAAAGACGCCCCAAAACTTTTCTCGGCATCATCATCAAGGTGAAAAAAAGACGGACCGAAAAAAGGGCCAGCCAGAAGGGCCCTAAACGCTGCACCGACAGCCGAGAAGGCACAGGTTGTTGTTTTGACTAAGGCAACCGAGAATTTAAAGGGCCCGCGGGATTCCCGAGTAATCGCTCCTCCTCGTACCTCTTGTTTTCTTCTCTCTGTCCGAGGCTTCGAGTTCTCGGAGTCTGGAATAACCGGTTTCTCCGCGCCGTGTGGCGCGATCGTCGGCGTTGTCTTGCCCGCGGCCGATCCGGTCGCCCCGACACTTTTCGCTCTCCGCGCCCGGAGAAGTGACGACGCGCTTTCAGCGTGTTTTCGACGCCGCTGGGAAACGCGCGATTGTGTAACAGAGGCTGGACGAACCCGCTTCTTTTCGGGGAATGCCGCCGATCGGGGCCTTGGCCAAAACAATGGGAGTTTGACTTTTTTCTGTCCTAGTTTGCGCGCGGGTTTTACTGATTTCGTAGCTTTTTTTATGATCGTCGCTGCTATTGACCACTTAATTAATGTACTTGTTTGTGCAGCTCTCGGAGCGTTTCGTGTCATTCGTGAGTGCTTCTGAACGCAGTTTTTAAGTTTGACCAAAGTCTTTAGATAAAAAGTAGGCTCACTTGCAGAAGTAACGACTATTACGAAGTAAACAAGGAAATTCGTAGCGCAATAGAAACCAGATAAATTTTCCCGCACGAACTGAAAAAGAGTATCGGCATTATTTTTCTTTTTTCAGTTCACAAAACAAGACCGATAATAGGTTATTATCACGCCGGCTGGCCGGGTATATTTATAAATTTTGAATAACCGTATGATTCACCCGTTGAACAAGCAATTTACAGCCTAGACAAAAAAAAAGCTAGCATGTATATCCAAGCAAATTGATTTTTCTCGACTCGAGCGCCGCGATCGGCGGGGCGTTTTTGCGGACACTCGAGCGATGAGTCACTCGGACCCCCGGCTAATTACGCGATTCTCGTTCCGCGCAAAAATAAACGGCCCGAGGCGCGCTCGATTAAGTTGGTCATTCAGCCGCGCGAGTTGGATAATAGACGCGCTGTCTGAGAGCGAGAGAAGCGCTGGCTTTGGGTCATTGGCGACAAGACGCAGCGAACCCCTTTGCGAAACGCAGTGGCCTGACTCGGCTTTGGCAAAAATATATCGGGCTCCCGGCGATAAGCGGAGAGGCCGGCTGCTATATTAACGTTCGACGACGTAAACAATAATCGACGCGGTCATCGAATTTTTCAGCCGTCAACAAGCTTCGATAAAGTTCAGCTTTTTAAAGTAAGCGCGCAATTTTCCGACGCCGGGCAGATTAAAGCTATTTTAGTCCCGAGAATTCGAGGAGTCTGCCTCAGCAGAGTATTGAATACGCGGCTTATTTTTAGAGGCTTTTGTTATTTAGAATACGTATTCTCTTATGAATGAAGTATGAATGCTCAATTTTTCCTGCTATGCTGGATTTTTCCGTATGAATGATGAATTGACAATCGAAAATTTGCTCGTTATTTTCGAGATGGATTGAAGAGCAATTAAAGCAAATCACCCCCCGAAGTCACCTAACGCTTAGTCACGCACGTAGCAATAAAAAGGCGATTAATGGTGCTTACTACCGGTTGACGCGGTCAATAAGCCAAATGGTTTATGGCCACCGGAAACTTCGTACACACTTTTTGTAATTATAAGCGCGATTTTTATGGCGAAAGTACTTCTGTATCACTTCCTCGCCTTTCACAAGGCTTGAATTTTAGCAGTGATTCATTTACTCTTCAAATTGAACCAAGTCTATTTAACTTCATCGATGTTTTCTTTCCTTGAAGAGAAAACTTTTTTTTTTCAAGTCTAGCGGTTATAATTATATAATTATTTAAAATGTAAAATATACTAAATATTTTAAAAATAATATAAAATTTGTCCAATTCTATAATGTCTTATAAATCTGAAAAGTATTAATAGAATTCTAAATAAGTCATAAAAGTGTTTCTTTTAGTTAGAAATTTGATCGTAAAAAGTGTTTGCACCGGTCAAAGGAAGACATTTGGCGTTCATTGAAAAATAGATATATTTTTAAGATAAATAAACTACAACTAACTAATAAGATATAATAACTCTATAACTGACAAATTTCTTAATATCGTTTAAATCAGAAAGTTCTAAATATATTTTTAAAATAACAAGGAGAATATCTTATACCCACCGGATTTCAGATTTTGGTGAAAGTTTCGTTAAGTGGAATCTAGTAACAGCTTTTTACTAGTAAGAGCTTTTTAATTAGAGAATAATTCGGTTAAAACATATTTTTTCTGTATTTCTTCGTTTCAATGCCAGAAGAGAAGTATATAGGAATAGATTAATAATATGATGGTACTGCGTCTTGAAATTTCATATTATTTATGATAATAAGTAAATTTAAATTTAAATCAATATTATACTAAAAATGTATAAACTTCAACGACCTATTTTTGATCTATTAGTTTTTCATTTACACGTTTATGCGATCTTTACGTAGCGCAAAAGACGATGCGCTGTCAGTTAATAACTTTCTAAAACTTATTTTGGAATATTGCGCAAATGTCAAAATCGGATATAATTTTATTATTATTAGTAAATAAATTATAGTGAAAGATTGCGCAAATGCTGTCACCGCCGTCTGGCACCGCGACTCTCAGCCACAATTATTGCCGAAAGCCCACCATAATACCAGGTGTATTTTCGTGGACATTTATCATTTTAATGACTCGAGAGGAGCTCTCTGCTAGGATTCGCGGGAAAAGCGCGGCGCAGTTGTCGAAAGCATTCGCGGCGCACGTCGGTCTCGTCGTCTAGAAAATTCGCTCGACATTTCCTCGTCCTTCGATTCTCCCCGATACGTATACAACTCCCGTTGGCAAAGGACTTTGTTTATTGGCAAGCTCGGGGAGCAACGGACTCGGGAGAGGCGAAACGCCGATTGGGAAAGACGCCGGCGACTGCCGCGGGTTACGCAACGCGAATGGAACGGACAAGCGTTCTCGGGTTCTATAACCCAGAGGGCACAATGCGCCTGCCGGCCGGCGAGGAGAGTGCGAGGCGGTGCGAGGCGGTGCGAGGCGAGCGATGTGTATGACAGACCTGTCGCCGCGCCTCTCTCCTTTCCTTTTGCGAAACGGCTGCGGCGGATGTGCGATACCATAGAGTCCTTTCGGGTAATCAGTGCTGTAATGCCTCAGTTCTTGTAGGCTTTTCTCTTTTGTCCACTTTTAACCCTTGGCAGCAATAGGTGCTAAGCGTATTTACCACCTAAATAGTTTTTCCTAGACTCTCTTAATATCTAAGTTCTATCTAAGTGCTACTTTTTGCTAATAATAACAGAACACAAGTGTACGAGAAAAGAAACCATATCACTCTTGTGGCGAATTGAATTCATCAAATTTTAGAATTTTAAAAATTTCATTAATTAAATCCACAATTTTTAATTTTAGAAAACCAACTTCGAATTCGAAATGAGCGACCGCGAAATTTCTTAAGTTCACCCTTATAAATAAGAAAAATTTCTGCTTCTACAAAGGATTCGTAAAAATTTAATTTCAACCACAGCAGTACCGAAAGCATATTTTATTGCCATAATATTTTTATCAGGTAGAGTTAATAATGTATACAAGTTTGAAGAATCAGTTACTGCCAGTTTACAGTATTCGTAGAAGCATGAAACTTAAAAATAATAATATGCAATTTTCTAGAAATTATTCGCTTCGGCTAGAGAGATAATTCGTTTGCTATTTAATAAAATATTCATTTTAAACACACTTATTTTGTCTGCCTATAGTGAAAATTATATAGTAATGACAGTTCAAAGTTTCAATTACAGTTCCTCGAGAGTCATCGGTATGCGCGCATCGGCAAACCTTCGAAAGTTCTTTTAAAAGTCGGCACACATAGAGTTCGGTGGTGTTATTCAATAAACACAAGTAGGAATAGCGTTTAGAAACTTTGGGGTCAGCAACCTTGGGAATACCGAAAAAACAGTTGTAAGCAACTTATAACTTACTTCCAAAGCCAATATCGCAATCTCTAATTTTTGTATACGCACCGTATTACGTTCCCGTATTAAATTTCAAATTTAGATTTCGAATTCTACATTTAGGTCGACGAGCTTTCTTTTTTCGTTGCTATGTGAATTTTCTTAAAACAAATATACGTTTATTTTTTATTTTATATTTTATAAAATACTTTCTTTTAATGTTTGCAAAAATAAGTATATAAAAGCGTTATTTAGAAGTTGACGTATGAAACTTCATACTTTATAAGAAAACTTTTTCCTGAAATGAAATCTATATTCTGGATCAAAATGAAAATATTATATATAAACAAAGTGCTTTGTTGTTGCAAGGATTGTTTTGCAGCTTTGATGGCTATTTTTGTTACACTGGTTCAAGATTGCATTTGCTTCATTAAAAATAATTCTATACAAACAATGATTAAGTGGATGGAAAATTAATAAAAATATATATAAATAGAGTATTAAATGAATGAAGCGTAATTTTTCTTTTTTATTTGAAAAATTTAACTGAAAATTCATCTTAAAATATTCAAAAACGACACTGTTCGAAAACTTCCATGTATATGTAGGTATAAAATGCGTATGTATAAGTATGCATTTGGAAGCAGAAAATGTAAACACAATATATCTATATATATATATAGAAGTTTTCTGACAGTATACTCTATTTAGTTAATACACGAGTACAGGGTGAAAATATATGTATCTACGTTAAACAATAAATTAAATTCAACCGTTCATTATGGTCTTTCTGAAACACGACAATATCGAATAATGACCATGTAACATTATGTAATTTTCCTATTTTTTGAAATTTATAAGGTTTGTAAAAAAATTTACTTGCAAACTTTAATTGCAATTTAATTTTAATGAAAAGGTCAGTCAATTACACTGATGAAACGTTGACATAATAAATTTACAATAATATTGATTTGTGGAATACAGCTTTTATTCCTTGTAATAACAAACATAGTTTGATTTTTGCGCAGCCTGGTTTCAGGTGAAAAAATATTATAGTGTAATTAGTTGAAATAATATCAAATAATTGCTACTCAACATTAAGTAGGTGTATAAACATTGATTACTATAGATTGCGTCCATTTTACTTGACTAATGCAACCTACTTTTACGAGTTAATTTACTTGACTTTGAGAACAGATTACTCGCAATTTTTCTCTGTGTTCTATTACTAACTTAAAAATATATCAATTTTAAAAATTTACCTGAAAATACCGTGCTATAATCCTCGTTTAAAAATAATTGTATTCAATCTAGCGATTCCAAGCATAAAGTTATTTAGCGATACCTATAGCAAAACTACGAACTGGAGCAAAACATTAAACTTATAAATACGATAAAAGTAAGTTGAAAGAAGCAATAATAACGACCGTTGATGTGGAAGAAAGTTTTTAAAAGGTCGTAAAAGCGAGTGTCAGGACAGCAGACTCATGTTTTATGGATACTAATTGCTCACCTGGCAACTTTAAGGACTTCTCGGCGCTTCCTGAATCGCCGCCTTCCGGATTCACCTGTTCCGCTTTGCTGCAATCCACGGCCACCGATGCTTCATCGTCCCCCTAAAAATAAACAATCCTTTTATAAATTCCTGGTTGCTAACGTTTGCTGATGATACTTTGCATTGAGGAGTTAAAATGTTTTTTAAACCATATTCGCTTTTCATAAAATTGTGCTAATATTTTTTCTCGCTAAATTAGGACTGTTTTCGAAAAATTCAAAGTTTGCGTTCATTATCAGTTATAAGAAATACCCATTCGCGCATTTGAGAATTCCTTAATGCTAATGACTGACTCATCGACCTAAATTAACGGCATTAAATTTTAATGTCAAATGCGCTCTTAAAATCGACTGATTTGGAACAAGCGAAAACTTAACACTTGAGCAAACTTGTGAACATCATCGCGAGTTTGCTTTTGCTTATAGACACGAGCTCATAAGCTCACGCTTCCTGCACTTGATGAAAAAATAGCGATCAAACATTTGACTTATAGTCGTTATATCTTATGTATATGTATTTATCACTCTCTCCCATCAGTAATTAGCAGAGTGAAATTAATTTGTTTTCGCAAACCGTTAAAGTCCTGAAGTAGAACCAAACAGTATAGAGTAATAGTACTTTATAAGAGTTCGCGCGAAAAAGGCCAAAGTACTATTGCAAACGCTTGTGTGCGATAAATGGCGTTTTACGCATGCACAGATTGTTATATATAAATAGGACATTTCGATACTCGTACGAAAGTCGTTCAAAGGGATTTCGTGAAATGCACTATTCATAGGTAATGTGCAGCAGTCAATACAACGACTTAATGACATATGTTTTTAAACTTTTCCTGCGATCCATTACGACTGAAATTATTGCATTTGCATAATACATTATCTCTATTTTCACCGCTTGCACTCATGACATAATGCTGGTCGCGCAATAAAAAAAGCTGCAAAACCGAGCGATAAAAGCTTATGGGGTCAGTTTAATTAAAAACAATTCCGCGCGCCATTATAGATACAGCCGCGAAACGGCCAGAAGGCACGTGATCATCGCGCACATGGCTCCGCGCAACGTTCGATCGGAGCCTCCCGCGCCGAAAACGTAACAGACCCATATCTCCGGCGCGAGCGTTAATTGAAAACCGAGGCGCTGATGATAAAAAAAAAGAAAAAAGTGCGACCGAACGAAAAACAAGTGCAGACCGGCAGCGCCGTCGGAAGTGCAGACGCGCGCGATATTCTCCTCGGACGACCTTCGACGACGTCGGATTCTCGAAAGTTCGCCGCGCGATATATTTTTACAACGACGCGCAAACTCGGCGTGTTTTTTTTTTTTTTTTTTTTTTATACTCGAGAGGATGAGTCGGCTGACTAAGTAATTGCGAGGTATTAATTTTGCCACAGAATGCCGTTCGTTTTAAGCGGATAAGAGGCTCGATTTATGTCCGCCGGTTTAGAATTCGTCGCGCTGATTTATCAAGCTTTTATTCTAAATTTTGCTAACTTATGTAGGCAGAGTTGCGTAACGCATTTATAAACTGACAATTTTATTGCCTGGAAATCATTACTATGTTTCAGCGGGCTTTTAAAGCTATAAAACTTCGCTAATTTAGTAATTAATTTTATATCAAGTTTAAAGTAAAAAGAATGAGTTATTTATTCATTTTGTTTGGTAATTTATTATTCAAATCAATTAGTGGCGTTAAATCTAAAATTTGAAAAATAGCGTATGCAACAAAATAGCCGATTATTTTGCAGTTTTTTTATTCGCGTTTAAATATTTTGTGTTATACCTATCGGGTACTAAATACATAAGTCTTTAATCGTTTATAAAAGAAATCACCAAATAAAAATAGAAAATTAAATTAAAGAATAAGATACGTACTAAAAGTGGGAAAACGAACCAATTTTTACGATAAAACAAAAAGAGATACAATAAATAAAACAGCTTGATTGAAGCTTGATCAGAACTTGAAAATGTTACGTGATACTCCATATTTATTCTTTCTTTAAATTGCATATCAACTTGAGTACAGCAAAAGCGTAGACGGTAAAGTAAAATCAAGTTTTGCAAAAGATTCATGAATGCATAATTTAAACCTTATAGTGTAGTTTTATTTGTTTTTCGATGGTTAACTTTATGCTCAGAAGTTGCTATATTATTTATTGTGATGTTATACATTTTCAATGATACATTATCATTTAATCTTCGTTTATAATATAGATTTATAGATTACACAAACACTTTAGTTTATACGACTAATTTTAATTCATAAAAACGATTTTAATTAATATTAATTGCTACATTGTTTAGACACCTGAAAAATTATTTTTACGTGGCTCAATAGTGCAAATTAAAACTACAAAATGCTGTTCTAAAGATAAATGCACATTAGTAATTAGGTTACATCATGATAGGTTCAAGTTCTTTCCATACAGCTTAAACGACTTCGTACTCGAGTAAACTTGTTATTAAAATAATCAGATCATCTCGTACGTAACGTCTTGAAAGAAGATTTAATTAAAACTTCAAAAATAATACGATTTATCTAATCCCGCAACGCGATAAAGAGTCTCCCGGACAAACAACGCGAGCCCAAGACAAATATATCGATCAAAATTACGTAAAGTCCGTAACGATTTTCTAAATTTAATTAGAATCCCGACGTCTGAAAATTGCGAGCAAACTCGGGTCGGTAACGCGCCAAACGGCGCAGCAACCCGGGCAATTAAGGGCCCGAAGTTTCCAAATCTACTAGCTAATTCGTCAAGCTGCATAATAATTTCCAAATCCGCGGAAAGTATGGCAAAAACAATCGAGGCGATAAATTCATCCTGGCGCGGAATTTCGTGTGAAAGCAGACTTTTCCCATCTATATTTATTTAACCAGAGTACCAGAATATACATTACAAGTATAATCCAGCGGAGGAAAACAAGTTCTCCTGTCCTTATGAACATTTATTAAGCGTTAACGTGCAGAATATTTCGGTCAATTAATGCTCTCGGAGTTTTGTTGATTATGCAGAGGTGAAACACATGCAGCTGCTAATTAAAGCTGGACGAGCCGAGGGTTTATTTTTGATTGTAAACTCGCAGTGAGGCACGTGAGGGTAATCAGGGAGAAGGGGGGAATCGCACGAGTTTCGTTTTTAAGGAACGGAGTGTGATGGCTGACTGATAAGATAATAGATTTTGTTTATGATTTCGCGAATCGACGAAGGACTTAATCACGCTTTGAGATAATATTGATTGAGCGCGGCGTGTCGCTGATAAATAGTTGAATCATCTCGATGATAATTTAAACTTTCGAGCTTTATTGAATAATCGGGACTTCTACTGCCGCCTCGATGTTTTGCTTGTGCGCGATTAAAGAGGCATTGCGTAAGTGTTTGTTATTTTTTAAATGTATACGAACGATTTTCTTGCCTTACAAAAGTGTAAAGCAAAACGTCAAGTTAAAATCTAGAAAGGAAATGCGCAGCAAGAAGAAGTTAATTTTAATCTTCCCGAAAGCTATACACAATAAGAACGCAATCAAATTATACCGCAATAAACGCCGCATAAAATTATAATCTAATAAACTACTCCGTCGCCAGATAAATCTTGCCGCTTTGTAGAATTCTCTTTCAAAATACAATATTATTAGGAAACGACACGGACATTCGATCTTTTTAAATTAACCGTTCAATCGTCAAAGGCTCGTCCACGAGTAATCAATAAAGCATCACAGATACACATAACAGCTCGCGATAACGACCACAATCAAGCTTGCCAGCTCGACTTTAAGCCAGCGAAAAATAAAAAGCACAAGTCTAATAACGCTGATAATTTCAATCGAGCTCCCGTTATCTAACAACTCGATCGATTGTCTCCCGATCTCGCGACGATGGCCCGATTTAAGGCAGCTGCTTCGTCCCGCGGAAATAGTTCGCGACGCAGTTGTAGATGTTGCCGATGACGGACGGCGATATCTTCCGCGGTCAGCCGCGTCGACGAGTACCGTAAAATTTTCCTCTCGCCTCGACTCGCGATAATCGGCGAAATGAATTAATGTTGAGGCTGATTTCGAATTTAAAAAGATTCCCGATGGCCGCGCATCGGACGGTCAAGAGTTCATTTTTTTGTTGCCACGAGGGATATAGTATGTTTCGAATATCTATATATCGACGCGGAGAACGATTTTGCAATTTTTTAATTCACTGTGTACATTTTTACATTTTTTCTAGCAAAATTTTTATCCCTTATCAGAATTGGTAACTAAATTATTAAATTTTCTCTCCGTATCAACCTTGACTTATATTATACACCGTTATATATTCCGCTAAAACATAAACAAGCTAATCTGCGTAATTTTTCAACGGAGCGTAAGCAGCTTCTATTCGAAGCAAGCATTTTTCCTATTAGCTCTTACGTCTCATCCGATACGGATTCATCCCGGCTTCTTTCCGCGGCGTTTATTTCAATTTGCTCGTCAGTCATAACTCCGCAATGCGACGAAAAAAAGTCAAGATCTCATAACGAGCCTCTGTATCTCGGTGGCGAGAGCACAGTGAATGCGTCAGACGCGCAGCCAGCTGATAATAGGCGCGCCGCTCTCTCTCTCTCTCGCCGGCTTATCGGCTTATTTGATGTATATATATATTTGAGAAAGCTCTTTTTTACGCGAAAGCCCGATACAATGACGCGCGAAAACATCGCAGGGGCGGCCGGGAGAAGAACGATATATCCGTTGTCGGAATTTTTCTCTAGGTTTTTGCGGAGCAACGAGGCTTGTACTTAGGCTCGTTCTGCGTTATCAGCGGGAAGCAGGCGCGGTGCTCGCGGCTTCGGATAACCGATCTACAAAGGGTGCCTGTCTGTTGGTAGCACAGACGACGAAGGTTCTCTTTTACAAGTGCAGGAAGTCGAGACGTTTTTGTTATAGCATCGAGGATAATTCTGAAAAATATAATGTGACCGAAATCGAGCAGAACCTGACTTTCTGATGAATCAAAGTAAGGGTTGCAGTAACAATTTGTAGAAGCTGCAGCGGCAAAAACAGAAATTAATCGACTCAAATAAATTGCGGCGTTGCGCGAATTGACCAATCAATACGCGCTTCCCATCAGCGAAACAGCAGCAGCAGAGTCGCTGCTTTTAATCCGCTTTGACAAACGGCCGCGGAAAAAGCCTCAAAAAAATCGCCCGCCAATCGAGCGGGTTCCCTCGCAAAACGGCAGATGGCTCGTGGCTCGGTTGGTGGCTCGCGGCCGGTATATATATACCTGTCCGGCGAAAAAGGGCTGGCCGAGCGCGGGGAAATTCCGCGGCCGACAGATGCGGCCCGCGCCGCTTTCACGCGCCGAGGCGAGCAGATGCCCGTAAAAAATATGGGGCTCGCGTTGCCATGGCCTTTTTCGCCCGGCAACTAGTCGTACACGTGTCGGATTTTGCGCGGCCAAGGACAGGCGCGCCCTTGGAGGAGAGGGAGAGTACGCTACCGATGATCAACCCATGTTCTGGGGTGCCCTTCGATTGCCTCTTGGAAGAGCGCGATTAAAGAGGAATTCGAGATATCCGGAGGAAGGCTTCATTGCGAATTGAACAATGGACGTTTTTGCAAAAAATCGCGTTTGCCTGGGTTGCTCGGGACGATCGGAGCAGGCAAAACTCGTAAGGCAGCATTCGCTTCTCACGTTTATCATTTGAAGTTAAGGATGCAGCTCAGAACCGGTTCTCGATAAAAGCAGTATAGTAACTTCAGTCGATTATGCAACCTGCACTTTTTGTGCAGGAATATTAAAACAGCATGTTTTACATCGGTACGTAGTCGTTTTGTAATCAGAATGGATTTCTAAAACTTCATTCGTAAACGAAAAAATGAAAATTAGTAGACCGAGAAAAAAATTTCTTGAAATCAAAGAAAGCTTCATTGTGAGCAATCGTTTAAATATTCATTCAAAGAAACCCCTTTTAAATGGAAGAAAGTTTCTTTAAAAAAAGAAAATTTCTTTCCGATAAAAAGGGCTTTCTTTGAATTAAAGAATGTCTTTTTTTAATCAAAAAAATATTTAACCGATTGCCCGCAATGAAGCTTTCTTTGACTTTAAGCAATTTTTCTCAGCGTAAATAAAAACGCGCCCTATATACTAAAAAATTAGCAAACAGTTATTATACGAGACCGGTCCAACGCGCAAAAGTACGCTCACGGCTCCTGACACGTCAGAGTACAGTGCGATACCTAATATATTCGCTGCATAAAGATACGCCGCTGGAGAGTTACGCTGCCGAGCACGAATGCATCGCTCGCGATCGCGAGCAGCGATTAGCGGAGTAAGGAGAGCACTATGGGAGTCACGGTGTGGAGTTCGATTACAACCTCCTTTTTCATTAAACAAAAGGAGCGATAAGATCGCGAGTCAGGCCCGGCTTCGACCGTTAAATTTTTTCGAAAAAAAAAAAAAAAAAAAAATGCTGCGAGTGGATCGAATGTTTCAACTCGATGACTGCGCTGAGAAAAATTTTATTGGAACAAGCGCGTTTTGTTTCAACTGCATTCGTATATATTACAAGGTTCATCCGACCAAAAGAGACTCGAGCAAGTCGACCGAAAATGCAATTGGATGTAGTTTTTTTCTCAGTGTGCTTATACTTTCACGAAAAACCACTCCTCCCCTGGTAGAAAATTAACCATTTCGGCTGGTCGAATGACCAAGAGTTGACTAGACCGTTAATCATCTCTTCAGCAAATTTTTATAATAATTGGTCAAGCAGAAACAAAAAACGTAACCCTTTTAGCGCTTGCTATAGTGAAGGAAATTTATTAAACAAGTGGTCTTTAGTCAGGCTTATCCAATAAGACCAATTATTAAATTGAAACTTACATCTAAAAAACTCGTTTAAATATGTATCAGGTCGAGAGAGAGAGAGAGAGAGAGAACTTTTCAGTTGTTTGACAAGTTTCCTTCACCATCCGTTGAGCATCTTACGCGAAAAGCGTTACGTTATTCTCCTATTCCCTTCACCATTTCTTGACCATATTGCGCGCTAAAAGCGTCAGATTTTTCGCGGACTTTATACTCGGGTAGGCGCAGCAGTCGGTTAATAATATTCTCGACTTGGCCAACCGACGCTGATCGTTCCACCCGGATCCGAGTAGGAAAATTAAAGGGCCAAACGGAGCTCAGCCTCAGCCTCCGTAACGCTCGAAGATGCGCGCGAATCCCGGAATCCAGGAGGTTCGCCGGTCGCGCCTTAAATAATGCTCCCTGAGCGCACGTGCGGACGTAATAATCTTGGCAAGGCGGATGATGGGCTTCGCGGTAGCCGCTAATTTAACCGGGCTCTCTTGGAGCGCGACGTCAAAGCGGAGAGAGAGAGAGAGAGAGCGCCCTTCTTAAAATATCGCGCGGATTATGTATCTCGCGCGCGGGGAGGTCGTCGACACCGGCGATCTCTCTCGGCTCTCGCCCGCGAGACTTCTAGGATGGACTGATCCCGCAAAGATCCTCGAGGAGGAGGGGGAGGCTGACCAGGGCTTCAAAGGGATTCTTCCACCCGGACGCCGAAATAGATTCGTTTTCCGAGTATTTCAGAGGTGTTTTGATTTTCGGGAATTGTAAAGTGGGAGAACGGTTTTCTGCGTTTTTTAAGGGTTTATGAAGTACTTCTTGTGGTTGAAAAATTGAGGGAATTGTGTACTATCTTCTTCTTATTAGGTGTTTTCAAGATTGCTGTGTCAAGCTAATTTGTTACTTTAGAACTTAACATCTTCAAGTAGATAAAATTTGTATTTGCCTATTTTCTAATGGAAGGAGAAACTAGGAACTTGATAAAAATGCTCCAAAGTTATATGTTTAATCTATTAAATATTTTAAAATTAATGATCCGAAAAAAGCTAGTTTAACATACATCTAATGAACAAACGAGTTTTCCTACTCATTTTATACTTTCCTGGCCATTTTTAATTTTCCAATTTCTTAATGTTACAAAATTTCGATATGACACTGAGAGAGTTGCGTTTCATCTATTTTAAACCGTCGCCTCGCAATTACATTTTGTAATTTAATCATGTTTCCCGTCACTCTTCGTAACGGAATGCTTGAAAATTAATATTTGAAAATGACATGCATCGATTATTAAGAGGAGCGACGAAGGCACTAATAGATGATATAAAAGATTCATCTTCAAACACTATTTTTGAATGCGGAAATCGTTATTTGTACGAGAGCAGGAATATTCCCGTGACGTAAAGGTCGACAAACCTGCATTTAATAACAGGAAAATGTAACAAAGAAAACTCTCGACGACGATGGCTGAGATTCCCAGAAAATCCGTTCTAATGACGTTAGAAAACATATAACATGAACATTTATTTTAAAAACTGCTTTATTCACTTCCGACGACGCGAAATTGGCGGCCGGTCCGAATATTAAAAATAATTGTCTTCTGTTGGCTTGAAATTTTAAACTATTTACAGAAACAAATGAAAAAAAATCCCAAGCAACGGAAATTAAACTGTAAGTCTCAAAGTATATAGGCGTCACGGTGTAGTGTGGGCATCTCAAATTTCAGCGCGTCACCAGGCCGAGCTGCTCAGAGAAATTGGATTCTCAGAAAAATTAGCGCCGAGGGACGATTTATCGCGTTTTCTCATGCTACAGTGTCGCCCGTCTGATTCGCGAACGGCAACGAGAGACGATAGCCAGACATACAGCCGAGGGGTATACAATTCGGGAGACAAAAAGCCGGCGGCTTTTTTAACTTGAAAAATTTCTGCTTTTCCTCGGCAAAACTTGGCCGCGTGCAGAGAGTTTCGTATATGTTATACAATGGACAAAAGGATTTAAAAATTGTTTAGGCAGCAGAGAATAAATGACTGAAAATACGCTGCGTTGAATTTATAGATGGAAGAAGGTTGGCGTTCCTCTAAACGCGAATACATTAATATATCACGTAATGCACCTCATTTCAAAACGTTTCGAGCAAAGAAAGAAGTTTCTTAAATTCACTTATCGACCCGGAAGTAAATTATGATAATCCAAAATTGCCGTAGCTGCAAAGCTAAATTTAAAAGAACTCTGGGCAATTTACGAACTTTCCTCCGAAGCTGCAAATAATTGGCATATCCCAAGCAGCATACCCGAGCGTCGATAGTATTGGGGAAAGCCTTTATTATCCGCCGATGTGCCGGTATTTCCCACGAACCTTTCCACGCTCTGCCGACATTGTAAAACAATGACTTTGGTAAAGCAGCAAATCGTCAAATCTTTCGACACCTGAACATTCCGCTTCTTTCGGATTAATCCCGTTTTCTACGCGGATTTACCATTGTTATTCGCCCAAATGAGAATTCGAGAGCGTTTTTATGATGATTCACTGGAACGCACGCCACTAATGATAGGTTGTTCTGCGTACCCGCAAAATAATGAAATTATTCCTTCGTTAGGACAAACCAATCGCTTAACCGGGAGCGCCTTGAAGGGCAATTTCATTAATTTACTTTTTAATGAATTATAGAAAGCAGTCAAGACTCTGAACGAAGCCGCTGACGATCAGGCGAAAGACACGTGTATATATCCGAGAGCGCGGATATCAGGGGTCGAATAATACAAGTCGGTCGAAGCAATAACGGTCCGCCTCCTCTGCCTCGCTTTGCGAACGAAACGACAAAGAGGCCACAGACAGCAGGAGGCGACAAAGGTCGCGAGCGTCTCTCGCGCGAAACAGAAAAACGGGTAGCGTCGAGGAGAGCAATTACATCGACACACCCCTGATAACGTAACGGCACCTCTCGGCCGGAGTCCCGGCAACAATACGTATATACTATCGCGGAATCGATCGAAATAGGATTCTACTCCAGACGGAGTTATTAGAAGGATTTTCGCGGGCCGGAGGATGATGTAATTCTGTGTACACTGACGCATAGGCTGTATTTTGATTGGTGTAAGTGGGGTGAGCTAAGCTTTTGAAACTTAATAGATGGCAGTATTTTTGTTCGCTCTTTTATTGCCGCGGGTAATTGGTTAACGAGGCCTTAAACTTTTGCGATGATTCATCAATTTGAGAGAAAATAAGAGAATACGAGATTAATCGCGTTAAGTCTTTGCGTTTATCTCGTTGTTGCGCGATGCTTTTTTATAATTTTCATCAATATAAACATAAACATCAAATTAATCCGATTAACGACAATTGATTGAAAATCAATCGGAATTTAAAAAGGCAAGATGTCGAGCTGTAGAGTCAGCCGAATTCGACTTGCACATGGATTTGGGTGTGTATGCGAAAGCAGCACCGATCGATTAGCGGTAGGCAGGTTTTCGAAAAGGACGAGTTCGGGCGGAGAGAGAGAGAGAGAGAGAGAGGGAAAAATGGAGAAATTTCGCAAGCGACTCGGGCTCGTCGGCGTCGGTAGGCGCTAGCATCTAGAACGGCGCGGACAGTCGCCCGGTGAAAAAGAGCCAATGAACTTGAGTGACCTGAAAGGTGCGCGCACACGAGCCGACTTTGCGCCGCCTATATACAGCCAGACTCGCGCGCAGCCGCGCCGCTAATGTCTCTCTCAAAGGGCAATTAGCTCCTTTAATTGGGCCGTATCGCGACGATGAATAATTGGTAATAGGGCGGGCTTAGGTTTTCCTCGGTTTTCGGTCGTCATTTTTTCTTTGGAATCTCGGTTTGGCGTTTTTGTTTGGCGATTAATCGACTTGTACATCGATAGATTTGCTCTGGAAAATTTAACTTTCAGCTTTTTACACTCAAGTATTTTACTTAATGCTTTATTTTTAAATTGGTAATATAATAAATTATATTGATTAGCGACGTAGCGGTCAAACTATTTTTATTAAATAAATATAGGTACGATAACGCTTTATACTTGAATAATTCATCTCGAGCGTGCGATCGAAAATAGTTTAACCTTATTTCCGCTTGAAAATTGAAAAAGTAGGACGCACGACCTTTAAATAGCTCGTGGAAAAGCCCAAAATTTATAAATTTCTATGAAGCGACGTAGAGCAAAGTTATTTCAATTTCTTAGAAAACAAAGCACTTTTTAACGTGGATTTTTTTAGTTATTTATAAATCTGAAGTAATTACAAGGAAAATGCAGACAAAACAATCTCTTTCTATTTCTGATTTATTTATGTAACGTTAACCCGAAATTACAATTTCGTACATCTATACAATTACTATTATTCGTATCAAATTATTTCATATGGCATTAAACAGTAATAAATAATAAGTAAAAAACAAGAGATAACCTGGCTATAATTAAAGCGCAGTTCATAATCTGATGATATCAAGAATAAAAAATAATCTTAAAGTGATACAGTTTTACAACGTTGATCAATGTTTGATTACTTTTTTGCAATAATTTATCAACTTAATAAACATTGTAAAGGTGTGAATTTATAAACGTATTTAATAAAACGTGAAAATTATTACCGGAACTCAAATAACTAAATGTAAAACGTTTAAACGATCAAAGCATATCATTATGATTTCTTATAATAATTTGTAAATTGAAATAAATTATTTGTTGACGTAGTTTAAATTACGTCAGACGAAATACAAGATTTTTTTTAGATTCTTATTAGTATCTAAGAAACTAGTTTTTAATAAATTACAATCGAAGAAAATTAAAATTGTTAATTTCATGCTGATGACCATAAAATCATTTCTCATCGAACAACAAAATTATTCATTCAGTCACTTAAGTAATTTATTGATCTAGAAAATCTCTTAGCTTTAAAATGTTAAAGCTGCAATTATTTAAATTTATTAAATTGGCAATAATAGATTCATGAGTGGCATGAAGAAATTTGTACGCACTTCTTGGAATTGATCTTTGTAATTATTATTTAATATAGTAATTATTCAAACTATGATCAGTTTAACTCTGCCGAATTTGTTAACGCCCCTGTTGATATTAAGTACAATATTTTTACGAAAACTGTTATTGATTGTCTTACTAATAGTACTCCAAAAAAGAAAACAGTAAGTGATACTAAGCATAAAAATCCAGTTCCGTGGTGGGATGAGGAATGTTATAAAATAGTAAGGTTAAGAAAAGCTGCGTATAGAAAATGGGTCTTTAGCAAATGCCCTAATGACCGTATAAAATATAAAAAAGCAAATTGCAAAGCTATCAAGACTTTCAGGCAAAAAAAAGCGGAAAGCTTCAAAAATTTTGCAGAATCTATCAACTTTAATGATAACCCGAAATATGTCTGGAATAGGTGTAGGGTGCTTAAAGATAAATGGGTAAAAACTCCACCTGTTAATGTCAGCAGCAATCTCCAAAATGCAGACAAAATAAATAACACTCTACAGAGAATTGCACCTCCTTGGTGCGAAACCAATCCGGAATATTTATCAGTTTGCTATGACGTTGAATTTTTTGATCAACCTTTTAATCTTTTCGAACTTAATTCTGTTATCGATTCTAAACAAAATAAATCTGCTGCAGGCATGGACGGGGTTGATTATGAATCTGTGAAACGTCTTCCGGCAAATTATAATAAGATTCTACTCGATTTGTATAATGAAATGTATTCAAAAAATTGCTATCCGGATTCATGGCATAACTCGTTCGTTTTGTTTATAGACAAACCTAATAATAGAGGTGTTCGACCTATCTCCCTGACGCCTAGCTTATGCAAAATTTTTGAATCTTTAATCAAGAATAGACTTCAATGGTTCTGCGAATTCAATAATATTTTGCCTGATAGTCAGTCCGGCTTCAGAAAGGGTCGGTCATGTATTGATAACCTTACAAACTTTACGCTGAAAACTGAATTAGCTCTTTAAAAAAAAAAAAGATATGATTGCTGCCTTTTTAGACATTAGTGGTGCCTACGACAATGTCCATGGTGACATCCTTTTAGATAAACTAGCTATGATCGGTTGCTCTACATCGTTAATCAATTTTGTCAAATTTTTAACTAAATTCAAACGTATTTATACAGATTCGCTTAATGGGGACTTTAGATACAGTTATAGAGGTGTCCCTCAGGGCGGGGTCCTCAGCCCCCTGCTGTTTGCCATCTACATCAAGGATGTCACCGTCGGCATCCCCAGAAGCGTTACAGTTTCACTGTTTGCGGATGATATCAGTGCTTATTGCAGTTATGGCTCAGCAAAAAAGTCGATTGGACTTGTGGAAAAAAGCGTAGATATAATGAGCCGAAATCTAAACGCCTTAGGATTAGAATTTGAACCTGATAAAACCATCCTCCTTCACATTAACAATAAGCGTATTAAACTTGGAAATTATAGCATCAAAATAAATAATGTTACCATTTATTCGAGCGCCTCAGCTAGATTTCTGGGGATTGTATTTGATCATAAATTCACCTTTGAAACCCATATTAATAATATTGTTCAAAAATGTTCACTTAGAAACAATTTAGTCAAATTCCTCTGTGGTGTCACTTGGGGGTCTCACCCTAACACCTTATTAATTTTCTATAAAAGTTTTATCAAGTCTAGTATCGATTATGGCAGCTTAATCTACTACCCTAGGTCTAGTAAATTACAAAAAGTCTTGGAAAAAATTCAGTTAAATAGTCTCCGTCCCGCTATGGGCTATCGTTTTACCACTCCAACCAATGTCATTATTGCTGAGTCAAAACTGCAAACTATACTTGAAAGAACACGGATGCTAGCTAAATGTTATTTGACCAAAATTCTCTCCAATTCTGATCAC
>UCOM01000043.1:0-178385 GCA_900474385.1 Ormyrus pomaceus | reverse complement strand
CCTTTGTGCAGATACTACACGCCCGTATTGTCAAAAGCTTCATTGTTTTGCAATCTGTTTGTTGCGCGCGCCGCTGTCTATGCAAAACTCTGAGCTTTTTGTCGCAGGGGTCGTTGTCGTTCATTGCCGTAGACTGTCTTTTAAAGATATGCCCCCCAAATTTTGCCCTCCCGCCCCGAAACCCCTCTGTGTTAAACACTGAATTGAAGGTTTGTGGTAATCATTGTTGTTATTAAGTAGTGAATTAGTCGTAGATATAAGAATAGAAAACTTAGATGTTTAGTTATAGTTGTAGTACGTAGATGGTACATCAATCGTATCGTGGGGAGGAAAGTCTCGCTGACGAGGCGAAGCTCGAGACGCGCGCGAGGTCGACCAAGCGATCGAGAGACTCGCGAGTGCGGAGCTTTTCGTTCGAATTAAAAAATTAAAATCTCCGCATTAGCCAAAATTTCGATCGCTTTATCGACCCGCCCGCCTCGTCTTTACCCTTCGTCGAGATTTCCGCAAATTCCACGGCTGTGTAAAATGAGCTTTAGTCGACGTGTTTGAGAGCACGTTGAATTAGGCCTCATTTTGCAAAGTTAACTTAGGAACACTGTAAATGTTTTAGTGCGTTGTACTCGATCCTGTTTGTGTTTGAATGTTGAAATTATACACTCAAGAGTGTAGCTACAACGGGCAGCTTCATGTGTTACTTGCAAAGTTTGCGTAGTTGTTTCACACGCGCTGTGCCAAAAAGTGTTATACACATCGTGACTTGTAAAATTGTAACTAAATTACCGGAACTTTAAGTGACAAGTATCTAAGTCTTGTACCGTAAAAGTAAAATCTACGTTAAAAAAAATCGTGCATGAAGTTGACGAAAATCTTCTTCAACGTCCTCTTTCTTGATAAACAATCAATCCAAATTGAAAAAGTAATAAATGCATGCGGTTATTGGTGTCTGTAGCAAAAATTGCGGTGCTTCGATAACGCGTAATAAATAAACTTTGCCTCGAAGCTGTATAAAAATAAAAAAAAATGTGTTTCAAACGCAGCTGCGCCAAAGCATTTACAGTGAAGAGGCAAAAGGCTCGGTAACCGGACGTTTAATTTAAATTAATTAATTTCGTCCACGTTGCCGATGAAGCGAGGAAAAGATCTAAAAATCCGTCCGTCTACCGAGCGTTTTGCCCGCCTTAACCCGGGACCCGCCTGAACTGACGTTGGCACCGCAACCCTTCTTCTTTTCCAGGGAGAGTCGAACGAGACGAGGATACAGGTCGCGAACGAGCGAGCCCACCAGCTGCTGAAATAAGAAGTCGGCCGCGTCGATTCGCAAGCCGAGGGCAGAACGAGTGCGAGCGAGCGCGAGCTAAATAATGCGAGTATTAAATATAAGAGCCGTCGGGGGCGCCGGCGCCCTGTCTTATTCTCTGTATCTCGGCGCCGACCCCCGGCGCAGGGCCTCCGCTACTTACATCCAAGCTGTATACTACTACTGTACTGTTAATTTTCATTATCGTACCTTAATTACAAAGATAAATTCCACCCCCCCCCGCCCCCTTTGCTGTCCACCACTTTGAAACAAGTAACTCAGTGTCGTCTCTACCTTTGTGCGTCGACTTGCGTAAATTATTATCTTACTCCCCCCCAAAGCCCCAATGCGTAATTACTTAATAAAGAAAGCAAAGTATCGAGTAATAAAACAAATGATGCATCTTACTTGCGATTAGTTTATTATACGACGACTTGACCTCGCGTCTTAACTCGCGACTAAACTCGGAGGGGAGAGGAGGGATGGCGAATATAAATTGATGTCGGATGTTACGTCGAGTTACATACGAGACACGCACACTATATATTTACACGCGCTCGGCGACCTTTCTACACTTTTGCGGAGGAGAAAAGAATGAACGGGCGGACAGGAGCGCGACGCAAGGGAAGGCGATCGTATTATACGTAAACTTTCGCTGCGAGAGCGCCGTTTATATTCCGTGTCTTGCCGAGGCTTTAACGCCGAGGTCAAACTATTTCTCTGTCTTTCCTCTATCTTGTATCTCTATTTATCGCGTACACACTTACACGAGACACGCCGACACACACACACACATTGATACACAAGGAGACACAGGCGCGGAAAAGGAAAATATTGTATACAGAATGCTTAAGGGTCTTACGTATAGTTGGAGCATTTTTAATCTCTGACGTTTTCCTTCACGAGTACAAAAGAAACGTTTTTTAAATTCCAATTTTTACGGATAATAAACTCTCCCACACGGTTACACGCGGACAGGCGCGCGCGCACACACGAACACGGACACGCACACAAACACAAGTTCTCGCCGCATGTAGAATTTCTTCTAGAACAACCGCGCATGCATATTTTTCTCCTCGTGGTGTAGTGCATGACACTTTTGCAAGGGATGAAAAAAGCAGAAGAGGAAGTAAAATTAAACAATTTATATACATAATGATATACGATATATATTTGTATGGCAATGAGTCGGCTCAGTTTTACGTGCCTTTGATCGTTCTCGTTTCTCATTCGTAAGACCCTTATCGACAAGGATGAAAAAAGATAAATCTGTACTTCCCCAGAAAGAAAACCCCCCACCCCCAAAGAAACGCACCCAAGACGACACTTCTATGTATTTTCTGACCAGCCGTTTTTTGAACAAAAAGTATGTAATTATATTCAGTAAATTCACGTACCAAAGGAAGCATGAAAAATATTCTAACATTAAAAATACAAGAACAGCAGGACAAATAACAGAAAAATTTTGAAAACAAGAACATTAAACTAGCTGAAGCTAAAGAGAATACCAAGTAATACCGTTTTTTCCTCTACTATCCTAGAAATTTGTCTCTAGATCGACAATTTTTCTAATAGAAGTGCGCCTAGTCGTAATTGTTGTATAGGTTTTTTTGAGACGCGAACGAAGGACGACGAGTATTATCAGAATACAAACTGCAATGTCTAACCGCATATCAGACGCTCGTCGTGACTTTTCGTCACTCGAAGAGGCGTCTTTTAAGGACGCGCGTATTTTTCCTTAAGCCCCGTTTTATGCCCACTTTACTATATTAATAATAATTATGTCTCGTACCTTACAATTAGAAGATGAAGTACCTAGAAAAACGAGAAATCTCTTATCGATTATTATCAAGAATTACTAAAAAATAAAGCATGAACAAAACACAACGATCTTTATAAGTGCATTGATATCACACCGGTCTCGCGTCGGTCGGAGGATGCTTGATCGCTATATATATATATACATATATATAAATACGTATAATCCTTTTCGAGCGTTTTAATTAAGTCGATCGATATGTGAATCGTTGTCCATTGATAAGCAAAACTAAAGCGTCGAGTAGCGTGTATAAACAAAAAGCCGCGAAGCTTCTTTTAGCGCAATAACTAAGCCAAATATCGAGCATCTTGCCGACCGACGCCGCACCATTGCTGCTCAGGATAGTAGAGGAGTATCTTAGAGGACATTTTCGTCGACGAAGAAGAGAAAGAAAGAGGAAGGGATAATGCGCGCGAGAAATTGATCGACGCAAAAGAAAACTCAGCGTAGAGAAGAGGACGCAATAAGATCCAGTTAATTTGCCAAGGTGCTATATATACATATATATACATACACGTAGTCGCGTTGTTTCGAATGCTAAGTGTGCCGAGGAACAAGAGGATGCGCGAGGAAAAATTATAACGAAAGTAAGTCGAGTTTTAAACGGTTGCAGACGAGTGGAAGCTCCTTTTTTTCGGTTTTCTTTTTTCGTTTTTTGTTTTCAAGTCAAGTAAGGAGGAAAGTTTAGCGGAAGGTTTGCAAGAAGAGTTTATATTACTTAAAAAAAAATGAATCAACGGAGAAATAAATAAATGAACGAAGAAAATTCCAAGCGAGAAGAGAGTTAATCCCCCCCGCCCCCTTATAGCGTAGGTCTCTTATAAAAGAATGAATTAAAGTAACACAAAAAACACATACGCGATTTTAAGGTCACGGTAAGGTTCAACTCCAAAAAAACGTATTGAGAAGCAAACATACCGTGCGAATTGCGGAAACAAAATGTTTAACAAAAAAAAAAAAAAAAAAAAGTGTAAATCGTTGCGTACCCCGAGAAAAGTTTTCAGTGAAAATTACTATTAACGCGAGAGGAAAAATTACTTGGCTGCAGAGTGAACGCGGGACGTTAATCGCTTAAAAATATTGGTATAATTATTATAAACAAAATTTAAAAAAATTAATAATTTGTTAAATGTTTCAAGAGATTCTACGGAGCTTTTTACGAGCACTTTTACAAAATTAAATTATTGTCCATTATAAAAGCTATGAGTAAAAGTTTTAAAATAAAAATCTCCACCATTGGATTATTAGACCAAATTTTTTTCTGGATAACTTTTACTGCGCAGCGTGGTAAACTTTACAGAGACACAATTGCCACAGATCTCATCAATCTGCGTTTAATCCATAGAATTATATTTTTTCCTCGTTCTTTAACAGTAATTTTGACCGAAAATTTTTGTCGCAGTATAAAAGCGAGAAAGAACGGCGGTGAAAAAAACTTGTACATTATTGTATTTACACAAAGGCTTGTACATGTATTGTAGAGAAAATAAAAAAATATTGTAGAATCGATATAGCGAGAGAAAGAGAGATGATGTGGGAGAGTGAAAGAGAGAGAGAAAGAGCGATATATAATATGTGTGTCACTGCGCGCCAATTTTGCGAGGTGGAACTCTGCGGTGTGTTTTCAAGTGAAAAGGAACTATTGTTCGCGGCAGATTAGAATATCGTTAGAGGATGACTTCGAGGCGGAAAGCAAAGCGAGACAGAGAGAGAGAGGAAAGCGATCGGGAGTAAAAAAGAAGGCGTACACGCGATTTCCTTGCTTGTTTTTTTATCGACGTTAATCGATCCCTTCGCGATAAGACGAAAAAACGATGATGAACCGTCCTGCGTTTCTTTCTTCATTTAAGGCGACAGGAAGGCAAGAGCTCTGATTCAATCAACCCTTACCCGCGACGCGTCGCGCTCCGCCTACGACTTTTCCGTTCTCGTTGAATCTCAGGCCATTATTCATACGCGCCCAAGTCTTTGGATACGAGCGAGTAGCTGCGAGTCGGGAGGCTCGTAAAATTTTCAGCAGTAAATCCTTTACTGCCCTCGTCCCCTCACCGCGGCGAGAGAGCGCTTTTCCGTTATTCCGCTCTTGACCCGCTGCTTAAAAAACGGATCGGACGGGGAGAGAAGATCCTGCAATAATAAATCGAGTCTCACGGTCGCAGAGGAAAATAGTGGACGCGCATACACCCACAGAGACAGACGGACGGACAGAGATACACACACATGTACACAGATTCGGCCGAAGTCGCTTTTACCCAGGCCTATATAACGTGATTGATCCCGGATCGCGTGCTTTTAGTGCCGAAAATGCACGCTTAGATTTATATTTTACGAACGGGGCAGGCAGGTAAGCTGGATCTGCAAAGTTTAATCGAAGGCGTGCGCTGATTCGCTGAATGAACTGAAACCGACCCATAGTACGTCGTCCTTAAAATTAGCTTAGCCATCCGGGAAGCCGAGATGTATAAGTGTGAAGCATTCGCGAACCGGGAGCTGGCCTCGTTTTTTTTTTTTTTTTTGGAATTTTCATTTTCGTTTCGCAAGCGAACTGCCGGCGGGGAAGATCCCTCTTCCTCTTGCGCAGCCTCTTGCAATAACTTCAATTTTTAAAAGGGTTCTATCTTCAAACTCGATTCTAACGCTAAATGTCGATAAGAAAGAGGAGACTCCTCGACGGAGGCACGGGGTTTTCAGGGTCGCCGGCAGGACGCGGGCTTTCGCTGGTGTCTTTTAATAATCGCACGTATATATTAATATATATATAAAAGAGCCGAGGTCGTAAAATTTTTTGTCGATAAAACGAAGCAAACGAAAACCACCGATAAAACGATGTAATCCGTAAATGAATCCACGTTTAGAAAGCTAATTTATTGCATAGACGTAACAAAGTTTGTGATAAACGAGGAGCAACAAAAAATAAACCACGTATAAGTTATAAATAAATATATATATATATTATATATAAATATTGGTCTCTGTGTCGACGATGCAAGCGCGCGAAGCGATTTCTCGAATCTGCCGTTCTTCGATTCGACTTATGTGTCACTTTCTCAAAGAAAGGCATTTTAAAAGTTTTATTATTCTAATCGATTTATAAAGGATAAGGAGGACGCTGGGAATATTCGCAGAATACGTAGACGTATAAGTGAAAAACTAATTTTTTGAATTTATAAGATGAATTTCTAACGGTATAACGTTTGTATTTATTATCGGCGTAGTTTTTTCGCTAATCGCTAATATCTTCCATTTATTGCTTGTTAAAAAGAAAGAAAAAAAAATATTACAAAAAATGTCATATTTATTAATCGTTAACGACACGTAATTATTGTTGCTAGAAGCGATGATTAAGCGCAATCTTTAATAAAAAAAAATCTATATTTTAGTCTTGAATGTCTAGTTGAAAAAAAAAAACGCAAACGCTGCAAGCGCCGCAACTTTTTCGATCTGCAGATTCGAGGACTGTTCGGCAAAAGCAAATTCAATTTTCAAAAGCAAACACACAGAACACGAGGAGGAAGTCGGTCGCAGAGGGGCTCGAGAGCTAAGTGTTCGATGACCCGACGGGTCGCACGAAATGAATGAAACATTATTATATAAAAACGACACGACGCGTCGAACGATCGGGAAAAAGATCGTTGAAAAAGCGCTTGATGAAACAAACAAAAATATAACAAACTCGTCCTCTTCTCTCCTTTCGAATGTATTTTTTCCCGAGGGAACGGGGAGGACGTAGGTGGGGGCCATTTATTTAGATGAAACACAAGAAAACTAAAGCAGACACAAAGTAAACCAGATTAGATAAGAAAGAGAGAGAGAGAGAGAGTGTGAGTGTCGCGCGGAGTCCAAAAGGAAGGAAGCGAGCGAGAGAGAAAGAGAAATTTTACGAATTCTGAGAGGCAATTGGCTTTCCCTAGATTTCGTCGGCGTTATTATACATAATATACAGAACATTATACATATATAATATTTACGACATATATACATATACATACATTACATATATGCGTACGTATATGTATATATATGCGAATGTTAATAAACGGAAATTAAAGAGAGGAATTGGGAAAAAAAAGAGGAGGAGGGAAGGAAGGTGGCAGACGATCTCGCAGATTCTATATATTGTAAATGCATATGTATTTACTTCTCGATAATAGAGAATTAAGGATTGTATATTAAAGTACCCTATAACTGAAGTCTCAAATTTTTTGTCTTCATTTTTTTCGTTGTCTTTCCTGTACATTAAGAGACATGTATTTATCTTTCCTATGTGCTGCAAATAAAGTTTGTTTCTTGTTAATCTTGTCAACTAAAAATCTTTCCAACGACACGGAGAGAGTTACTTTAGCAAAAATTACCATTTTTTTTTTTATCTTAATTCCTTCGTAAGAAATAAGATCAACTTTTCGCTTCAAATCTCTCTCCCCTTCCCAGGGCCATTCTTATCAATCCAAAAAGGCCATCGGTATTATTTTCCGAAATTGTGAACAACAGCCGATTACCATCCCTTCCACTTAAAATCCCATTAACAATGTAGAGTAATCTTTGCTAAAGTTCAGACCTCCGTCTTAGCAATTACCTGACTAAATTCTCCTTAATCTCACTTAGCAGCTCCTCCGCAGCCTCATCCGTCATCCCTGTCGCAGATGGCGTCCCCGTGGACCGGGCAGCAGCGGCGGGGCCTCCTGTCGTGGACGGGGCAGGACCTGCTCGCGAATTAAAAGCGCTGTTTTACAGGGGGAGGAGGAGGAGGAGGAGGTGGCTGGACTACTGGGGCTATACGAACTGGGTCGCCGCTCGTCGGGGAGTCGAGGGCAGCGACGGCAGCGACGACGACGACGACGACGACGACGACGACGACGAGGACGGGGTCTCGACGCTGCGGAGCTGACGCTTTCGGGAGCTATTGAACGACCGCCACTTGCCCACCGACGGCACCAGCGGGAGTCGACGCTCGCGACGCTCCGCCTGCTCCTGCTCCATTGTACAGTTATCGATGAGATCATTAAACCATTGGATTCGCACGAGTTTTTTTAAATGTCTTTAATGAATCTGACCCTGTCTCTCTCACTGTCCTTTGTTCCTTTAGCTCGTGAAGACGAAGCTTTTCTTTTCGATATTTACTTTTTACTTTCCTTTTGCGGGCTTTATTTTTGGATTATTAGAGCGGTAATTGCGCGATTATCGGCGAGCCAAGCTCAATTTAAAATAACGAATGCATTCGTTAACTTTCGAGTATTCTTAAAATTTTTTTTTTCTTTTTACACTTCTGAAATATCGTATGCTAATCCTTGAGCGGAGCGAGACGGTAAGTACGCGGATATACAGGGCTGCCGCAAGAAAAGGTAGGTGGTAATGGAGCGCAAAAAGGTCATTACATTTTCAATAGTGCGGTTTCAGGTCGCATTTTCGCATTTTAGGTCAAACGACGTCGTGTGTTATCGATTTTTCAATTAGACTCTTTTCAAACTTACAAATTATTTTAGCTTTTTATATAATGCTCGTAAAGAATTTAGGTAAAATCTCAGGTTTGTTCACTCGTTTTATTTTTCCGTTTTCATCAATTTGTTTAATTATAATTTTATGAGTAATTAAATGGAAGCGTATAATTAAGATAAAATTATTATCTAACTTAATAATTCGAGGTGATAAAGGATATTTGTGTGTGCACACATGTTCCGCTTAAACTAAAAGCTCTCGTCTACATTTCTATCCAACATCCGCTCTCCTGCGCCCACACGTGAATTCTTTAGTTAAAACTTCGACCTTAGCTTTACTAAAAAATTCAAATATAATAGTCACCGTCAAGCGGGGAAATTAGTCATAAAAAAGAAATCTCTCGAGCTTTAAAGTCCGCAAAGATCAGGCCGGACCACTAAAGCTCACCTGCAAACTGCCGCGAAGCCTGTCGTAAAAACCCGCCGGCTTCCCGCTCTTGCCTTTCTTCCGCTCTCCGGCATCCTTTTTCCTTTTCACGATTTTCGGCGGCGCTTCGCCGCCGCCGCTGCTGCTGCTGCTACTGCTGCTGCTGTCGCTGCTGCTGCTCTCCTCCTTGGCCGCCTTGCTGGGAATCTTTCGGGGCTGATCGACTCCCCCGCAGCAGCGTCTCCGATTAGACACGCAGCCTCGTGACTGTGTTGTGCCCGAACGTTATTCAGATTCGGATGGGAGGAATTTATGGCTGGATTAGGGAGCCCCGGTTAGGGATACGTCGATGCAGATAACCGAGCCGGAGGGAGATTCGGCTGAGTCTGCTTTATGGATAAAAATGAGCAACTCGCCGAGCTCGTTCCAGAGACTCCGAGATCCGCGCCTGATTTACTGCCGAGAGAGCCAGAGATTAAATAAGGCGGGGCCATGAATATGAAGGAGAAAGAACATGCTTGGGCTGCAAGTTTTCGGGATGCTTTTAAGGGGATCGAGTCGCGGAAACTTTGTTGTATGGTCGGGAGAATCGAGTGAAATGTTTGAATTGGAAGGTTTCGTCATATTTTTCAGTCGTTTTGGACACGGTAAGGAAGACAAAACATTTCAAACTTTTCTGATGAGAGAGAACGTCCGAGTGAGTCAGATCAAAGGAATGCATAATGGTCCAGATTACTGCCTCGTTTAATCTCTTGGCGCTCCCTTCCCCCTTTAATGTAGTATCTTATCGGCCTAGTTTTCTTAATATATCTATTTTCGTGAGCTGATAGAAAAACTTTAGTCGGGGCACGAAAACAAACTTATTCCTAACATCCTTCTTTTCGAAATCTAATAAAAGAACTTCCCCCAGTGCATAATTGAGTAATAAAATTTTATTGTTCCACGCAAATTTTCAATTTTCTTCCAAAACTCGTAAAGAAACTAAATTAAACAATCTTGATAAAAAAAAAAAAAAAAAGAACACCCTTCTCCCGAAAATGCAAAACCCGACAGAGATAAACAAGCCATGGATGCGCAATACGAACCTGAAGGGGAATCCGAATCTCGGGCTGGGGACAAGGAGACCTGCAGGGATCATCGCCGAAGATCCAGCCGGCGAAGCGTTTCGAGTTGACCCCCGCGCAAATCGCGCTCCGTCGGCAGGTCTGCAGCAGCCTCGACAGGGCAGACAGCGTCAGCTGTTGGATCGAGTAATCGCGTTTAGGGAACAGTCGGGCATGGGGAAGAAGCTCCGAGAAGGTCGAGCTTTTCGAGCGGAGAAGAGTGCTCGACGTGTTCGATTTTCGATTGTGTTTCTCCGCAAAATTCTAGGGATGACTTGTTTTGAATTGTAGAAGAATTTTATTATTTTTGCTCGAATTCAAAGAGTGCTGTTTTTCTACGTTTGTATTAATTTTGTAAAATATTGTAAGGAGTGTTTAAAATGTTTCTTTATTTTTCGTACACTCAATTAGCATTTATGTGTAAATAAGACAATAAAAAGTAAATAAGGAATCGAAAAAGGATAATGGAAGGTCAACAGTTTTCAATCTTTGCTTAGAAAAATGGAATTTTCTAAAGTGAACGGAACTTGTATACTGGCGATATTCTTGGGAAAATAAAAGGGCGTAAAATTTATGAGTATCGGAATAGTATCATGAAAATAAAGTTGTATCCGTCGAAGGGAAAAAGTAGACTGAAATTTTAATGAAAACGAAAACAAGCTTATCCGCGTTTCTCCATCCTTTGAGCTCTTTGTTGAAATATAAACAAGACGTTCTCGTTAATTTAAACCTGAAAACTCGTTCAACTCTTTTAAAATGCAGCTATTAAAGCGTTTTACTAAATTAAATTTTATGCAATTACATCTCTCCGGAGACTTATTTAGCTCACTACTTTTGAAGTTGTACACACTTATGCAATTTTGAGAAAATAAAAATTTTTCGACAAAACGTTTTTCGGTTCATTAATTTTCCGACCTTTCTGCAAAATGAACAATACACCACCTGATAACAGGAGATAACAACAAGACAGGTAACAACATCTTGACCAGTACTGTCTGCTCGGTCAAGCAGCGTCAATTCACAGCCCTCCTTAAAAATAGTCATGCCTTCCCTCGGCGTCGATTCCGTGATGCCCCGATGGATGCACGGACGCTTGGCTTCCGGGGAGCAGCACGAGAAGGGCACGTCGTTGGTTACCTTCTGCCTCGGTTTCATCTGGTGGCGAGGCCTCGGTACGCTGAATTCATTCGAAGTTCGTTTTCAAAAGAAGCAGTTTTTATAATGGAATTTGAGAAAAATCAAATAAATAGTAGGAAGAATGATTAGTATGCAGATGTAGGTAATGTTGTAGTTTAAAAAATGAGGCTTGTTTTCAATAAAATTATAGATGTAATTTTAAACTTAATTCTTTTTTAATTAACTTTATTAAAACGGTAGGAAATTTTGATTCTTGCTTTATGAGATTTGTAAATGAAGATAAGAGAAGTGATAACATTCCTACGTGAAAAGTAATGCAGATGCTAAAAGATAAAATATTTACACGCGTGGAATGTTTTGAAAGAAAAAAATATTCGCACCTAATTGTTTGATAAAGTACACACATTTTTGTTTGAAAATTTACAATGCAATATAAAATCATGTTTCTTGCAAAGAATTGTGCAATATTACGAAACTAGTTTCTTAAAGTGGGCGATAACGCGATAAGAATTAATTCCAACAACTTTTCTTTACAAGAAGCAAATACAGAATTTTCGTCGAGCAGATTACTAAATTAAAAAAAAAAAATAAAATTATCCAAACACTATCCTATCCACTTAAGTTTATTTCATTATCCTCAATCGATACAAAATCTTTGAAAACTAAAAATAATTCATACTTTCGGATAGTATAAATCCTCTTAGAGAAAGGAAATCCTCTCAAAGATTGGGAGTTTATATCGAGAGGAGGCGGAACTTGGAGCGAGAAGCACCGTTAGAAATCGGAAGACACACTTTGCCATCCGAGTGATTAAGACGCTCATCTAACTGCTGAATTAGGAGTTGCCGATGTGGAACCGATAAATTTACGTCGTGTAAGCGAGACGTTCGTATCGGGAGCTTTAGGATTTTAAAATTTATTTTTCTTTTCAAACATTTTATGAAAAAAAAAAAAAAAAAAAAACTGACTGCTAAGTTTCTAAAAAAATTAAGCACACATTACAATTTTAAATTGCATAAACCTAAAATTACAAATATTTTCACAAGTATAAGCGAATTCGAGAATACGCAGAAGCCTCGTTTCGAAATCAAATTTGCCCTACAAATCTTTTCCCACATATTCTTCGATTTCTCCATACAGACGTATCGGTAGTCAACAACATAAGCTAATATTGTTTCGACAGCACTCGGTGGTTGTCAAAGCGGGAATCGCCAAGACGACGGCGACGGCGGTGGCGGCGGCGCCTCCCTCCCATTGTCTGGGGGGGTAGGGGGGTAAAACTTGCCTCCACTTTGCCAGAATCAAGGAGCCCCTTGTGATTTGGGGAAGAAGAGTCGAGTTCCCGGCGATGGGCCCTTCATCACGGATATGGAGTAGCCGGCTCGACGATAACTTTAATGAAAATGTCTCGGTAATTTCGTTTTCTTAAGAATGCAGCCGGAGGGCGCTTTTCTCTTAGTCGTGTGGAGTGTTTTTGTTACCAGGTGGAAATGGATTGTTCAAAAAAAAATTCCTTCCTTCGTATTTATTTACCGCTCTTTTGTTCTTTCGGTTTTGTTTCATTGTAGAGTGGACTTTTCTTGGACGTTTTTTTTTAGCTAAAAGATTAAAACGATAGTAAGTAACCGTTGACCTCAGCTTTGTGCTACGTAACAAATAGAGTGACTTTTTTATGCAATGCAAAAACAGTATTACGTTAGTGTGCCAGTTTTTTTGTAAGAAGAGTGCTCTTGTATCTGAGATTTTTGCTTTCGACTTTTCGCTATTTCCATTCTTTCTTGGTATGGTCTCTAAATAATCAAGAGAGAACGTATATTTTATAAACACAATGACTTTTTAACCAAAATAGAATAACTGTACCAATCGTGAGTTATTGGGAAACTTTAAATTTAAGAGATTACAATCAAAAATAGGAATCTTTGAATAACGATGATTTTTTAGTTTTAATTTTTAGTTATTCCTTTATTACAGTTTAAATGTTAACTAATAAATTGTAAAATAATATTCTAGTACTTATTATATTAGGGTTCTACACATTCGCTTATCAGCCCTCCCTCTTGAGAGCACTTGTCGACTGTTGTTCTCAAAGAATTGGAAAATCAGGGGAAAAGAGAAAAAAAAAGGTGAGCATTAAGTGAGGGTTCGTACAAGCGAGTAGTATCAAACGCGTAGCAACCAAACAATATTACACGAAGTAAAAAAAAAACTAGATTTATGGCAGGGGAGATTTTTCCACGCTCCTTCGACCTTCCTTTCCTCGGGGCGTGAAAAATAAAGAAAAGATATTGACGCCAGCCGAATACCAGAGAGCCACTCACTCGTCGTCCTCGTCGTCCCTCGGCCTTTCCTCGCCAGTCCAGGGCACGTAGAACCAGTCGGCGTAAAAGTCGACGCCACAGCAGCCGAGGTCGCTCTGCAGCCGGTCGAGGCGCGGCTTGACGGCCGCGTCCTGGGGGTAGCGGCGCATCGCCCGGTGCAGACCCTGCCGGAGCCTGCGACGGCCCAGGCTCCAGTAGACGGCGTTGCCCGCGCAGGCGGCCAGCACCAGCACGCCCGACAGGCACGAGAGCGCCACGTGCAGGCACAGCAGCCGCTCCAGGCCCCTGCCTGCCCATCAGAAATCGATTAGACGTGTACCCCCAGCTTCCTCCCTCAAGGTCCCCGCTTGCGTCGCACAAGCCCGAGCGCCCGAAGCGTGACATTGATTTTCGCGACGATTTCGCTCGGGAGATTTTATTTGTTAAATCTATTATAAATTTATTACAATTGAACGATTTTTAAATAAAAGTGCTTTTTCATTTTTTTACTGTAACTAATTTTGTAAATTAAGTTGAAAATTTTAATTAAAATCTCTTTTGGGGGAAAGGAAAACTAATTTATTTTCTGGGTAACTTCATTTTTCATCCAGCCTGCTGGGAAATTCAGCGGAGTAAATAAATTATAAAACTATTTTATCTTGTAAGCCAGTTAATTACTACATTGTAATCTTTGTAATAAACGTTCTTATTTTAGTTTTGCACCCAAATTAATTTACAGATCAACTTTAGATAACATTAAACGAAACCTATTACCAATGGAAATATCCCACCTCGACCTAACCCATCCCCGAGCGAAAGTAAAACTATATGAAATTTCTAACCACAGCCGACATTTCGCCTGAAAGACTTCCTCGAGGCAAACTCCCTGGCCAATCGGCCTCGCATCGCGATCCCGATAAGGTGGCCGGGAGCGATGAGGAGCGCAGCGAGGCAAACAGTGGCCGGCCACATATAACCTTCAGTCGGCAGGACGAGATCCAAGTGATCGCCGATCTCGCTCATTAGTAGATAAGCCCAGCCGGTGAGGATTAAGGCGAAGGTCAGCCCGAGTAAACTCAGGAGGGAGAGGGCGCCGCTCAGGAACTTGAGTGTCCACCATCTGCAGCAGATCTTCAGGCAGCCCATGTGACGAACTGATTACGTCACGTCTCGCGGCTGCGACGATGCTTCATGCAGCTTTTCGCGAAAATACTTTGCTTCCCGTTGCATTGCAGATGATTCGGTGTTTAAGGCCTTGGATTGGATTCAGATTTTACTTTAAAGTTAAACTATGTTAAGATTTTGAAATTTTTAAGCGAGGTTATTTGAATGGTTTATGAAACAAAAGAGTCATTTCGTATAAGTGTTAATCGTATTTTATCCATTTAAATTATTAACAAATTTTATCAACTTCAATCAATGTAATTAAAATTTTTAATTTCTAAAACTTTCTATACAAATTTTTTAATAGTTTTTAAGCGATATAAAATATTTTTAGGATAGGTGAAGGAAGAGGTAGATAAATAAACAAAACAAATTATTTTACAATTGTATATTCTTCAAATGCAAAATATAGTTCTATTAACATTAGTAAATATTACATAACTTTTACAATAATATTTATCTGTATCAATATTACGAGTCCCCTTTACATAAGATACTCTACGTACTTCCTTCCTATCTTTTACCTACAATCACGATACACGAAATAAAACATTTCGAGAGCGTCGCTTTTATATTTCGGTTCCTTTCCTCAAAGCGAGCCATCTCGTTCCTTAACCTTTCTTCGACTTTGAATCGTCCACACTCATTGATTTATTTTGTTTATGGCAGTCATGCAAAAGTGTTTTTGAGATTATTTTATTGATCATTTTTTATACAAATTTATTCCTCTTTATCTCTACACTGCTATAACACCTTTTGATTTTTTTTTCTACATATGATAACATAATTATTTGCGTATTCACTTTCTTTGCTCTTTTCAAAACTTTTTTTGAAATTAATGCATGTTTTAAACTTAATGACAGAACAAATGTTTTATTATTACATTGGCTCTACCCCTCATTGCAAGAGACATGCGTAGTACGCAAAATATTTGCGTGAAAAATCACATCATTTGTGGTGCATCATTTTATTACAACGTACGAAACAAACTTTTCGTAAATAAAAAATAATTGTTCAACATGAATTCATTATTGGTATCAGTATTTATAAAATATTTTGAAACGCAGATTTGACCGACCTTGTATTGATCGAACAATATCAGTAATGAGATAACGTAAGTTCTCTGTTAAAATGTATTTTTCTCAAAGAATAGATATATCTAGTACAAAAATTTGTTGAACCACAAGTATGTATTCATAATGTCGTCAGTTGTTTTAAAATCATAAAGTATATTCTGCATCATTCAATTTTTTGTACAAGAACTTATTAATATCATACCCAGATCGTAAAGAAACCCAAATAATTTGCTTAATAATAACATATACTCTTTTTATATCTATAAAAAATTTTAACCATCAAGAACTATCTGGGTACAACTCAACATATATCAGATTAAAAGGTCTTTAGGCTATAATATAATATGTATATATTACTTAAAAAAGATCGGTTATAAAAATAATTCTATATAATAATAATTTGCTTACGGTTCATCGCTCAAGCGAAACAACAAAAAGAAACAAATGTAGAATGAAAAATGCATTTCTCTATAAAAATTGTAAACCGATAAACAAAATGTTAAGTGACTTTACAAACACGGAGAAAACATCATACAAAAATTACTTTGATGGCATTATCATAAAGATGTACTACAAACTGAAAAGATGGGTGAAAATGTATTTCGTGAATATTCTACGCAGTAGACATAAGTAAACATTGACATATTCACATAAAATTTGAGATGAAATTATTTTCACAAAATGCTCTTACACAACAATGGATTGAAAAAATTCATCAATTTACAAATCCTTCATTACAATATTGTACTTTTTCGACGGATTAACGAACGAACTCAGTCGCTCTTACATACAGAGAATGAAAGCTATTAATTAGCATCTATATTTGTCAAAAACACGAAAACTACGTCCAGCCTCTTACAATATTCTCGATAAATCGAGGGTACATCATTAAAATACTACGAAACATCAGCAATTTTCAAGAATATAACATTTTCTCCGCGACTTCACGCGCTTATTTACACTCTCCTCTCTCTTTCCACAGCATCAAGCGATCGCATTAAAAAAGGCCCCTTTAGTTAATGATGAAGATGGTAGTATCGAAGCGCTATTACAAGACACAGGTGTAGGAGCGCTTACTACGCTCTGGTCAAATGAGGTTGGGGTCGAGAGCTCTCAGGAGCTCGTCGCTCTCCTGCAGCATCCCGCCCGAGCCCATAAAGCCGAGTCCGTCCGGGTAGCCCAACATGGACTCGAACTGCGCTTGCTGTTGCTTGTCAGGCGTCAATATTTCGCTGTTGAGTGAGGAGTTGTTGGACCACTGAGGCACCGTTTGCAGCTGCTCATCAATTATTTGCATTGGCAGCAGCTTATCTCTCAGCTGCTGCTGTTGCTGTTGTTGCTGATGTTGCTGCTGTTGCTGCTGCTGCTGCTGCTGTACTAGTGAAAGTGGCGACATTGGATTCTGCAGCTGATTTTGGATCTCTTGTAACTGCAAAAAAAAGAGATATTAGTCGGCTGATAATGAAGTTTAAATAGAGTATCGCATTATACGATTTTCATCTTTTGATGAATTCATCTTATAGCAAATGCATTTCGTGACTTGAAATTTTGTTGGCTAAAATAAAATAAATTAGCACAATGAATTGTAATAAAATCTATACTCGTATAATGCGACATCAAATATGAACATTTAATGCACTAATAATAAATACAAAAATGTGTGACCAACGATCCTCTAAAGACATTATTATCGCTCGTAAATAAGAAAGTTACATGCAAGTTACTGAAATTTTCTTATACAAATAATGCTAAAAAAATATAATAAAAGATAAGAGAAACTAAATATAAAAATTATTTTAAAAATAAATTTTTTATTAACGTTTAAAAAAAACTGTAATCGAATCCAAAAAAAAAATTGAATCGCGATAAATAAAATAACTGCTGCATTTGGAAGGGATGAAAGAAAAATAGAATGTACTGAGGAAAAGTCTCCATTTGTGTGAAATTATATAAATATAGAATTATATATTGAATGGAAATGTTAAAAACTATTAGAATCTGTTTAAAAAGATAATAAAAACGAACAAAATCTTCATTTTGTCAATAAAATAATATTTTGAAATGTACGAACAAACATTAAATGCGTTTAATTTAAATTTTTAATAAAAGTTTCCAGAAATTTATTTGGATTACTCATAATAGTTTTTCAACGACTTAAATTTCATCGACTATAAAACATATTAACTTGTAAGCTTTTTATAAAAGTTCATTTTTAATAAAAAAATTTTAATTTCCTGGAAAAGAAGTTATATTTCTATAAATAATCCAAAATAAAAATTTTTAATGAGAATTTTAAATTTCTTAACGATTAATAAAGTTATGCATATACAGATCCTGTAAATGCATAACCATAAAGATATTAAAATAAAATACTACTTTGCATTTGATGTAAAAAAAGAGCTCAAAATGAATTAACAAACGAATTTTTGTTTGCATCGTTAATAATAATGTTTAATGTAAATGTAAATGAGTAAAATAGAAATCTTTTAAATTTGAATAGAGTTAAAAATCTTTTTCTTACTAGAAGTTTTTGTTGTTTTTACTTTTAATATTAAATAATATATATCTTTAAATTTTGACTTTATAATATTTATACAAAGTTTAATTTTACAAAAAAAAAAAAAAAATATTATGTGTTGAAATAAAATATAATTCAACAATAGAGAAGTAGAAGAAAAATATTTTAAGAAGAAAGAAAAACAGAAATTGGTAGGAAAAGTGGAAGTGAGAGAAGGAATTGAAACGCAGCAGAGTCATTTCTTTTGTAGACGATCATTTTTATATCGTGTATTTCAAATCAACGGTGGATCAACAATTTCATATATACTTATTTTTCATTTTCTTCAAATATTTACATATCATTAACTCAAGAGAACACAAGATCGCTTTCCCCGTTAATTAAAATTTAGTTTCCAATGTTAAATCAACTCGTTTTCTTCTTCGTCACATAATTATAAATCTCGTCTCCGACAGTCTTTATTTTGCATTATCATTAATATTATCATTAATAACGACAACATTACTTTTATCAGACCTGCTCTAATAACTACCAACTACATTTCATCGTTTAATGTACTTTTTGCTCGTGCTAAAACATATACATTGCTGTGTATGCATGTTTTGTGTTTGTATGCATCTAAATATAGAGGCAGGCGCGCGTGCGTATTACCCATTCACGGGAAACCATGTATTAAACGTGATTTGTCGCGCTCGTACAAACGACTTTCTACGAAATACAACTCCGATAGAAAAATACAGAAACACGGTAGTAAGCCTTAATAAACTCGTATAATTTTCATTCTCACAAGCTAAATATGAGAGAGATTATACAAGTTTTCGTATTAACCGTTGATATGGTTTTTACAAACGTTTATATTCGTACTCTTCGGCAGTATCATAATGTAATAATCCTTCCTGCGTGTATATATGTAACATACATAAAATACGCGTTAATAGTAGTCCAGTTACCAGACTGGCGCAGTGATAAATCGTGTGTGAATCTTCAAAAAGGAGGAACGAACGCGAGATTACAGATAAAGGGCGACGTCCCGATGTCTTTGTACGTTTGTGCGAGGACCATTATACGTCTATGCAAGTGTATCGAGAAAATAAAAGGTTAAGCGGACGCCTCAGTTCATTTGCTCGCGATGCCCTTAGAGGATCTCGGATTCTGCTTGGTCAGACACACGTAACCGGCACTCACATCACAGCCGGAAACCAGCAGGTTCATCAGCACGCTGTTCGACTGCTGCTGGCGCTGTTGCGAGCCTGTTCTCCCGCCGCCATCGTCCTCGATGATGTTTCTACGCAGAGTGTCTATTCTGCCACTCTCGTCGTTCAGTCTGCAGACCGGCGACTCCTCGAACAAGCTATTACTGATGTTTAGCTTATTGTTGCGGTTATTTTGTCTCGATTCCGTCGTGGAAAGCTGATCGGACCAGTTACGGTTCTTGGGGACCTGCTGGTGCTGCTGCTGCTGCTGCGAGACTAGTTGCTGCAGTAGCTGGCTATTCTGTACGGAGGCTGAAAGTATGTTCTCTAAGCTGGAGAGATTGTCATTAGTGGCGTTGTTGCTGAAATTGTGCTTGGCGCGCTTGACCTCGTGGTTGGATTTGTTGGAAAACGCGTGTACGCGCTTGTTCGTACGCTCGCGATCGGCAGTGATGTCCCTTGTGGTATCTAAAAGCAGAAATTGCATTACTCCATTTTTACAGACGATTATCTTTTAACGAAGATGCTCCCTCGCATCGTCAAAGTCCGATCGATCACTCACTTTTTAAACTAATCTGTCCTAAAACGTGCGTTGGATTAACGAGGTATGTGTCGCTGTGGTCCTTCATTTTCCTTGAACTCGTTTCGTTCGTGAGCAACTGTGCTAAACTGGAATTTGCATTTTCTTCTCCGACGTCCGTTAACCTACATAAAAACCACATAAATTACTCATCGTTAAGAATCGCTCTTAAACCGAGTCATAAACATCAATGGAGACCCAACACCTTTCGTTATTAAATAAGCAAAAAAAAAAAGAAATAACGCGGCGTTGTGCAACTAATTTGATCACCCGAGACTCGTAAAAGCATCGACGAGTGCTAATTGCACTACTGCTCGATGCTCTGCCTTACCATTTGGACTTTTTATCGTTGGATTGGCTGGGGCCCCACATGACCATGTCGTCGCTGATGAGGAGCTGAAGGGCCTCGTCCTGGTCCGACATGGGGATGTAGGGGGCCCTCAGTGCCAGCTCGTCGTCGGCCATGACGTCGCTGATGCTCAGCATGAGCATCTCGTCCTCGGACAGGCCGCCGCCGCTATCGTTCGGACTGTTGAGAGAGTCGCCGGCGCTGCCTTCTGGGCTCTGCAACAGAAATCAGATCATTGTACATTTATGAGAGAGGTTTTGCATTCATTGATAGGTCAGCGGTTGCTAGGAGAGGCGAAGATTCGATCGAGTTACTGGCGTTGTGCAACGATTCTTTCATCAAAAGTGTAAGGCTCCGCGAATGCACTGCGCTGGAAAATATTAATCGGTTTTTTTTATTGAGATAAGCGAAAATTTGAAAGTAGGCTGCAGCATAATTTAAAGCTGCATGTATAATTGTTATTAGATACTAATTACCTACGATCGACCTCAATTTCTGCAATTCTAAATAGCTCAATAACTAATTTTACAGGAATTTTAATGCGGCAGACATGAAAAAATGCTCAGAATTTTTCGCAACTATTTACGTATCATCACGTACGTTTCCTCGTCATATCACGCCGATTTCCTTCTTACTCGCGGAAAGTATTATTAAAAGACGAAACGAACGGAAAATAACGAAAGAATTTTCCACTTTCCACCCGTAAATCGATCGAATCCCCCGAGTCCCTCGCAATCGCTCCTCCAAATAAAAAAGCCCACGAACTTTTGTAAGCGTCGGCGAGTGCAAGTCCGTGCCGAGGCTACACCGGCTGGGCGAGTCCCTGTAAATGAAGGGATCCCCGTCGGAGGAGCTGCAGTCGTCCGTTCTCAGCGGATCGCGCAGGATCGTATGCTCGACGTCCTTGGCGTTGCCGCCTCCGTTGCCAACGGTCTCGGCGAGGTCCGACGGTCCGCCGGGCAGCTCCGGGCTGAGCAGCGGGCAGTAGTTGCTGTTGAGTATGAACTCGTCGAGCATGTCGCTGAGGAAGGGCGGGTCCTCGAGCGGCACGCAGACGTCTCCGGCCGTTGGCGCCAGATGCGTCAGGTCCTCTGGCTCGTCCTTCAGCACTGCAATGTGTAATTTGATCGTTAGGAATATGAGGTTTTACCTCTGTAGGGGAGTCAAAGTTGAGAAATGTCGTTTTGTCCCAAGAACTGATTGAAATTTTATCAAAGAACCTGCCGACTTTGCTCGAACTGTTCTTACCTATCAGTCGTTTCTTAGGGACTTAAGGATATTGAGAAAACTCACTTGTGAGGCCCGGTTGGTCGTCGCTGAACGTGAGGAAGCCCTTGTTCATATCCTCGGTACGCGGCGCGAAGATGCTCGCGGTCGCGGTCTCCGGTTGCGGGCCGCTGCTGCTGATCGGAGGCTGATACAACGGCGGATCCAGAAGCGACGTCACGTACGGCGGCGGAGCCTGCTGCTGCTGCTGCTGCTGCTGCTGCTGCTGCTGTTGCTGAGGCTCGACCTCGCACACGGGGATGCTTGCTTTTGTCTGTAATCATGGAACGGAATCTTGTTTGATTGGGCCGGGAGGTTTCATGCTGGGTGAACGATCGAGGTTTTGTCGGAAAAGAATTTTCACTACTGCACATCGCTGTGCTTCAAATGTTTGTCGAGAGCGAAGAAGCACTCTGTGGAAACCTTCCATTCGTGTCCCGCCGGATTTTTCTTTTAAGAGGATTTGAAAGTCAATATTTACCGGACGTACCGCGCGAGAAAAATGTTTAACTCCTCGTTACTTAACGTAGCTTTGAATTTGTAAAAGCAGCGAAAGTTACATTGCAACTCGAAGAACAATGCACAATTAAATAAATTAAATTTTCGAGGATAAAACGGCGTATTATTATGTAAATTTGTAGGCTATTATCGCAATTGTTTCTGCGAGCGGACTGGGTCAAAGACTTACTTTTACAATCACGTGAATTTTTACAGCCGTATTTGTAACGCGTAATTGCTTTAATCCCAATTCATTAAGCCATTAAAAGCACATTCAGCCGCGTGTGTAGTTTACTCATTAGCATATATCTCATTAGCCGTTGAACGCGCTTCAACTAAATAACTGAATTACGAAACAGAAAAAGTAATTTCAATTAACCGCAGCGAGCACCGATCGTTCCCCAGATTTTCGCTCACCTTAACCGTGCCGCGATTCTCGTCGTTCTCCTTGTCGTCGAGGGGCCTGGCCGGCGTCTGGATCTTGGCTCTGGGCTCCTGGTAGCTGAAGAGGGAGGCCGTAACGGCGACGGGCTTGTCGGCGAGCGGCTTCCTCGGGGCGAGCGGCGGGGGCCGCTGCTGCGGGGCTGCGGCGGCCTCGTCCGCCTCCTCCTTCAGCTGGGCGGCGCGCGCCTCCAGCTGGCGCACACTGTACACCTCATCCTCGCGCTCGACCCCGCTGAAAACGGAAAAAGGTGTTCGGCTCGAGTCGCTGTTGCATCGACGGACACGCTCCTCGAGGGAGAGCGAGCTCTTGGGTCGCCCCGGCCGCGGGTTGGACGGGGGTTTTCGCTTTGCTCGAGAGACGATTATTTGGGTAATGGGGCTTGAACGAGTACATTGTGGATTTTGGGAAACTCGTCTGATTCGGGCTATTTGAATATGAATGTTTTGACCACTTACTTACACGGGTTGATAAATCGGAAATAGTAAAATGTTCACCGCGTATGAAACGCTGTCTCGATCGAAGCAAAACAAGAGTATAAGTAGACATTCCCGAGCGATGCTTTACACAAACACTTCATAACTTACAGCCGACGAAATCCAACAAAATCGCCGCGAAAATCTAAGAGAATTCTCGTTCTTACAACGCGAAACGACATGCAGTCGGTCCCGTTGAATCAACAAAGCACTCGTTCATTCAGCGTATATTTTTACCTCCTCGGCACTTAGCGGGAAGAACGAGCGATATTCGCTCTCTCTCTCTCGGGGGGGTCTCTCGACTATCGCGGTCGGGGCGAACCAGAGCTTCGTCGGCACGTGCGACAGGTATAGAAAAAGAGAGCAGCTAATACGTAAATCTCGCTTTCAGAGAGACAGCCGGCCGTCAGTGAAATCTCATTGCGCTGCTCGATGGCGCGGCTCTAACCGCCGCTACTCCTCTCTCTCTCTCTCTCTCTCTCTCTCTCTATCTCCCTCGATATAAAAATAAAGCCTCGAAGTAGGTATTGCGGACGTTCGCGATGTTACTGCCACGGGACTTTACTCTCTCGGAGTCGTCGGGGGGAAGAGGGGAGGGGAGCGCGGCCCGTACGATTATAAACACGTGTTTTTGGCGAAAGTTCGTTTACCCTTCAGGGGAATAACAAGCGGGAGAGCTACTGTAGGTCCTCGGCAATTGTTGTCTCCGGTGGGTCCGCGAAGGGGGAATTTTTGCGTCGATCGCTCATTAAAATCGGCCGGCGGCTTATTACGCAAATCGGCAGAGTCGGCCGTTTGCGAAAGGAATTTAAAATGTGCTCAGCATCGTTGGCAACAATGTCGCATTGCACACCACATATTGACTATAATAGAGCCGCGCGCCAGTCTAGATAGAGGAATATAAACTTCCTTCGGGGCAGCGCCGATTGCAACCCGGCCGCAAAGTATCGCAAATAAAATTTTATCTCTCGCTCGCTCGAGATTTACTATCTAATTTTCGCTCGATTAGTACGAAAATAAGGAAACAAATTACTTACGGAGTGGATAAACATTTTTCTGAAGAAATAGATGCACAGATAATGTATAAATGTTTAGATACTTAAAATAAAATCTATATAGACCTACCTATTGAAATTTAAAAACAATTTGGACAAATATTGTGTGTATTGTTATAAATAAATGATTCAAATCATGTTTGCGCTCTTTGTAACAGATAATAAATCACGCTTGTCAAATTTCAGTTGCACCCCTCGCCTACGCCGACAAATAGTCAGCCGCAATCCTCAAAATTCTACGGAAAAGCAAGCCTAAAGTATCTCCTCTCAAGCCTCAATGCCAAAGGAGATTCGGAAGCCCATCGCAGATAGTCGACATTGTATAACTCCATAATGTGCAGGCCGTCGTCGGCGCGGACGAGCCGCCGAGCGAGGAAACCGTATTAAGGTCCGCCGACGGCGGCGAGGAGCCGAAAGCTCTGACGTAATCGCGATTGTCCGCGAGGGCTAACTGTCTTTAACCGCCGGCAACGACTCGATAATCACGCGAAATTGACCTGCAGAGTGCCTAACCTCGAACGTGTATGTGTGTGCGCGAGAGTCCTCGGCAGCGATCAGCGCGCGCTGCGCCTCTCGACCGCGCGAATATTACGTCTTTGGATTCGCAAATTGAGCGGTTAGCTTTCTAATCTAATTTGTCTCGGTACGAGTTCAGTCGTTTGCGAATGAAGCGATAAAGTCGAGTTTAAGGAGGCAGATTTTAACGAGCCTTCAAATGAAAGCTCCGCGCTTATCCATCATCGGGCAATTCAGTCGTGATTTGTCCAAAAGTCATGCGGCCGAGCGTTTCTATTTTCACGGCCGACGAGCGTGCAAGGCAACCAGGCCGGTAAAAGAAACAACGGCGACTTTCCTCAAGGTCTACTCCCTCAGCCGCGACTGATAAGCCGCTCGGAGCGAATCAAAGCCTCGACGTCGTTTACGCAGATCAAAGCTCTCTCTCTCTCTCTCTTTCTCTCTCGACCCCGATCCGCTGAAATAACTCTGGGAAAATCGTTCCGCGTCCGTCAGAAGCGGCAGTATAAGCGAAAAGCCCGGGCTTATCGACGAGTTCGTACGCAAGTTTCGAGTGTCGGACTCGCGAGCCAAAAAGACGGCTCGAGCTTTCAGCTTTTAAGGCCCTAATAAGACGACGTCCTTTCTCTCTCGTCGAGATTGCGTGGCTCGCCCTCCGGGCTTTTTTCTTATCGCCCGTAGTTTTGCAGATATATATGTACATACTTTTCTCAGAGTCGAGATTTGCGCCGTCTTGGGTTAAAGAGCTTGATTATGTCATAGAGATAGCCTGGTTAATCGCGGCGTTAAAGCTGCAATAACAGCAATGCGTAAACAAAGGAAGCAGTAACTCTTGGGAACAGAAAAATTATGTCTACGCCGAACCGATAATCTATAAAAGATAAATTGCTGAAAAGAGAATATGAATCACGAGAACGATAATGCGAGCCGCTAACGTAGCTCAAAGATTATGCGATTTATGCAAAGCTCGCATTTGTTTTCCGAGTCCGCCGTTAGTGTCATAATCCCTCCATCAACGCTGACATAAATTGTGCAGCCTTCTCTTTACTACCGCATTTCTCTCTCTCGAGAGAGAGAGAGTGTCGAGAGACACGAATTTTTCAGCATCGATAAATTACCCGAATGCAGTGTGTCGGTTCGTTTTTTGGGGATCGATAAAACGCCGCGCGGAATCTAGGTTAATGCCACTGCCAATAATATCGGCGCTACTTATAGAGAGCGAGATCTGCCACGTGACATAATGCCTCGGCCGATAAAACGCAAGATAACGCGCTCGAGAAGGAAATAAGCGCTCTAGTCGCGAATTCGGCCCCGTTCCGAAAGGTATTCGGGCAATCAGTAAACACTCCGAGGGGACGATGCTTTCTTCGCCGGTGAGGGAAAGTAAAGAGGAGGGTTTGCGCGATTTCTCTCTGTGTGCGCGGGAGAAATATTTGATCGTTTAGGTCGCGCGAAAGGAGGGAACGTTTGTTTACCTCGAAAACATCATCGGGGCCTTTAAACCGGGGGATTTTGCCTGCTGTAATGAGTGCTCGGGGACTTTTATGAGCGGGGGAGAAAGCGCCGGTAGAGAAACTGTTATTTTGATCGTCTCGCTCGAGTTTTTTCAATGATGATTTGGAAAAATCTTGATAAAGCCCGTAAAGGTCGGCGAGAATCTCGTAAAAGCAGAAGTTGGAAAATTTTTTTTCTCATTACCTAAGATTTCTATCTAACGACGTAAAAGCATCCACCATGAATAAACGTACAATAAAACTTTTATTTTCCCAGCGACAAAAACCGTTTTACCGTTGTAACCATTAGTTTTTTTATACGCTTTGCAATAATAAACGTTGAAACGCAATTTGCATATTCGACATAATTTACAGTTCGAGAGCGAAGAAAAAAAAAATCGTTATACCCCAGTTATGAAAAGCTGTCCCAATTCATCCAACATCAAAGCTGTAAATCACAACACGGACGGTTACAGTGCGAAAACCGACAGATCCTCTCGAGCGGCCGCTATAAATACAGCTGCTGTTTCGCAAATGAAGTTCGCGCGCATCGGAGCCGTTCGGCCATCCCCGCAGAGATCGAACCTCTCTCAGACTCGTTAGAGGCGTGCGTCAACGGTTAATAATACGGGCCAACGTCCGTTATCCTCCTCTTCCGCTCAGGTTTTTTTGCGCGTGCGCTTCTCCCCCTTTTCGCGGCCGCGGCTTTTAAATAAAAAGTCCTTTGCGCGCTTATATTCGTCTTGGGCACTTGCCGAGCAACGGAAGAAGTAGTTGCGCCGACGAGCTTTTCCTACGGTGCGGATGGCGGGGCTTTACGGGCTGGAAAATTGCGAGCGGCGCGGCTTTATCGCCGAGTCGCGCGGAGGGGAGGGCTGGTATTGAACGCCGCGCGAAACGTCGCTCGAATTTTTTACGGCTCGGACGAGTGCATCAATGCTCGGGAGCGGTATATAGTGTTTATCGGTCTCGCGAATTTGCGAACGTTTTGCGACGGGTAGGTTTATTAGGGTGATGTGGAAACTACGTTGCGCGCTTTCTTTTTTATCGACGGCAGTTTCGGGGGAAACGGGTTTGCGCCTCTGGATGAATAACAACAGAAGAATATTCGGCAGAAAGAAATGTAGTAGCGGTGCCTCGATGCTTTAGAATGAAAAATCGAAATTGGTTAAGTCCGTGTCTAAGACTGCGTTTCTTCCACTCAATAAAGTTACTTGATGCATTATCGCAATATCCATTTGTCATCGGCGCGTCCATTACGCGATCGATTCCTGATCAATGCCACTACTTTAAGAATTGAAATATCTTTCATCGCGAGTGAAAAATTGAAAGCCCTCCCGTCGAAAATCCAATAACCCCCCGCAATTCAAAAAAATGCGTCCCTCCGAATATAATAAATTTTCCAAAAACAATTTTTAATCCAATTTTTCGAGAACGACCGGGAAAGATTGTCCCGGGTCGCATACTTCCCAAATTGAATAAGCTTTTTACAGCCCGAGAGAGAGAGAGAGAGAGAGAGAGCAGCGCGAAGAATTCCGATCCGGCAATTGTCGGGCATAACGACATCCCATAAAACTCCCTCAGCCTCTGAATTACAAAGACGCAGAGAGAGAGAGAGAGAGAGAGAGAGAGAGCCGCGCGCCGCCGCGAGTAATGCGGAAACGCTGCGAGCGATATCCGCGGTCCCTTGTTGTTTCTCGCGGCGGCGGCGACGGCGACGGCGGTGGCTGGTCAGTGACGGAGGTTAGGCCAGGTTAAATATGTAGCGGGCAGCGGGCCTCTAAAAATAGACTGACGGCCGGCCGTAACGTCCGCGCACCTTGCGCAATCGGCCCGAGAGCACGTGGATCCCCGCTCTCTCTCTCTCTCTCTCTCTCTCTCTCTCTTTCTCTTTATCTCTCTCTCCTTCGTTTTCATCCTTTATCGGAGAGAGGAGACGATGGCTTTGAGGAAAAGAAGAGAGTCACGTGTTCGCTGCTGCTTAGAATTTATGAGATGCGCTGCGCGAGTCGAGAGAGAGAAACGCTTGGAAATTTTATGTTGAGGCTGCATGCTTTCGGTGCGTGTAACTGAACTCGAATGTTTAAGGAAGGAATGAATTTGAAATTTAGACAATTGGACTATTTTCAGTTGATTTTCATATAATTCATTTAATTTTCTGTCACGTCGAGTAGAGAATATAATTAAGTAAGCATGTACTCTGGCTGTTTGAATTCCCTTTAAATAGAAATTATTTAGTTTTGAACGTAGAATCGTTCTTTCGTATCAGTTTTCTTTATAAAGTGTACCTCTGACAGAGAGGCAAATTATAATACTATCGAGTTGGATTCCGAACTGAAGCGTATCGAAAATAGACGACTGTATATAACAATGATAAATAAACAATCGTCTCTTATTTTCAATCGAATAAAAGCTCGAACGATTCTAAAAAAATCCCTGCACCGAAAATATTTCATCGAGGTAAAAAAAAAAGAAATGTCGACAGGTAGGCACAACATTCCGGACGGGGGGCGGAAAATTTATGGCGCGAAAACAAGGGTGGGGGGGGGAGAGACGCCGCGGGGAAAAATATCGTTCGGGAATCGCGAACTGGACCGTAAAAGCTCGGCCCGCGAGACCGGCGCGTGGAGAGAGGCCAAAAACCTTTTTATGCCGGGGAGGGCCCCCCTTTTTACGCCGCCGGTTCGGGAACGGAACGTAAGGCGATGGAAGAGAGGAATTCCGCGCGATTATAAAAGTATCTCGGCGATTCGCGCGCGCGCGCCGAGTATTATATTTCGCGGCCGATTGTGGAAAGTTTTTCTCTCTTGGCTTTTTCCTGAATGTTCCACCGGAGGAGTGACGATAATAGAATGACGGCCGGATTATGAGATCAGTTACCGAATGATTCGCGGGATTTTTGTTCTCCGTCGAGAGAGAGAGAGAGAGAGAGAGAGTGGCGATCTCTTAATTTCGTGCTGATTAAACGTCAAGCGCGAGGATTTGGGTTGCGATGCTTAAATCAGCCAGATTAGTGAGTCACTTGTCAAAAATAAATTGTCCTTTCGCAGGTATTAATGAAGCGGATCATTACTTCGTTGAGGGAACGATCATTAATAACAACCAATGAAGCTGCTCGACGCGTCATTTAAGTACAGAAAAATGACTTTGGACGCTACGGCCTCAAATTCAATTCTGAAGTAACCAAGAAATTGACCAAAGTTACGTAAAGCCGCGGCCGTAAAACTCCAAAAAACTTTAACGCTCCATCAATATTAACCGGCTGAAACTGAAAAATCTAATAAAACTCATAAGGAGGCGAATCCTTCTCGGAAGCGTCATGAAGCTCAATCGTCGCGTCGTTAAACGGGGGGCGTTTAAGCCGAAATGATCCGCGAAAAAAGCACCGAGGAAGCACGCTGGCGGCGGCTCTCCGGTCAATTTTTTTTACGAGGGGCTCGGGAGAAGGAAGTCCCCAATATATTACGTTTCCCCCGCGTCGCGGCGCCGAGCGGCCCGTTCATTCGCGCGCCAAGACAAAGGAAACGGGGAGGAAGAAAATCCGACACGTGACCCGGAAAAGAGGCCTCGGGTCAATTTGGCCAAGACGCGGAGAACGAGAGAGAGAGAGAGAGAGAGAAAGAGACGGTGGCTGGCAAATGCTTAATTAATGGTCGTCCAAGCTGGATTTTCGTTTCGGACGTGATGGGCAAGCGAAAATATTAGGCTCTATGAATTTGCTGCCGGATGAGAGTTTTGGGTAGCGTATTTCCGGATGATAAATTGCAGAAATTTTTATTGCTCGCCTTGCAGAACAGATGTTCTTAAAAGCTTGTTGGATCGAGTGATCGGATTACAGAGCCATTAACCTTTTTGACGGTCTAGGAAATTGAATTATTTCACCAAGCTTGTCACAGACGTCAAACATGGCACTTCCATTCAAGAAAAAGTCCCTCCCAACGATTCGTCCGAAATTATGTAAATCGCTGACGTGCATCGCCGAGCCCTTTTGTCGGCGTCGCGACAACGGCGAGCTTTCGAGCGGCGCGGCGCGTCGCCGATGCACAATCGGCGCTGTCAGCGACACAGGCCGGTTGCGCAATCGCAACAACGCACGTGCGAGCGGAGGATCCTTCGCGGCGGATCGATCGGAGCCACGGCCGGAAAGCTCCTCTCTCTCGCTCTCTCGAGCTGCACACTTGCCTAATCCGAGCGCGCCGCGCGCACTGCCAGCCAATTCTTTATTTCGCGCGCGAAGGCCTGCCGTGACGCTTATTCTTCTGCTTGCGGCTTTCATTTCGAAATCGGATTTTGCGGATTGGCCTGCTCGCGATGGAGTTCGAGAGCGTTGCTTTGGGGACACGTTTTCCTGCAGAAATGGACGAGGTGTCGAGTCGATAGAGGAGTTCTCTTGAAATAGCGCCGAGAGTTTATCGATTTTAAAAACGTAGTGCTATTTTTAACTTTTTCTTGGGCTACTCGTTGTTTTCGACGAGTATTTTTATTTAGAAACCGGCAAAAACTGCGAAGCCGTAAACCAAAACAAACTCAAACTAGACCATTGCGATTCCTTTGATCCCAATACAAAAAGACCCAATTACCCTTAAAATCCGTAATCGGTTCCGCGGAAAAAAACGCATCGATACCGGGAACCCTCATTACACCATGGCTTACGTAATCGAGCGCACAATTAGCCGAAACGCAGGGAGAGAGAGAGAGAGAGAGAGGAGAGCGAACAAAAGAATCGCGTACGCGCGACATTATTGCGTCACGCGTGCCATCTCCCGCGCAGGCATTTCCCCGATTCGCACGTGCCACCTTGCCTCCCGAACTCGAAGAGTTCCCGCTCGTCGGACGAGGCAAAAAACTGCAATCGCATTCGCGAGAAAAATCGATGCCAGGCCCGCGCAAGGACGACCGTTAATTTAACAACAAATTGTTATCGAGCCGCTTTCCGAACTCGGCTTGTTATTACAGTTTTTTCCAGAGGCAGTTTTTCGCGTTCGACGCGTGCGACGGCAGCCGGGCTTTAAACGAGGAGAGAAAAGTACGTATACGTTTCCGGCGCGCACGCAAGGTCTCGGTCCTTTCGATTTCTCTTTACCGCGGCGCGCGCGCGGACGGGCCGGACTGCGCGCTTTATCGATCCGAAACTGACGAAACTGTTGCATTTTTCGCGCGCGCTCTTGCTCGCTTTTTCCGCGGTGTTTTTTTTTCTTTTTTTGCCTTCGCCGTACGGGTATCTTCCTCGAAATAACGCGCTTAATTGATATTTGCCCCGATAATGGAGTATTTTTAAGAGCGTCGTTCGAATTTTTTTTTTCTCTCCATCAGTCAATGATGTAATGTTAGAGTGGGCTTATAGATTTTTTTGCTCGAGCGGAGATTACTTTCGAGCGATTTTTGATAAATTTTTAAGAGTGCGTTGTTGTGGAAACGTCTCAACGTTTGTTTGTAAACCAATTAACAGAACGGTGGCGGAGTTGTATAATTATGCTCGCTTGAAATATATACACACTAATTTGGTAAATAAATTAAGTGAGCGTGTTTCGAGTTTTCGCGACGAATTTCAAATTGCACGTTACATCAGGCGAATCTTCATTAGCATAACTGAAGCGCTCGCCCGTCGTTCCGCGATTTTCGCGGCGCGTGTCAACTCGCACTCAAAATTTCATTAGAAGAAACTCTCATTTCCCGAAGCAGAAAATTATTTTCACTTCGGAATCGATCTTTCGAAGGAAGTTTAACGAAAGTTATTGCCGACGAAGCCGTGCTAGATTACTCAATCCAAATAGACCGCCGCCTTATCAGAGTTTCAACACCGCGAAATTCGTCAAAACACTAGACTCGGAGGAAAGACGAGCAGCTTTTCTCGACGGGCGTCAAAGGCTTCGAGAAGCGCGAACGCTTACACTTCTGAATCAGCGAGCAAACACGACGCGTTATCGTGGCAACGTGCTCGAATCGGCCGTCGATTAGATACCCATAATCCGGGCAGGCCGCGGGCTGAAAAGTAGCCGGTCTCTCTCGTCGATAAATCGTTTCTCCGGCGTTGGACGCTCCCTTTCGTATACGCTTTTCGCGCTCCGCGTGCACTTTATATCAGCGGCGGATGGGATGCTCTTTGCTCCGCGATACGCGGCCAAGCAGCGGCTAGACAAAACACTGCTCTCTCTCTCTCTCTCTCTCTCTCTCTCTCTCTCTCTCGCGCGCGCGCGCGTAAATAACGATATGAGCTATTTACTGGACTCGGCGGATATAACGTATCCCCCACTGAATCGATGCAATCACTGTCACTGATCACACTGCTGCGGCGCAGCTTCCCACTGCGACACTATATTATACGAATTGCTCCTTCGCCGTGTGAGACAGTCACGGAAGTCGAGGCTGCGGGGCCGAAAACTGAGGCGCGATATCTTCCGTCTGATGGCTGGCTCCGTACCGTTCGCCCGATGCGGCCCAACTAAATTTAAAAGTACCCACGCGCTCTCTCAGCCGGCCAATATACCGCTGCTGCTCTGCTGCTGCCTCGGTTTTATTCGTGGCAGACCCCCGCGCGCCGTTCTTCTTTATCTCCGGTGTGTGTGAGATTTTTCCAAGCGAGCTGGCTCCTCTGATTATTTCGCTCCTCGGGCCATTTTTCTCCGGAAGCTCCTGCGGCCCTCTCCCTTCTCTTCACCTCATCCGGAGGGCGATTCGGAAATCGAGAGGAGCGGCGGCGACGGCGGCGACGGCGGCGACGGCAGGCACGCGCGCGATATACACTCGTCGGTCTGCGCGCTCGTCCGCGCGCGCTGCAGAACTAAGCAGTGCAGGCGTCGCAACTCGGGCAAAGGCGCTACTGCGGGCTTATGTAAGCCCGAGCGACGTTTGCATCGCGCGATGCGTACCGACTCTCTGCCGAGGGCACCGAGCCTGCTCGCTTTTGCTAAAGGCTTCGATTCCTGAACGTCTGACGTTCCTTCTCTATTTTTCTTTTTTTTTCTTTTTTTGTTTTAGAGGGCGGCGCGCAAAAATGACACGCTTTGGCACCCGCGAGTACCAGCCAGGGCTCTGCAATTTTTTCGATGGTAATCGATTTTTTTTAAACGGGCTTGGCTTTGCAGAGTACCGTTTTTTTCAAGCCCGCACGCCGAGTTCGCAGGGGGACAGAATGCCAAGGAGCAGATAAATTTACCGAGAGTCGGACAGCGCTGATAGAGAGAAACACCTTCTGCAAATATCTCGAAAATTTAATCGTAGGCAGAGGAACCAAGAGCTGTCGCTCAAGTCATTTTTCAAGCCTGCAGCTACAGCACACTCTTTCATTGAGCCGGGTCCAAAAGTTCGTCGAATTCTCCCCTCCTCCTCCTCCTCCTCCTCGCCTCTCGAGAACTACACACGCGCGCGCCTATTTGCGTGGTGTGCACGCGTGTACAGTCGGGACATGCGTCGCTTCCTCTCGCCTCCGCCCAGTGCGCGTCGCAGCGTCGCAACGGTATTTTAAACAATTCTCAATTAAGCGGGTTTATTATCGATGCCGATCCCGAGATTGGCGTTATGCAAGTAATAAGCTGCTCTTATTTTGTCGCCGGGGATGAATTATTTTCCTCGCGGCAAAATTCTGGTCGGCGGCCAAGGAAATTATTATTTTATTATGCGCTCGACGATTCTCGACGGGCCGAAAACAGGCCAAGTCGAGTCTTTCATTCACACCTCCGTATCAATTCTTTGTTTACAATACCGGCCGGAACGAAGGATGCCCATCGTCGGGATGACAAACGGCTCCGTTATAAATCGCGAGCGCTTCCGTAATCATCTTTGTCGGCTGGCGCACGGAAAAAGTCCGCGCGCAAAGTTCATTAGCCTAGAACCGCGGCCTTTTTGCCTCCTCCCCTCCTCGCTTTTCAATAGCGAGACGCCCTGCTCCATAAATCAGAGGCAGAGAGCTCCAACTCTTTTTATTCGATCGTCGTAATGCGACTAATTCGCTACCTATTACCCGTCGCTGGCCTAAGCGTTTATCTTCCATTTGCGGCCTCTTCTCGTCTCCTTCTGCCCCACGGCGGGGCTTTTGTTTCCCGCCGGTCGCCTGCTAATTCTTCGGATCCGAGATTTATTTAACCGGTTATAGTGCCTTGCCTCTTTCTCTCTCTATCTCTCTCTCTCCCGATTATCCTATTTCGCATATTTACCGCGTAATCAATTGGCCGACGTTTCCTGTCCGAACCGTTACGCGACGTGCGAAAACAGCCGTTTTCGAACGAAATCTCTTCCAAAGCCGCAAGTTTGTAAAAGATTCAGTTGGTAAGAGTAAATATTGAGTTTGTGAGCGAGGATGACGAGTTCAAATGAAACTGCAAACAACCGGCAAATGGGTATTTCGTTTGCGCAGGACATTGTATAATAAATACATGCTTTCTCGAGCTCGCATAAAAAATGAGCGGCTCGCCGATCGCGTTTTGGAAGCGGTCCAGCTTGTATTTATTCTCATTGGTATTTCGAATCCTTACAAAATGAATATATTCGATCAAAACGTTGAAAAATAGCGGGGCGCTGCCGTAGTTATAGAAAGTCTGCTTTTCCAAAGGGCTCTTCGGGCTTCTACGTTCGCGATTGGAAAAACTTGGAGCCGATCATTCTGTTTCCAGCTTTAACGTTGAGTCATTGCCAATGTTTACGTGACGTTTAGTGAAATTCTTGCAGGATCGCGGCTTTGATCTCCGCACTTTTACTCCCAAATCTATTTAGAAAACGAGTGAAGCTTGCGATTGTCATCGATTGCGTAATATTCCGAATAAGTTACTGAGCGGCATTTTGACGATTTATCTTCTCTTCTCTCCCGTTATGGAGTCATCCACGATTAAAAAGCGTCACTTTTCCAAAATGTCGGAGTCCTCTGTATTCCGCCGAATCCCGACGTCACTCGCTCCCTAAATAAGGAAGCAGGTCTTTTTGCCCGCAACGACGTCAAATCAAACTTATTAATCGTAAAAAGCTAAGCGCTCCCGGCCTCGCGCGACTCGGCTGCAAAAAAACCGGCGCGATTAGGCGGCGCTCCCACGCGAGCGGAAGAATTCCCAAGGAAAAGCTCGCGCGGCGAGCAATTTGTCGTGACAAGTGTTTTCGCGCTACACGTAGTACGGCGAGCGAGTCGTTAGCGGGCAGACGAGATCTGCAGCGGCGGCGTCGTCGCCGGCTTTAAGTAGCACGTGCTAATGCGCGCATCATCTGCATTCGAGCGGCTTCCCCGTCGCGCTGCTGCATTCTGACGGCGCAGCCGCGGCCCGGCTTCCAGATTTTTTGCCGTACTCGGGGCTTCGATTTTTCTCATCTTCGGATCTCTTGGAATTTTTAGATTTGTCTTTGAAAGAAGCAATAATTGCATTTGACACTGAAACATTAGCTCGATTTAAAAATAGCCGGCTAAAAAACTCAACGTCAACGACGTCCGGCCGCTCTCGCTTATATCCAGCGAAGCGAGCGATAAACCTCATCGACACTCGCTCGCCGTGTACAACATGTGCTCGCGCATTCATCGTCAAGTCTGCAGCGGGCCAGCCGCTCGTGACGTTTAGTTGCCTCGTCCTATCGGTCGCGCGCGACGCGCACACTTTTGCCACGAAAGAGAGCGTGCGAGATCGAGCCGATAACGGGCCGCGGGGCCTATTATAAGCGCACCTACGTAACGAGCACGTGGCTCTCCATGCGAGCCGCGATGGGTGCAAAGCCCCTTGCCGGCCGGCCGAGCGATAATTGCGAGGTGGGAGGAGACGATCGATGATTTTTGAGAGCGAAGCGTCACGTTTTGCGATGCTCAATATTATGCGAGTGGGATTTCTTTTTAAATTCATGGTCGCGTGAAGTTTCATGGAAAATTTGAAACCGCTCTGACGCGATGAAACATTTTTAAAATACCCATCGACTCGGGAAGCTTTCGAATTAGCCGAAAATATCCCCCGCGACGGCTCTCCCGATCTATTAAAAATTCCGAGGACTTATTGCCGAACCCGCCAGCCATGATTGACGCCGACCGTAACTCCGAGCTTTACAGCTCTCCTACCTCCCGGCGCCCGTAAAACCCGTCCGCGAAACCTCCCAACAAAGGCTCTAAGCCTGTCCCCCCGAAACCAGCCATAAAATCGCCCCGAGCAAACAGAACGAGCCGCGTAAAAAGAAAAACCGCCTGTCCACCGCCGCGTTATTAAACCGAAACCGCAAGCGCGCGGTTCTCCCGACACACTCGGGATGCGTCGTCGTCGTCAGGCTGCAGGCATTTTCGTAGCGCGCGCCCATCACGTGCTCACACCATAAGTCGCGCTCTCCCAGTTGCGCAATCGAGAGCCGCCGCCGCAAGCGCGCGCGAGCCGGAGAGGAAAAGATTTTTCCCAAGGCCGCGGCGACGGCGAAAAAAATAGCGCTGCCAGGGAGAGAGGGAGCGAGCGAGGATGTAATCGTTCCGAATCGGATGATTGATGCGACGCCGCTTCGTTCGCGCAATTAGCCTGCACTGCGCCCTGCGAGAGAGGCTGCGGCTCTCTGTCCGACGGGATCGAGGTGAACAAAGTGCGTTTTCCAAAAGAGTTTTTTGCCAACGAGTTTCGAGCGGGAGCGTTATCTGCGATTTGAATTGTAGAGGGCAATAAAAGGCTTTATTATTCGAGCAATTAACTCTGCAATTTTCAAATGAACTAATTCGGAATCGCTCGCGGGATACGTCATGATTTCAAAGCTGAAAATAAGTTTCATTAGACGCTCGTTAGAATGCGAATTCTTAATAAGTGTAGATTAAATATTATGTATACGAGAATACATTGAAAACACAAGTGAGTACAAAGTTACTTAATCAACGACGTAACTGACACTTTTTCAAAGGCTGATATCGCAACCGAGTTGTTAACGAATTTGAGGCAGCTCTCGCTTATCGATATGCCAAAGTCATACATGAAACGCTCCGGGATCGCGCGAGTCGATAAGATGGACATATTTATAGACGGGGAACTTATTAGCTCGGTGTTTATGGCTGCGAGAGACGAACAAGCGTATACTTTGGTATACTTTAGAACTTTGTGCGCTTGCAAGCTCCGCCTATTCATCGCTTTTAAGCTTAGGAGCTTTGTTTACTGCCTCGCCAAGCAAATCGTCAGTAAATATTCAAATGCGTTCCCGAGTAATCGTTTCTGATACTTATGCATCTAATACATGCGCCAATTAACAGCAATACTTGGAGAAGCTAGCCTAGCAACACGTCACGATGCATCAAAGCTACACAAACAGCCTCGATCCAATCTAACTGTTCGCTCGAAAACAACAGCATAATTAAAGCAGAGACTGTAGAAAAGAGTTCTTTCAGCAGGCAGCGACAGACTTGATTTTTTCTTTCCGCCCGCTGAATCTCTAAAATTTGACTCCCCCTCGGCGGGGCATCATCTCAGACAATTGTCGCCAGTCGCCATAAATCGGTCAATCGCGAGCACCACTCGCACGTGCCGGGCTACTGCGAACTTTGACCCGTCGCGCTTCTTTTCTGCCGCGCGCGCAACGAGCGCGGGTTTTTTTTTCGTCTCGAGCCGAGGCCGAGGCTTTTAGATGAGCGCGGCTGGATTTACTATGGGTGGGAGAGGAGGTAAGGTGGAAGGTGAGAGGCTGCGGTTGGCGAAGCCTAAGTGGAGTCTTTTCTGCGCTCTAATGCGTTGGTTTCGAAAAGAATATTTGGTAATCGGGTGGAGAAGGTTTCTTTGGGAAAGCGAGTCTATTAGAAATTGGCGAGCAGCTTGACAATTCTCGAGATAATGAAACATTGAATACGTAAATTGAAACGTGAGGAAAAAAAGAAGTGCTAAGTATCTTAAACAGGTGATTGGTTTAATTAACTTAGCCGGTAGAGACAAAAGTCGCGTGAGCAGTTTGTAATAACAGCTTTTAATAGTGTTTAAATGTTGTGACTGATTTATCGATCGTTTTATTCATGATTGCCTTGAGAGTGTTTGCTTCTTCCGATAGATCAAGAGATTTTCCTGAAAAGAAGGTAACATTTAAACGCGATGGAGATGATAAAAAAGTCTCAAGCTGCAAATAATACAGCTTGGAAAAAGGTTCTAGTGCACCAATATTTAGAAATTACCGAAGATCCGCCAAAGCTTCTAAAAAATTCCATTAGATAATTTCCTCGTTCACCTTCGCAAAAACGTTTGGCTGTAAAATAAACAATCCACTTAAAAAGCAATAAACAATTCTATAAATAAACAACGTTCAATAAACAACATCGATCGAGCACACGTACAATTGATCGGAAAAAGGTCGAGCGCCGCCGCATCCACAAACGCGTCGGCCTGCGCACGCAGTCTTTACGTAACAACGGCCCGCGAGCTTTTCTATCTGCATATATATAACATTCGATCGGATTTTTCGCGCTGGGAAAAAAGCTCGCCGCTGCTCGCCGATAAAGAGAGCTGCGGAGAGGCACGAGGTTACGCAAACGAATTAGTCGCGCTTCAGGCCAAATGTAACGAATCTTTATTACGGCTGCTGCGCGTCGTTTTCGCTGCCTCGCTGCGATATCAATTGCGAGCTTCTCTGTATAGTGTTCGATTGTTTTCACTGGAAACGCGCGCGGTTGCTAGCAAGTTATTCGCTGCTGAATTTATTTTTGTTTGGTAAGGTGCTGCTGGTGGTTGACAGTTTTATCTCGGTGACATTAAGATCGAAGATAAGCTCTGTTTGCTGAAATGCTGAACGAGTTGGGAAAGAAGTTTAAAATAGAAATCGATAAATTGAAGTTTCACATCTTTTCAAAGTTTCACGCTCTGGCAAATCGAAGAAAAAGTCATTATTGACTTTACAAATTACCCGCTCTTTCTAAATTTTCTATTTAAAATTATTATATTCTAGTAATGGAAGGACATACTTTCATGTACTGTATTTTAAAATGTAATATACTTATAATAAAAGTACACAATATATTTTATTAATTTCTACTACAAGTATATTAAACATTAATCTACAAAATAGTAATTTTCCTCATATTGTCCTCCCATTACTAAAAAAATACAGTAACTTTTAATAGATGATTTTTCTCCGTGTACCCCATTAAACGTGACTAAACTTCGTTCCCCTGTCCCCGAAGGCCTAAAAAAATTCCCAAACGAAAGCTCAAAAGACAGAAAGAGTGACACCTAAACATATAAGAGCAGACGTCGAATTCGAGGAGCAAAAACTGCCTCTCAAAAGCAGGCGGCTCCGAAGATGACTAACGACGAAACCGACACATTCAGCCGGAAGAGCTCAAAGGCAGCCCGGCGCTCAAAGGCGCATCGCGCGGCTCTCGCAAGCCGGGGGCCTCGGCGTCAAAGCAGCTCGCGAAACCGCGTAAATAGTCGCGACGTCGCCGTGACGAGAGAACCGTCCGCCGCCGCCCCCCTCGGCCACCACCCTCCCCCCCTTTGTAACGCGAGTCTCCGCGGAGATACGCCGGATGAAAAACAAGAAGACCGCCGAGAGATGCTGAAAGGGAAAGGGCTGGAAGAATGGTGGCTTGTAACTTGATTTAGGCTTTTAGAATGGTTAGTAATTTGAAGATTAGCTCCTTAGTGCCTTGGACAATTTAAGTCGGCGGTAAGAGAACTGAGCTGCAACGACGAAGCTTTGAAAGCTCCGGCAGAAATGTCAATCTTGGGTTTCTGCGGGAAACTTGTAAGAGTTGTTTCTAAAGTTGCTCGAGCTAACTTTGGCTGTGTTACTTATATTTAAAGAAAAACTGCGTTCGGCTCGGTATATTCCTAGATTTTTTCCACACACAACGCGAACTTGTTCAACAGTTTATTTATTATTTACTAAAGGCGGCTTTGGACGATTTTAAAATTTCTTCGTAAATCTTAGCATATCTTAAACTTTGTCGAACAAAATTTTTCCAGCAAAACGACAGGCATTAATTTTGTAACTAACTTCACTGCGTATTATTTAAATCCACTTTAGCCTCATTTCCAAAAAAATTACATTATCCCAAGGGTGAGCCTAGACCAAAGGACAAGTGCTCCAAAAATAGAAGCTTTTTCCAAGCCTTAATTAGGTTTCCTCGGACCTGTACGAGAACTCTAATGGGCACACAGCTGATCTCCTTTGTTTACTTTGAATCCGCACATCGAACGGCGGGCCGCGAGCACTTGTATGCTTTTATCGATAAAATCTTACGTAACGCGAAAAGAAAAAAAAATCTGTCGCGTGCATGAGCCTCGAGATGCTCGGCTAATTGCATTATACTTGCGGTTTAATAAGTTTAGCGAGCGGGCAAAGAAAAGGGTCGGTCTCGAAGTGGAGTAGTTTCGCATTATGTAACGGTCACATTTCGCTAATCAACAAGTATTTATAGAAGTTCGAGTGCGATTCTTAATTGAGATTCACCGCGTTCGCGACCGCCTATTTGGCAAAAGCGCCCGTCAAACAATCGCGAGTTATCGGCCTCGCGAAATTCAGTTGCGCAGCTTGTCAAACACCGTCTCCCTCCCCCTTCGCCGTCTCTTCCTTTCCACCTCGATAGAAAACGCCCGAGACAAGTTCCCGTGAATTAACCTCTCCGCCTCTCGTCTACGATCACACAGCCGCGTCCAGCATGCAAAACTATCCAACCATCCCGCCACACTGCACTGAGCCAAAGAAAGTTCACAAGCACAAAAAAGCACGAGAAAGCGAAGCTCCAGAGCCTAGGCCTTACTCTTTTCGTTATTTCTCACTGGGAGCTCGATCCTGCGAGCGTCGCGCGGCTTTCTTGTCCTCCGAGTAGCCGAAAGTGTGTGTGTAGCGAGGCGCGTAGCCCTGGCAGCGAAAGCTCGCAGCAGCAGCAGCAGCAGCGGCAGCGGCAGCGGCAGCGGCAGCACCCCCTCTTTCGGGGGGCTTTCGCTTTCGCTTTCGGGCGCTCTCCCTTTTGATCGGCCGGGAGGGAGCGCCCTCCCTGCTGCCAGGCGGGAGGAGGGCGGGCTGCCGGTCATATCGACCAGGAAGATGCGCGTGGCAAGTAGGAGGAAACTACGCCACGGGGTCAGGGAGAGAGGGACGAGGCCGCCCCGCTCTAAGTACACCCCCCTCCCCCTCCACCCCAGTCTACTTTTTTTCTCTAGCGTATAGGCATTTCCTCTTTGTTTATTTGCGGCTGCTGCTTTTATTTTCAAGGATCGGCTACTCAATTTATACGGAGGTATAGGGTTTGTGGATTTGGGATCTATGAGTCGAGATGTAAAGTCTTTTTTATCAATTTAGAAATCATTCGTCTTCCCGCTCTTACGGCTTTTTTTTTTTTTCCTTCTTAGTTTTGCAGCATTGATTTGTCTTTTCTTTTGTCGCTTAAACTTTTTTTTACGGAGGATTCGTTTTTATCTTCTCTAGAGCCGCTAGAAAAACTCGCCTCGTAAACTTTAGTTTGGCAGAAGCTATGAAATTCTTATAGCCGGTAATTTTTTACGCAAAAAATAAAAAAGCTATCCAATCGAAATATCGCATTCCCATTCGCTTATTCATTTATATTCTGCTTAAAACAACTCGAACCAAAGTGTTTCAGTATAAATTTTATCCCTCTTCGATTGTAAAATCCGGTTTATATTAATTTACTTTGCAAAGTACATTCATTTTCTTAAGCGTTCATTAAGCTTGCAACTTGATTTACCTAAACGATATCAAAGCCTTTGCAGAAATTTATGACGTTAATTACAAAAGTTCCGAAATTCTGATTTCCTCGCTTATCCTGCCCGGCACTTTCCAGTTGTCGACAAAAACGAAAAATCCTATATCCAATATTAATCTAAACCTCTATGACAAATAGCCCTCTGTTTTTCATTTAGCGTAATAAAAGGAAAAAAAACCCATTTCAACCTGACATCATCATCATTTGTCACACATCGCACCGAGCAGTTAAAGTCGCCGGTTCGGCGCAAAATAAGCTAGTTTACGGGCTTCGCTTCATCCAGCGGATTTTCTAATTTTCAGAGTAACTTGCCGACCGAGGAGGGTCAAAGTGAGGCTGAGGCTTAATATGCGAGCGCCGAGGTCTGCGCAGTCGCGCGACTACTGCGGAAACCGTCTGCCGAGGGTCGCCAGCGGGATTAAGGGAAGCTTTCGATTTCTTCCGGGTCGGCTGTGCCCGGAGATCCTTTCCGCAGATCCGGAGTAATTCTGCAGAATTGCCGCGGCGATGGACTCGATAAAGCTTCCTGATAGATGTGCTGATAGGCTTTTTTGCGAACTTTCCCCTAGGAATTTTCCGATGGACCAAAAGTATCGGCTTGTTTCTTTTGTTGACTTTTCTGACGAATTTTCATCCACGCGAAGCATCCAAGAAACATATATATCTCATTTATCTGTCAGAAAATTATGTTTGAAAAAAGTCCTTTACGAATCGCGCACATCAGCTCCTGAAAATTATTTACTAACTCTCTTGTCGGGGCATTAAACAGAATTAAAGTATCTCCGCTGAATCTCAATAAATCTATTCGCCTAATTCTATCTTCGGGTGTCGATAAATCACGGGGCATTAAAAAGATCCGACAAAAATTTCAACGGATCGATAAAATGACGAGGGTGCAACTGACACGCCGCAGGGAGGTAATATTCAATTTTTCAAAGCGAACGGATAGCTTAAGCGCTTCCGCTCCCAATGTGCGAGATAAAGTCTTCTCTTACCTTAGCAAGTAGTTGACGCAGACGACGGACAGCGGCTTCTGCAGTCTCGAGCAGTGGATGAGCGTCGCTTGGGTGACCACCCAGGCATAGCCGCCGCTCTTGTTCAGGAAACGGTAGGCCATTGTCTCGCATTGTCCCTTGTGGAACACTGCCGATGGATGCAACAAACAACGGAGAAACGGAACAATTATTGCGGAGTGTTACATCGCTCAGACTCTAATGCCATTGTAAGGCGAATCTTCAATGGACCGTTACGAGAACAGTATGGATGGAATTTCAATTATGCTTAAATGAGTTATAATTATTTTCTAAGACAAATAAATTTTTTAACTTTTATTTGCAAGTTTAGAGTTAAGCTCAGAAAACTTCAAAGCGTTTATCGTGCAATTCGTGGCTGCTATGTGCCGTTTTAAGTTTATGCTATCAAGTTACTCATAAATTTGCTACTTCCAGAATGCAATAAATCGGACAAAAAACGAAAATAAAATCCTTATTCTTATAGTCGTTTTAATAATATAACAACTTAATCCTCTTTGAATGACACTATAATCTTCCTCTTATATCTGCGCTTTTTTAAGATTTTTATACCCCCTCATATAGAGACTTTATAAGATTTAATCATCTTTTGATACTTTTTAACATTTTCGAAGCTAAACTGATAAGCTCGTAATTTTTAATCTTTAGTTATCTTCAATAATACAGTGTTTTAGTGCTTCAAGTTTTTATTTACTTTTTAACTTTGAAAGTAATCAAGTAATCTTATTGAATAACTTTTACTACACTTTCGAAAGTAAAATCGCATAAAATAGTTTTTTAAAGTGCCAAAAAAGTAACGCCAATAGGCTTCGCTGATAAGCAATTTCATCGAGCTCCGAAACCCTGTATTTTATCACCAGCCCGCGCGTTCCCGTATTTCATTTCGCGAAAGAAAATTAAATCCCCAATATCCCCGGAAATTTCCCGAAATATTGCTAAACAAAGGCATTTAGCACAAAAGCAACGTATACAGCTATATCCACGGCAAAACTAAAGTCAACTCTCCCCCTGTCCGCAATCGAACAAAAGCTCTCTCGCGATGCACGAAAATACCGCTGCGTAATGTTTGCCGAGGGTCGCGTAGGCGATTTCGCGTCCCTTCCCCGTAGCCGCGGGGAATATCAACATCCACCGCAGACCGATAAACGAAAATGGCGCAACTTGCAAGTTCCCGCACGTGAGCCGGTCGTTTCGAGAAAAAGAGAGAGCGAGGAGATCGGAAGGAGGGAGTAGAAAAAGGCGGAAGCGATAAATTCCCTCAGGAAGCTCCCTCTGCGCTTTCCCTCCTGCCTGCCTCCTCTTGACGCCTTAGGCTGCCACGCCCTTGAGGACGTGCCGGCTGAATTTTGCCGGGATGCTGCTCACATGACCCAATTGGCGACAAAATTTTGGGATAAATGTGTTTGGCTTTTGGAGTTCGTGCGTGACAATGTGAAGTTTAGGGTTCCTTGAAGGATAATGTAGCTAGGATTTAGTTGAAGATTTAAAGGCACAATAAAGAACGAACTTTCTTAAAATCGTTAATTACGTAGAAACATGAATCTTTTCCGTGATATATTATTTAACCATTGTAAAAGAAGTCGTTAAATCTGCTGACGTGTACGAAAAGAGACAGAGAATAATAATAAAGTAAATCAGAGAAAGTGGACTTAATTGAATCGTGAAGGAATAATGGCCGAGTTTACTTTGACTCTAAATACATTTCGTTTTCGTCTTACAGAACTCTTCAGTTTAGGATCTCTGTGGGATTCGAGTTGTACATAAAAAGGGAGAGTGCTGATTGCATTGACGCGCGAATAGACCTCGTTATGTGACGCGGGCGAACGAAAAAGAAAGAGAGCTTTCGGGGGATGTGATTGGAAAAATACGACGTAGACTTGCGCGGTATAGGAATGGAAATGGAATTGTTTTTTGGATATCGATCTTGTAAGAAAGATAAAAAGTGTGCTTTAAGAAAGTGAGATGCGCGTTCTTTTTAAAGGAGATGTATCAGAAGAAGCCAAAAGCATTTCATCGCGGCGACAAACCTACATCTATTTATAAATACGATGCTGTATAAAATATATAAAATGCTTTTAGCGGGTACGTTCGAACAATAATTTTTTAGAAAATTAATGTGAATTAAAATAGATTTAATATACATTTCGTTTATAATCATATTTTTCCTACGATATTTAAGTCATGGATTTAAGATTTGTTTTGCACCAAATCGATTTAATTGCATTTAAAGAAGTTTTTCTATTTCTACCTTTCGTAATACATTTATTTTAAATCATCTTTAGGCAAAGAATCGATTTGCATTTGAATCATTCAAATGTAATTTATTCAATTACATTTTAAATTGGCAGATCATGGACAGAAAAATTCTTCTATTTTATTAAAAATTGTATTCATAAATTCTGACAGATAATATTTATATTTGTTTTGATTTAAAAGTAGGTAGTATCTTCCTTCCATACTTTTCTTAAATTAGCGAACAAAATGATTTGAAACTTTCGAAAAAGTAAGATTTTAAACGATATAAGCTTTGTAAAATTAAGTAAATGTAAACTTACGTGATTTGAAAGATTTATCCAAAGATACGTTGTCAAGAGCATGGTGGAAGTCAAATACAGACTGCCCCATGAGGTCATTGCTTTCCCAGCCAAGAAATTCAGCCAATCTAAAAATAATGCAACAACACATTAAAATATATAACAAAGAACGGTATTTAGTTTAAGTAGCATGAGCTATAAATAACGAGAGTATTAAATCTCTTCAACAATCAGAAATAAAAAATTTTATTTCGACATAGATTGAGCATACTTTTGACTCAATATTTTACTTAATTTACAGTATAAAAAGCATAAATACAATAAGAGTATCAAAAGAATTATAATTAATTGTGGCATGAAAGATTCAGAATTACTAACATTATAATTTTGAATAAGTTATTATATTATAATTTAAGATAATGAAATTAATTATTTTTTAATTCAAATTAATATTAATAATAAATTTAAATACTGTAAATTATCATTTAAATTGTCATCGCATACTTAAATAAAATTTACATTTTAATAAAAAGGGAGACAATGTAGACTTTAATTTTTAATGCTAGAAAATAGCAAACAATAATTCATCTATCAATAAATTTTAATTTCAAATCGAAATTGTTTTGCTTAGTTCGAATATTCGACACGCAGAACTTTTTTACTTTTTTCTTAGTATCCCTATCTGTTAAACGAAAAAAGATATTATCTGTAAGCCAAAAACTCTACTAACTTATCATCTGCATATGTAAACTTCATATTGAGATTGTGCTTTGAAAGGAATGTGAATTTTCCAAGCGGTATCTCAATGTTGCTTGGATGTGGTACAGGAGATGCTATGACGATTAGAGATATGCCTGGCTCCTTCTCGACAATTTTTTCTTGATCCTCCCCTTCAGTTGATTCAATAGTATTTATGCAGCTTTTATGAGCAATTAAGCGCCCTGTGCAGTGGATCACCTAGAAAGTGAAGAAAGTTCATTAGTGAATCATAATTATAAAGTTTTTTGTGTTAAATTAAGACGTGCCCGATGGCTCGTTCGAAAATTATGAAACCACAACTTATGACGTGCATTCGAAGAAACTGTTGATTTTATCGCATTAATTGCGGCCAATAATGGCGCATCAAATTATCAAATTCTGCCAGGAGAAGAACTCTCAAGTCGCCTGATGTCTCGAGTTCTTTATTTCTATCATGCTGACTTTGTTGAGCTTATGAATAAAGATATGTGTACAAGCAAAAAACTCTAGTTGATTGAGTTAGTGCAGCGATAACAGGAAATACAGTTAATGTCCTGAGTTCATAAATCAATATTTGATCTAATTCTATCAAATGTATGCAGACGTTGTTTATCGAATGTTTGTTATTTTCGCGAGAAACATTGTTTAATGATTTTTCCTGTTTTCCATGCTCTACTTAAGATATGCAGATACCGACAAAGTTTCCTGCTTTATCAGCAATAGCATTAAGTATCTTTGCACAAATTTTCCGCAGTTTACATAAAGATAAATTGGGTCGTTAAACAAAATTTTAATATTGTTACTTTAATAATTGAAAATCTTAAGCAATCTTCATTTCGGCTCAGAAATTCTAAAAAGTTAACAGTGCTGAATATCTTTGTTCAAAGCTGCATTTCACAGCCAGCTAAAGAGTAAAAACTTTAACGAGCATAAAAAATTTTGCAATCAAAAAGTAATTTCTCCAAATTATTACAAAAAACTCTTTAATGTTACCGAACACGATAGGGTAGAAGCTAACGCACGACAATGTTATTATCTGTAGTAGATAAGTTAACGCTACGCTTCTTTCTCCAGCTGCCTATCCAAATAAAAAGCAAATCTTTCCAGATAAAACTACTGCGTCAATTCCTGAAAGCCACCGAATATCTTCACCCAAGAAATTGTCGCACTTAAAAATACGTCAACTCAAAAATAGCGCGCGAACGACTGCGCACCTTGTAGGATGCACTCTTGAGGTTGACTTTGCGGCCTTTGCTCGTCAGCGTGCACTTCAATCTGAGGAAAAAGTTGCAGGGATGATCGTCGTTGACCTCCGAAGCCTTCAGGGAGAAGGACTCCTTAATCTCGTCGTGGTCGCAGGGATGGCTGTAGTCGAAAACGCTCTGGCCCATCAGGTCCATCTGCAAAACGAAAAAGATAGTCAGATGCGGACTCACCGAATGGAAAGTTAAGCTGAATCGATAAAAAACATCACTTGTGACAGTTTTATTTGTCGATAATGCCTTCGTTAACCTAATTTTCAGACTGATAATATTGGATTGAAAATAACGTACTTTAAGTTTGTGCTCTTTATATGTTTATTATTTTTAACGGCATTTCAATGTATTTAATGGCAATTGATATTCCGTTTCGTTAATCTTGTAATAGTTACTTGTTTTTCATTATTTTTATGTTACAAAAGGAATGTTTTGCTATTTTTGTAATAAAGAACCTTTTAGCCTTCAAATACAATTTTCGACAGATCTGATTATCTATATCAAATAAATAATTTTAGAATTTCAAAATAAAAATAAGCACTTTTTGAGAGCTCGTAAATTAACCATCAATCGAAGAATAATTTATAATTTACAATTTAAAATTTCATTTGACTAATTGAGTAATAAATGCTAGCTGATAAGAAAATTTCATATCTTTGTTAGAAATTCTGATAAAATTTTACCTGAGCTATGCCGAGGAAATCCTTGACATTTGGCGAGAGGTAGACCATGTCGCCGTTGTTGTCGAGCACAAGTATGAAACCATCCAGAGCTTTGGGAAGCAGTTCGTCCATTTCTGGTGAAATTTCGCTCTTGGTCAGAGGCTTCGGGACTGAAATTTAAAATATAGTAATTTAGTATACGAGTGTAATTGTGTATCTGAGTCGTCGAAATATAAAGAAATATAAAAAATTATTGTATGATATTTAGAAAGTTTAATTTGATGAGAACACGATGAAAAAGTTTTTCATTATATGAATTTACGTTTTGACCTGATGAAATGGAATTTTAACTTGTGCACGTTAAGATGGTGGATTAAGTTTATCTGAAATCTTCAAGACTGCACTGATTGTATTGCATTTCCAGTAAAATCGATTCAAATAAAAGAACGTTTTAAAGTATCCGTAAATTACTTTTATTTTTTCAATAACTATTCTAAAATGAAATTCGATTTTAGTAAATTAAGATTTTTCCTTAATTAAGAATGTTTATTTATCTACAGAAAATTCAGCTTATCGTAGCTTGTTTGAATTTAATTTATCACAATTTACGTTTACAGTTTTATGTGAAGCGGAGGAATGATTAATGAGAAAGGGAGAATTTGCCCAGCAAAAACATCAATAAGAAAGATATCATTCAGTAAATTCTCCAAATCATTGCTTTTTCCATTGCGGTATTCATTATAAGCTTCGAAGAATTCATATTAACATCATTTATTGAGGCTAAGTGCATTGCACTGTCCAGTGTAAATCCGCAAATAAACGAACTATCATTTCGAGAGATAAAGTCGATCGCAGCCAGAAAGGAAATTTACATTCTCTAATTACTAAAAAGTCATGGAAAAAGTCGATTTAGGCACGTACTTCTTATCGGGCGACTATTTTGATTTATGGCTTGACGAGCACGTGTCGATAGCAGACAACCGGCAAGGTCTTCTTTTTTACTTGCGTGAAGTGCTATCTCGCTACCGGTTAATTGCCATCGGGTCAAATTTATACTCTTTTCGAGTCAAATTTAATCATTATATTGATTATAATTTCGTGATATTACTGTCAATATTTACACGTCTTTCTGTGAAAATATTGCACAAGAGCAAACTTCCTCGTAAGGGGAGTGTGAAATTTACAAGATTAGAGTAAAAAGTATTTTAAATATGTTTAAATATTAAATATTGTGCAGAAAATTGGATTGTCTTCCGAGTCGTCTGAATCGGGTGTTAAATTTTCGTGGAAAATTTTCTCCCTGTATAAATAGCTAAATTTAGCATGGACCTTTTATGCACGTAACTGAATTTATCTCGATGAATTTAAAGTTTTTTCTCGTTTATCGACTTTACCGTCTGTAAATGTTAATTCTCTCGGCTGATTCGTTTCTCAAATATAAAAACATAATATGTAAGTGAAAAACACTGATCGAAATAATTTAGAGTCATAAATTTAAATTTATGGATAAGATCCGATGGATTTGATAAATGTAATAAATCAGTGAGCGAAAATTAATTTCATACCAAGCTTAACTAAAAGGGAGATTCGACAGATACAAATTCTGCTTACTGCAGCCGTATAATACAATTGCCTAAACTTTGTCGCAAAGACAATAAAATATTGGGGTTACTGCCCAGCTCCTTTGTCAGATAAAAGAGCCTCGTATTCGCGATATTGATCATAAATCGGACGCTGGAGGCCTTAAAGTTTCAGCTGAAATTTACTCGTAAGTGAAAATAAGTTTACTTGGTACGAATAAGGTAGCGGCGCGCTATTTTTACATACGGTACGTGCTGCGTTGTCGCCGTCGCGCGACAGCTTAAGCCTTTACTTTCACGACTAAATACAAGAGGAAACTCTGAAGCAGTGTTGAGCAAACTTGTGTCAATAAATTTTTTCACTTTTATACTACTATTGTGACTGCGGGAGTCGATCTATTGAACTGTTCAGGAAACTTCTCGATAATATTAGCTTCTTTATCCTTTCATAAATATGAGTAAGAGAGGTAGGTGTTTACTAATTAAAACTAAAGTTTAAAATTCAATTTACAAAACAAACGACACCGCAGAAATTATCATACAATTCGCATTTTGGAGAATCAAAAAAGACGAATGACTTATCAACGAGGTTACACCCGATGACTCAAAATAATTCTCATCGTAACCTCCTCGCTTTATTTACGCTTATCCAACCCGAATTTTCCGGGGAAAAATTGTGGGCGCGTCAAAGAGGAAGCATCAACGAATCCACGAGGCAGCGGATGGCTCTCGACGTCGACCTGCAGAGTCGACGTGGCACAGCTCTTTCCATCGATTCAATTGTAGCCCTACTCGTGTACGCACTTGATAAACATTCAAGGATGCTCGTTGCGCGCCACCGATTAAGGTTCGCACACGCTCCAGTGCATCTTTGCTGCAAGAATGGAGCGCTTTAAGCAGTTCGAGCGAATCAGCGGAATCGCCGGTGCTTGCGTCGATCGGGATCGATTGCGTCATGTAAAGAAGAGCGTTCACACGTGTTTGCGTAGGTAAATACAATGCTAGGTTAAGTGGGATTGTAAGGGAGCTGTTTATTCCATATCTTTTCAAGTGAGAAATGGAACTGGTTTAAATTTTAAGTTTGAAGTTGGACGTCATCGGTATTTTTGGAATAAAGGGAGATTGATTTGAAAAGTATCTATTCTGTGAATTGGATGCTGGAGCTGAGCTATTGTTTTGCGAGGAACGAGGGATTTCGACTCGCTTTTTGTGCATCGGCTAATTTAGTAATCACTGCGCTTAGCGGATAATGATAGCGTATGAAAAAGAATGATTGAACGAACGAAAACTTCCTCAACGTTTTTTTTTTCAATTTTCTTAATTGCATCCTATTTATAATCCATCAGATTTAAATTAATCGTTACAGGTTTTTATAAAAAGAAACTAATTATAGGCCGAGTTAGCATTACATCGCCGTGTAGTTTTAAGATCGAAGGCTTCAAGAGAGTCATCTAGCCTTGGCAAGATAAACTACAATGCGAGAGGCAACGCTTTAAATTTTGCATATAAAAGAAACAACCTTGCGTCGCGCCTACTAAACGCATTTAATCGCGCAAATGAAGTAGCACAAAAAATATAAATGCTCCATAGCATCGTAAGCGGACCTTTAACCGATTGCCGATTCACAAAAGCGCGCAGATTCCCAGGACGGAGAGGCTTGCATACATCTGGGCGTTTCGCACGTGCGCTGCTCCCTCTTTTTTGCCTCTCCGTTGACGCACTAAGAGGCAGCTTCTTTCTGAGAGCCAGAATGCAGTTCCCGCATCTCGAAAGTTTTTGAGAACCCACGAGTATTTATACCCGGATGGAGGCTGCCTCCCGCGGCGAGCTTATCAATTATTTCGCAAAGCTCCTTCCGGTTAAATAATATCGTCGATCGAAGCGCCGTAAAAGTACGTCGTCGAGCCGTATATGAAAAACTCAAGGATCGGTATCTCGAAAGTGTAAACATGCACTAGCGAGCAAGGTTGCAACTTATCACTCCGTACAATCGGCGCGCTTCTTAAAAGTAGCATACGCTCCCGACTAGAGAGGCCAGGCAGTAAAAATGGCGCTCAGATTTTTCTCTCTATACGCGTATAGCGCGAGCGTTAATCAATCCGGCGTCACGTCGCTACATATTTTTCCAGCTCGAGGCTCGACGTCGACGCGCAAAAACTGGAGCGCATTCGCGTACTCTAGCCGGTCTGTCAATTCGAGCCGGTCAATTCGAGCGAATCAATATAATATCTGGCCTGTGCAGGGGGAGCCATTCTTTTTGCGCGACTTTTTTATTTATATTCAGTCTAATGCCGCGCGCTGCAACCACGCAGTACGCAGTACGCACCGAGGACAGCGCGTTTAGTGCGTCCAATTTCCGCGCGGCCGTACATCGCGATCGCGAGAAAACAACTCGATTCGCCTCCCCAAGGACCGTCGCTCGAACAATGATTCAAGTATACAGGCTGGATATCCACGGAGGAATAGAAAGTCGTCGGTCGGCCTGCCTGATTCGACGGCTTAGGAGGCGAAAAAAAAGAGTGCTCGATGATAAATAATGGTGCGGAAAGCCCAATTCAAAAGCCGAGCGCGGCCAATTTAGGATCAAGGATGCTGGCTTTTTGTCGCCTGAACTTCGGAGCCAGTCGAGCGGATAAATTAGGATTAGTGGAACGATCAGATATTAAAGTATACGAGCGAGTTGAACGGGGTCGTTGCAATATAAAATAAATTGCATTGATAAATTGAGCTCCTGCCTTTTTAAATTTTAAATGTTTTATGAGCGCTTGAATCGGCAGGCTTTTTAGAGGTTACCGAGAGTCACTGCAAAGTTTCAGCCGGTAATGCAAAAAGCCTTACTCATTACGTTGTTTTGCAACGATTCTATTATAATCAGCTTCAAGTTTTCCATAAAAAAGGCTTGAATCTCTTTTTCATTATTTAAATTTAGCTCACAAAGCATTAACCTACTTTTTTAAAAATTTTTCTTCTCGCCAACAATTTCTTTTTACTCAATTTTAAAATCAGCATACTATGCAATAAAAAACCTCCCACATCAGCGGTTGACAACAACCAGCAAAAAGCAACTCCCCCAGTCGAGGACTCACCTGCATCCATAAGAGTGCGAGTCTTGAGGTAAGCGATGGCGAGCCTCATGACACTGGCCTTGTCGAGGTGGGCAGCCTCGCACGGCGGCACCGGAAGCGCCGCCGCGAGTTCCGTGAAGATGTCCGTCTCGCGGCTGCGCCGGCAGCGCGCCGCGTCGCGCGACTTCTCCTTGCGCTTCTCGTTGCTCCTGCAAATAATCAGAAAATAAACGAATTAAATGATTGTCACCCTTTCCGGACGCATTTTTTCGAGCGACACCCGGACGAAGTCGGATTCGCTCGACACGTGGAGGCTGCATGTTCAAAACAGAATGATTGGGAGGATGCATTTGACATTACGCGAAGGTTACGAAATGTACGATGATAAGGGGAAATCATTTTTCGATCGTGCGGGACAACGGGTTTAATGAGATTGATTTAAAAAACGCATTCAATTTTTTAAGTTATGTAACGGGCAAATTAAGACGTTGGAAAGATTTTATGAAAGTTTGGCATTATTGTCTTACGCATTTGTCTAAAGTATTTGCATTTTATTATTAAATTTAATTATAATGATGGATGGTGCACGTGATTAGAATCTAATACAAATTTCTGATTATATCAGCGGATTTCTCGAGAAAGTATTATTAAAAAAATGTAATATAAATAAAGCTGCATATTAATCAGAATTGTTAAACTTTATTTCCACCTGTTTAAGAATTAAAATTTTTTGGTAGTACTGAACGTTCATCAAAAGGCACTCTTTGATGTTCATGCTAAGATTATTTATCTCATTTTGTTTACTCGAGAATTTTCTTATATATTTCATTTCAGAAAACTCATAAACTTTGCTCGTTTGAGATAAAAGTTTATAATTGCAGAAAAGCAGCAGAATTTAAGACCGCTTAAAACACAAATTGATAAGTAATTTGACGTAATACCCGATCCATTTTTACGTCATTAAAACCAATTGAAACGTTCCCCATTACCCGCAAGAAAAAAAAAGACAAAGTCGAAGCCAATTAGTACTGGCTTACGTATCGAGTACGATCAATCTGGCGTATCGCAATCGACCAATCGGCCACAACGATCAAACATTACAGAGAGCAAGAAGGCACGCACAAATACTCCTCGAGCATGTCGTCCTCGTCCATGTAATAGTTGCAGAAATTCTGAGCACATGGCAGCACCTGCCAAGATTGAACAGGCTGCTGGGACACGTCGTACAGAGGACAATAGCTCGTCGCCGGACAGGCCATCCACCTGCCGTCCGTGCAGTAAGCGAAGGCGGCTTCCTCGACCGTCATGGGATGATACGGCGGTGGTAGCAACTGTTGCTGCTGAACGTAGTCGCAGCTATTCGCTTGAGGCGCATTGTACCGTTGCGCTTGCGGAGCTGCTGGCTGAGGTTGAGCCTGCGCTTGTTCCGCGAAATTGCAGAAGTTCGCGAGATCCTCGACGTCGACGGGTCCGGTTCTCTGGCTGCAGCCAGCGAAATTAGCACTGGATCCCGGTGCGTAGTAGCACGACGCGTAAGTATCTTCGGTCGCGCGCGAACAGTAGAACGATTGCTGGCCAGCGCAGCCAGCGGCATCACCGCGGTGATGGGGTTGCTGCTGCTCGTTCATGATCGAACGTCCACACCTGGACTTGGCGGATCCCGCGAATACACTAAAAGCTTCGCCGAGAAAGAAAGAGCCGATTCATCTAAGATCGATCGATCGAGCTTTTTGATCCTTATCGAGACGTGTAGCGACTCGAGCGATAACGGAGCTGCCTCTCTACCGCCGAAGTTCTTCTTGCAGTCGGTCATCGGTTGAGATGCCGATTTAAGTATGTGATGTAAGTTGCTGCTGCGTGTGATAGTTGTTATTACTGTATAGTTCGGAGAGCGTTGGAGTACAATTTGATAAGTGCCAGGAAAAATGTGGACGTTGATCGTCATGCCAGCAGCAGGTATATTAAGATAATTAGATATCATTGCTAAAATTAGTTTGAAGAATTTTTGTAAGCTGGCGCTGCCAGTTAGTTTTTCGTTTTCATTTAATAATAAAACCGACTGATTGACAATAAAAAATGTTTGCCAATCTGAACCTTCGAAAACTTCTCGAAAATAGTAACGTAGGTCCATTTGTACAACAGAATTACCTTACTTGTTATTAATAATAAAAATCATCTTTATCATAATTTTCAACCATTAATATTCGTAGTAAAGGTAAAAATATTTATGGCGTTAAATGAGCTTCTTTTACACGTGGAAAATTGCATAATAATATATTCAATGCATATATTCAATGTGCTATCATTTTACTATTTTTTAAATCTTTTTTAAAACGGTCACACCCGTGTAGATATCACTAAATCAAGATTAGATTAAATTTTTTTAAATATCTTCGTAGCTAAACATATTGAAGAACTATTCATTTTAATTTCATTCAAAAAATTAACTATTGGTCTACAATTATTCTTGAGACTAAAACAAACGTACTTTTTTCGATAATGAATTAAATGTTATATTTTGTTAACCTTAAATCTGTAAACAAAAATCTGTTTTATGATCCATAAGTTATGTTAATAAAGCGTTTATTATTTCAGGCTTGCAAAGATTCCCTAACACTACATAATTCACCACTTATTATGGAAATCGATATTTCTATTATCAAAAACATTTTTCATTGTGATCTTACTGCTTTCATCAAACTCGACAAACAGTTAATACATTATGCGTTGGTAGTCATAACAAGACAATTTTACAACTATAAAAGGCTATTTTATGATTATAAACTTGCACAATATTTAAAGTGAGTAAACGAAAGTAATATAATACATTGCAATACGATAAGTTGATTAATTTCATTTTTTTATTGAAAACATCATAGTAAATTTGTAATAAATGAATTTCGTATCAACGTTTGAACTTTGCATTCATAATTTTATTCTGTTCCTTACACGAGTGTAGAATTTATGTACTCCCATGTACAAAGTTAATATTATATTATTATAAATACATTGTGCAAGGCGTAATTAATTTTTTTTTTATCGATAATTCTACTATTTTTACAACAATTAACAATACATTAGATTTAAAAGTTAGATAAAAAATACACTGGTGAAACGCAATTCAAATATGTTCGTGCGCAACAACATCGACAAAATTATCCATTCCACGTATATCCGGTATTATAAAACTAACTACTTGTATACACAATTACCCTACGATGGTGAAGATATTTAATAATTTATATGTAACGGGAATTTATATTTGCATGTGCGTAACAAAACTTGAAAAAGAAAGTTACTAATCTTAATAAACCAGTATTTTGAATAATCAGTTGGGTCGCTCACTTTAGCGATAGTAATGAGATAATTTCGTTTTTATAATATTGTTTTGTTCTTGAGGAAGTTTTGGGGATTGGACTTTGCAGGGTGCGAAAAAAATTACGCGTGAAGCGAAATAATAACTTCATAAAGTGATCAACAATTCAAAATTAACTTTCGATCTATATTTAAGTTTTACTCATTCTATCTCCCTTTATCGGTAGTAAAAAATATATTTACTAAAATCGTAAATTGCTCATGCGGCTTAAAATTCAAATGTTTCTCGACTCAGCTGTAAAAACAATCGTAAAATTGCCGTATGATGAAAGTGACGTCGATTAAATTTTCGTCGAGATTAAAATACATTCACGCCAACTTTTGAAGACTATTCCCAGCGTTTAATGACTGTGATTCTTAAACTTTGAAGGATTTGTTTCCCGCGAAATCTCTTTCATATACGGATTAGGAAGAAGAATAAACAAAATCGTAGCTATCTGTGGTCCTCTGAATCACGATGTTGACGCATAAATAATCTGTATATAGGGTTCCAAAGTCGGCGCAAAAATTTGTCACTTTCATGTTTACCAAGCGAAAGTGATAGCAAATAACTCAAGGGCCTCTTTCAAAGTCCGTAAACATCATCCTATACTCCTGTCTCTCTATTCAGATGTTTTTTTCCTAGATTAAAGCGCGCTTGCTTTGTTTCTAAATCTTAATTGCCCACAAGATACCAAGATATCCGGTAAAAATTGCAGCAATAACCCCCTCAAAAAAAGGAAAAACAGACAGCATCCGCCCTTCGATAGCCGCTTCTCGCTAAACAGTTCTCGAAAAGCACAACGCTACCCATAGCGTCGCTTATCAAGTGGCGCGTGTGCGAGTCCTGCGTCTCTCTCTCTCTCTCTCTGTCAGACGGGAAAGAAGCCCCCCGGAGGCATGCTCCGAGCGACGATCTCGGCCAGTGGAAAATTTTCGGCTCTCAGGTCCGCTCGACCGGTAAAGAAGCGCCGCACGCGATTAGGTCGTTGACGCCGGCCGAGAGGCCTTTTTTGGGTTTTCCCCGGAGGGGCGCTGGAAGGGAGTGTGTTTGCCGTGCTCGTTTTTCATAACGTGCTTGTGTTAGAACGTTGTGCGTATATTTTTCTTGGTTAGGTGTCCGTAACAGGTCCGTGTCGATGTCGGCTGCGGTAATTCAGGAGGCTAATGGTTTTTTTATAGCTTCAATGGAAGGATTGGGGCTTGGTCGTGGGATGGTCTCTATGGAGGTTTTGGCGGAGCTTTATTTTTGTACTGCAAGTGAAACACTTTAAGTGGAGGATAAATTGACGCTGAAATTACATCATTACGAAAGCAGCTGTAGCTTTGGAAAAAAAAATTTAAGATAATGACGGCTACGTAATTGCTTTTGTTTGCTATAGACTTATTTCTCACTCGACGTTTGCATATAATTAGGCAATAATATATGTATTATTGGAAAATAATCGATCGCTTGTACCTTTGTAAAAAATAAAATTGACGTTCAAAAAAACTTAATTTTCAAAAGCTTTTAACTGAATAAATTAATAATCGAGCGATGCGAAAAAACCAGTTATAATTTACAAAAAATTTTTTAACAGATAGATTTTCAAATTTGCATTTAACGTCATAGTCGTCTGTGCTATCAGGAAGCGCAAAGAATAAATATTACGACATACTGCGAGAAATTCAAAGAATTTGCCAAAATTGCTGAACCGAAATTTTCAATTTGAAATTAAAATTAATGAGTCAGCTAGAAAACTAGTCTTTGGACTTTAAAACGATCATTTTCGTTTCTATTAATGTTATTAATGTGGACCTGGACTTGTTTTTCTTATGTCGATAAAATTATAATCTACTCAAGAAGTTCTGAAACTTATGTCAGGAAATACAAATTAGATAAAAGGATAGCACACTTCTTACATTCCAATGAAAATTAAACAGAAATAAAACTCGAGAGCCGGTTAGCATTTACATTTTATTTCGCTTTTATTCCGAAATACGTAATTAATAGCTCTTACAGCAATGCCTCTTTGTAAAATACAGTTACGAATTTAAATAGCTTACAAAAGCTGCGAAATTCAAAACGTCACTATCGCAGAAATACTTTTTGCATGAATTTGTTTGAAAAAGGATACTGAACTTCATTATTTTTATGATAAGCGGATTAACTACTCCGACTTGAATAAACAACAGAATAAGCATAAAAAATCCATGACACATAAAATTGGATTTTCTTTGAGGGGTAATAAGTATCATGTTAAAATCGTAATAAATTTAGATTATTTTTTATGATATTTTACTGCTGCGTAACCGATAAAAACTTACTATTCTACTGCACTTATAATTATTTACATTTATATTATCTGCACTTGGATCTAAAATTTTAAGTTTTAAACTGCTTTGGAAAATTCTTCTTTAATTTTCAATGATAAATAATATTTTCTACTAACTCTTCGATTCATTGCATAAGACTCGAACGTATTGGTTCACTTCACATATAACCAGCATATAAAAACCGCATCCAATTGAAAAGATCAGCGTGATAAATGAACAACTGTAGTAATCTTTATGTTGCAGTTGTCCACTTTCAGCCAGCATCTCTCTTCAATTGATTTTCAACTCACGTTTAAACTGGTTCCTTGCGGCTCAATTTTTGTTCTCGGTCGAGTTATTATTAAACAGCCAATAAAAAAAAAAAAAAAAAAAAAAAAAAAAAAAAAAAAAAAAAATCCACCCATATATAAAAATGAATTTTTTTAAATCGCCTTATAATCACCTGTCAAACTTATCTCCCCATCACGTACACCATAATTACAGAATGCTTTATTTAATGCAACTCTAAAAATATACCGTTACAACGCGAAAGCAATTTCGTCATTTACACGATAAAGCCGGGTCGAAGAGGAGGAAATGAGCATTGGATAATCCATTCAAATTTTATTCTCCCGCAGCTCGCGCACAATGCGATCATTCTGTGCGAATAGACAGACTGCATAGAATCTTTATACGAAAAATTTGCGTGAAGCGACGAAGGATAAAGCTGCGTACAGTATAACAGCGGGTCGAGGACGCAGCCTGGCAGACGTGCCTTTTAAATAAAAAGTTCGCCCTCGGGTCATTTTCTCTCTTTCTCTCTCTTGATCTTAGGCGAGATGCTGTATTAAAGCTACTTGGAAGGCTATAAAGTACTTGTTTTGCGTAGCTGCACATGCCGAGTTGGGAAGGCAAAAAATATATGCTATCTAGTTATTAGGTCGCTCGTGATTGGAGAATCAATGACGAAATTTGTGTAGGTCAACTTTGTGTAGCAATACCTTTTTTTTTACAAAATCGATTGCCTTTCGCAAGGATTTTTTAAGCGGCTTATATAGTTTCTGTTAGAAAAAGCCGAGGCGCGTAATATAACGAAAGCATGAAAGGGAAATGTTGCCTATAACGAAAAGCGGCAATCAGCAATGTTAATAACCTCCACCTCGACGCGGCGGTAATCATGTTCCAGAAAAATTTTGATTCGCAGAAAATTATTAGCTGCCTGACGAAAGCGATAGTCACGCGATTACACGAGCATCGGCGCACACAGCACCGCACTCGGCTCCGCATTTGATCCGTGAAGAAACCCGCGGCGGCGGAGAGCAGGAAGCAAAAAAGAGAGAGTGGAAAAAATAAAACGAGCGCTTTTTCGATAAATTTAGCTGGGCCTGACCCACTTTGATTTCTGTACGAAGCAGGCGCGAGACGACAAAGCAAATTCAGCCGTCATGCGCGCGGGCGAGACAGCGAACGGACAGAGAACGAACTCTCTCCGCTGCTCGCGCCTGGTGTTTTTCGACCTTAGAGAGGAATCGGAGCCGTGCAGCGGACGCCGCTCCGCTGCCGAGCTTTTTATCGCGTTGCTAAATCGTCGCCGCCCGCACACATTGTCGCGCGAGGCTGATATTCGCATGCGCGCCGCGCGCGAAGGATGTGGATGAACGGAGAGAGAGAGAGAGAGAGAGAGAGAGAGAGAAATGCCCGATGCTGGAAACGCGGAGACGCCTGAGCTTTTTATAAACAAAAGACGACGCGGAGGAAAAGGGGAGAGTTAATATTTGCATGTAACTCAATGAGATGCAGAAGGCGGGGAATAATGAGAGATGAGTTTTGAATAACTTTGGGCCGCAACGATACCCGCAATATTTCAATATCCTGGACTGTTTCCGAAGTACGCAGGTATAAGGAAGAGCAATATCGCGATGCGTACTGTTTTCTAGTCAAAGATTTTTAACGTCGTGCGGGTAATTACCGCGCTAATTACCAGGCGTAAAGAGGAGAGTCATGCAGGAGTCTAGAATGATTTTATGAAGAGTTTGAATAATCTACAAGGAAGTAGTTAAAATTTTAAATGTTAATAAATCACATCGAAGCATATTAGTGCGGCATAAATGCTGGTACAGTTAGTAATTTTTCGGAAACAGTTTCACTTTATTTCGAAACGCAGCCAGATTTAGAAGCTCTCGAAAGCTGTCATTTAGAATACATTAATGATACGTAGGTAATAAAGCGAACATTCTCGAACCTCTCGACGTCTATTATTTTCCGCTTTTTAATCGAAAGATTTTGTCCCCTCCGAAAGATTCATCAAACTTTCTCCCCCTTTTCCCCGAGCGTCCAATTTCTCTCAAAAACGCAAGCGGATTTTGAGGCGCGCGCGACTTGCACATGTAATCAACGTCTCGGGATCGTGAAATTGCGCAGATGAATTATGCAATGATGATAGCAGGCGATTTTTTAGCCGCGGCAAGTTCAATGTAAAGCCCGACGGAATCGCAATTACGTTCGCCGGCGCGATCCTCTTTTTGCCTCCGCGTGTATCTCTTGTAATCGTTAGAGTTCCGCTCGACATTAATTTTATTGCGCGAGTAAAAATTTCGAATTACGCGACTAAGACGGCCTCTTACGCAAGACTTTTTGTTTATTACACACACTCCGAGAATTTAATTGTTGCCGCTAGTTTTTCAAATCCAGTCTCCGCGCGCATGAATAATAGATGTGGACTAAATTATAATTCTTAAATAAAATCTATCCGAAATACAAGCGTTAGGTTTCAACATAACAGGTGGACGCCGATAACATCGGAGACTGACGTATATTGGGAAATGACATACTTGGGACGTCTCTTTCCTTTTCACTGGTGTATCAAAGTCGTAAACAACGTTCAGAATATACACGTGCAGGCTATAAAATTTTTTTAATCGCAACTCTCTAAACGTAAATCATATATAAAGTCGAAAATAATTTTTTGAAATAAAATGCAAAATACGTGTTATTCAACTTTTGATTGAACCTTGTTGCAGCAACGACCTCAATAAATTTCTTTCCGAGAAAATAAATGAAACCTGCCTCCATAGGAGGCCCGAATATAAATATCGGTATTCCCGAAAAATATCGAAAATCGCTCCAAAAATAATACCGCCAATGACTAACTTCCCTCGGCACATCCCGAGTCTCCGCGGGTTGCATCGGAGGAAAGTCCCGCGGTCATCGGATTCCGCGCGAAAATCACGAGGCGCCCAGTTTCCTCTCGGTGTGTCTCGTGGTTTTCGCGCCGACATTCACGACATGGATATATATGCCGAACGACTCCCGGCATAAATCCAAAAGAGCGGCGCGCGATCCGCCTCGTGACGCGCTGCTCTCTCAACCACGTGCCAATGACCTCCCCCTGTCCGCCCCCTCCCCCGCGCGCTATCAAGTCCAGACGCCGCGGCTCGGAGCATTCTATCGAGTTCTCCTGGCGAATTTTGGCGCGTGCCGAGTTCGAGAGGCGCTCGCGGCTGAATCGGGGCGAAAAGCGCCACTTTTTTTGTTTTGGCTTACCTAATTGATCATGTGCTTTGAACTTTCTTGCGTGTTTGGACGTTATTTACCCTAGGTGATTTTAGGGACTTTGCTCTTTGGAAACATGTCGTTTTTAATTTGTTTTCCATTCGCCCGGTACAAGAGTAATATATTTCAGACGATAACCTGAATAAATACATTAAATACAGCGGCCGGGTATTATGTAAGATATTCCGTTATTTTCGATCAAATTTAAGTTCGAAACTTTCCTGGACTTTCGAGATATTGATCCAGTTTTACTGTTTTCAGTTTAAGTGCGATATTATTGTTTTGCAGCTTCATTCATCTTTATGGTTGTTATTTCAGCGCCGGAAAGAAAAAAAAACAACGCAAACAATTACGTAAAAGTGTGCTTTCAATATAGTTATCGCTGCATGGTAGCTTTGCAAAATGCGCTACTTTGTGTGCTCATTTTCCTTTTCAGATTGATTTGTTTATTCGTCTGTCTCTAATCCAAACTTCAAACTCGATAGAGAACACAAAAGCTACAGTATTTCTAATCGATGCCTCTGTGCTTATTATCTTCAAACGCTTATAATTAAAACCTTCCTTAAGACATTCTTTTGCATTTATTATGTTTTTGTTCTCCCTTCTTCGCGCGTTTTCTCACGACCTTGTTGCTCGTATTCCGCAATACTGATTCATCTTACCGACGATTTACCTTGATTCTTATACGCTTGCAAGTTACATCGTGCAAAGTTCAAGCAGGCGCTATAAAGATCTCGATATCGAAAGTCAAAAAAACAAAGAAAGTAATAAAATATTTTCGGCGACACGTGCCGTTCCCGTGAAACGTCATTCCCCGAGAAACGGCACGTGTAGCTTTCAAAATAAAAGAGTCTCCCACCTCTCCGAATACATTTATTACGACCGCATTCTCCATTTTTTTTCGACCGAGCCATTTAAATTTAGCATTTCGAAAAAATTCTAGGCAAAATAAAGCAAGACACGAGGAAAGAGCGACAATAAACGCGTTTCTAAAAATAAAGCAACCCGACAGAAAAACACTTCTAAATTATCTAATACGGCATTACGATATCGGCGTGCACACTATGTATTCTCTTTAATCTCGCGCAGACATGAATGTATTTACGCGCATTTTTGTTCTGCCGGCCGCCGGCGCGCGGAAACCTTTCAATAATAAACCGCTGTAAAGCCGAAGAAAAAAAAAGCAACAATCTCGCATTGTCCTTTCTTATATACACGAATCGACGCGGAGTCTTAAGGACGAAACTTTGCGGAAAGAGAAAAGGCTAGAAACGCGCAGATGCGTATTATAGAGTGCGTCGAAGGAACTCGCGCGCAATGAGAACGAGAGCGAAGGCCACGTGCGCGAGATATATACGCTTCTCGCGCGTCCGACAAACATCGATCCTCGAGAGATGTTTTCCATGTATTGGGTATCTTTCAGCGTCTGTGTGCGGGCAGATTTGAGCTGAATGGACTCGTCCCTTGAGAATTTTATCTATGAGAGTTTTATTTACTTTTTATACTTACTCGATACTTTTGACCTTTTTAATTGTATATAGAGAGTTCTTTTTTTTATCGTGAATATTCGTTTTGTCAAATGGGATTCGGGATGGAACGGTTCAAGGTTTGAATGTAGTTTGGTAAGGATCGATGAATATATTTTCTCGAAATACATCTCTTGTTTCTTTTAATTGGAACAGCTTTTTCATAAATCAAAGTTGTTTTCAGGATTAAAAGGATAATAAAATTGATGTTTTAAAGTTTTCCTGCAAATATGTTAAGCGTTCCAATAATTAAATGCAAAACTACAAATAACAACAGAAATTATGATTTTTGCTATTAAAATTTTTCTTTAATTAAACGGACTTACTTTTTAATTTAAATAAAAAATTAATGATACGTTACAAGTTATACGAATTTTTTAAACAAACACTAAACATAAAAATAAATGCCATTATTGATTTTCAAACCTGACAAAGGAACGGGACAAATTTCTTGGAAATAAATGAGCCATTGAATCTAACAAACGACCCAAAGCAGGTAGTAAATTATTGTCCCAAAGTTAAGATCCTTTAAAAGGTGAAAAAGGGGCGAGTATCCAGATGGATGAGTCTCGGGACGCAACAAAAACTCGAAGAAGCATAAACGGCAGTCGTGAGAATGAGAGAAAACGAATGAGGAAAGAAAGTCGAGAAATCATAACCAATCGGCTTCGCAGTAGAGAAGTAAAAGTAAATCTAACAGATACAGCTTCTATTAGTGGCGCATAAAAATAAAAGAAAATAGCGTTAGGGACGAATTTAATTCCGAGAAACTGAGCGATAAGTCGTGCGGGCGATATTGTCCAATAAATAAACTTTAATGGCTTATTCGTACAAAGTTAAATGCAAGCTGCTTGTTCGTTGACCTCGTTTCATAATTATTGGCCAATCCCGCCGCGCTTAACGCCAGAAAATCGGCTGGCTGCCGACTGTTTTTTTTTTTTGCATTAGCATAAGGCGAGCACAGGGTAACCCGCTTCGGGAATTAATTGGACGTAAATATTACAATGAAATTATATGATTAATTGAAGCTTCGCTCGATGTAACTAAGGGCAATCGCTGATTTTGCGAGAGGCTTGCAAGAAGGCGGACAATATTAACAGTCAGATTTTTTGTATAGAGAAAGTTTCAATTGACAATCATTTTACGTATCATAAAAAGTGCTTTAAATTTTCACTTATTGTTTCTTCAATTTTCTGATAATTTTGGGCGATAAATGACTTGCGGTCTGTAAACTTAATGCTTTTTGCTGGAGCAGTTGAAGTATATCGCGTGTTGGATAAACTTCGAAAGAACATATCACGTTTAATAAACTCATACCAAAAATTTCTTTAATTAAATGGACTAATCATTTATTTAATTTAAAAAATTGAAGCCTATTTGCTGTTTAAATCGTATTTGTTAGAGAAAAAAAAAAAAAAAAAAAAAGTGAAAATTTTTAAAAGTATTAAACGATTTTGTGCACTCATTTTTTTATTCGCGAAATGACTTTTTAATTTGACTAATTGATTGATTGAATTCTTATCAAAATCAGAATATATTTAACAATGTATTAGCAGATTTATTATTTTACATTTGCTTATAAAATTAGCCTGCATTTCCTGATTTTTCTTTGTGTGAGAAATCAAAGTCATTTTCAAACACTTTAAAATGAAACACCGGGCATTATATGGAACATATGTTGTCCAATAAATAACGCAAAAATTAAGAAAATAATACAAAATTATTAAGGAGTTTAAATTTATGCTTGAGGTAAAACTGACGATGGCACATTTTTACGTTTAGGATTTTTGTAAAAAAAATAGCAGCTCTAGATAAACTACTTCTTTTTTAAACCTTGGAATTCGTTACTTAAAATTTGTTATTCATTTAAGATTGGCACTGTAATTAGTAGTAAATATTTACAAAACAGCTGTTACATTAACAATAACAGCGCTTTAAAATGACAATGAATTCTTTTAATATTTAAAAAATAGAATATTTTTCGTAATATAATATATAGTTTAAATTATCTGTTTAAGGTAAAGACAATTATTTAACAATTAAATTCACTGCTATGAAAGTAATTGTTTTTATAAGTATTTAGTAATTGCTTTTAAATGGCATACAATTTGACTGATAGAATATATAAAATATTTATATAAAATAATACGAAATACTTATTTTATTTTAGAGTTTATAAAATAGTGCCTTGTAAAATACGTAATACGAGAATGCGAAATTCAAAACCGACTGTCATTTGGGCGGTTTTATTTGAGAGATGAAAAAGACGATTCAAAAAGCAGATATAATTTGTATTCCTAAAATAATGTACTTTAGACGCTAACAATTTAATAATTTTCAATTTTCAATTTAAGTTTTTTTAATTCAAAAACTCGTGAAAGAATGATGAGATACATCAAAATTAAACATTGTGCTTTCGTAAATTGACGTTCCTTATACGTATTTAAAGCAATTGGGTAAGAAGTGTTTTAGAGTTACAAAAAAGTTACGTTCGACTCTTTAAGATGATAACTATTATATTTTCATACATAAAACCATCATAAAATCAAAATATCAAATCGAATAAAATTTTTAAAAATCCTCTCCATTAAATACACCGTGAACTGCGCAATATTAATTTCGCTCATCAAGGCTAAACTTTCGAGCCGCAGCCTCATGATCTGTCAAACATTCCAAGAATCCCATAAACCAAATCGCCAGTTAAACGACATAATCCGTTAATACTGTGCAAGCTACCGAAAAAATCGATGCTTAAATACCAAGCATGCTTGTCCACGAACGGGAAGAAGAGCAGCATTGCCACGATATCGAGAGAAACTCGGAGAAAGCGCCGAGAGCGCAAGAGAGAGAGATAGAGAGAGAAAGAAAGAGAAGACAGCAAGAGACGGGCATTTCGAGCCGACCGTATGCCGACTCTTGCCTTTGAGAGCAAGTGTTCTTGCACACAATTCGCGAGATATGCGATATTGCATCACCTTGCACGCTGCTCATCAACAATTTCATGTTCCACATAAACCCCGTACGACCAGACGCACGATTTTTTTTTCCTTAAAGCGCCCTCTCCATCGACCGGAGAGTCCCGTTACTCGCACATGCTTGGGGATGGGGTAAACAAAGCTGGGGGTATTGGGCTGCGTTGCGCAGCTCGCTATACCAAACAGTTCACGAGGGCATTTAAATTTAGAGAGTAGCTGCTCGATCGATCAATTAAAAGTTCAAGATCCTCACCTCCGTTTCTCCTTCATGACTGTAGATCCAGAGTGGCTAGCTCCTTGCCTATTCCTCTATCCCTCTCGATGAAAGCAACACGGTGGGTGCAGCTTCCGTTCAGCCTCGGGAGTCGCACAAGTATCACACTGTAATAACCTCGCGCGAGTCGCGGCAAAAACAAGGCACACTGTTTTTATAGAGAAGCGCACTGATTCTAGAACGCTTTACAGAGAGCACGCGAGCGTTTATTTGAGAAAAGTTTCGTGTCTATTCCGTTGAGATGGACAGGCGAACAACGAGACTCACGAGACTCCTCGTCGATGTCGTCGTCGATCGCCCCGAAAACTGCTCTCACTCAGAGAGTTGCTACTTGCTCGTACTTACACCGACAGTCTTTTGGATTCGGTATGTGTGCGTGCACGCGCTCCGTTCACAAAGCAGGGCTTGGTGTTTTCTTCTCTTTAGCCTCGGGTCGTCACTCTCTCGGACGCACAGCTATACGTAAGAGAGAGAGAAGCCTTTCCTACTTGTTCTTCTTATTCTGTCTACTCGTCACTGATGATCGGCGCTTATCACGAAGACGCTGGCTATTGTTGCTGCTGTCATCGGCAGCGAGTGGCGCGAACGCATTGCTGGTCGCTCTGATGACGACGATGATATTGTATGTAGCAGAAAACGCGAACACCGCGCTCTTGCCGTAGCCTAACGCGCGGATAAAACGCACACTAGACTTCGCTGCTAAAACTTATACTGCGCCGCCGCAAGCACTAACAGAAAACAGAAATGAGAATGCTGCGCAGCTTCGAATACTTCGTCATTCCTCCGCACGCGTCGCCTTCTGCTTTGCTTTCAACGGCAAAAGGCCCTGAGATTTTCAGATGCCAAAAGCATGCCTGTGTCTAGAGTAGACGAGAGCACTCTGTAAACTGACCATAGGAAATAATAGTAGGGTCGATTTAGGGTGAACTTCTGAAATTCTGACCTGCTTGAAAAAAATATGAGTAGGGACATTCTTATGGTTATCTGCTGCTGGTCATTGGAATGGAGAGAGAGATATAGACTACTAACTGACGTCAGTGGATCGATGACGTAGTCATTTGGGTCAGGCATTTATCTTTAGCTAAGTAAGGCCTACCGCGTGAATCAGGCAGACTAGTCGAAACTACTCGAAGGTATATATATATATTACGCCTGCTTAAAAGACTGGACGGTGACATCTATTGCCCATCTGTAGAATTTTCTTGTAGTCTGTAAAATGACGATGACCGATGACAATGGCGCCAATTTCAAATGTTTAAAACAATGCCTTTAACTAAATATTTAAGTTTGGTATTTTTCTCTTTTCTATTTAGTTTCAATTTAAAATAAATAAAGCTAAATTTTAAAATTGTTTTATTGTAATCTACGACAAAAAAGTAAAAAAGTGTTTTTTTTTAAACAAAAACAACGTCTAATTTTGTCATTTATTTAATTTTCTTTGAAAATATAAACTCTCAGTAAGTAAAATTGAGCTCCTGAAATCGGTAAAATAGATACTGATCGTGTGCACATTCTCTCTTTTTTCCTTTTCTGTTCAATCTTCTGTTGGGCCGGAGCGAGAATAAAACATTGAAAAATAGATATAATAATATTAAATTTAAAAAAAAAAATTGTTAATTAGAATATAATAAAGATAATATGATAATAATATATAATATATTATATAATTTTAATATGATTATAATCATATTATCTTTTTTAAAATTCTTTTCTTAAAATCTGTGTGAAATGCCAAAATTTACGAGGCTTTTAATTTATCAGTTTGAAATATGAGCTTTACATCATTTTTTATACATTTTTTCATTTCCAGAAATAAAGTTAGTAGCTCGGGCAACATCGAAAACGAGAATACGATTTCAATTTTGCCTATTTGCGGAACTTAGCACAGTAATACGCACGATTCTCTTCACCGTTGTCGAATCTGACCAATTTGACTCGGACAGTCAAGTTGCGACTGCCGCAAGTCGGGCTCTAAAGGGAAATTGAGCGATGCCTAGAGAGAGATCTCAAAGCACCGGTCGAGCAACGAACAGATCATCCGTTCATTGGCAGAAATTAAAGACTTTCGTTATTTCGTAGTTCGTACATGCGAATAGTTCAGGAATTTGGCTGAAAGAGGCAGCAGCTTATGGTAGTAATTTGAACCCCTTCCCCTTCATGTAGTGTTTACAAATTTTGCTGCGTTGCCGGTTCCGGCCAGTCTTTGACGTGTGTATCTGTACTTTATATTCGGTCCTTCAGTTGGCTCTGAACTTGAATTCTAATATAATAAAATATAATATAGAAGAATAGAAGAAACTTCGTTTTTTTTTTAAAGTTGCAGGTACGTATTAAACTTTGCAATATAGTAATAAGTTAGTTGGATGCTTAAATAGAAAGTAAATATGTTTTTATTGAAATTAAAGTTGAATAGCCGTAGTTCTTTGTTTCAAAATTTGTAGATTACCTAGTACACATAAAAACAGTAGGTAAATTAACTTGGCTTATGATGTATTTAGGGAATGGCATTGAAATACATATAAAAATTTATTAATCATTTAATAATAATATATACTTTATTATTTTATTTGACGTTAAAATTTGAATTTTAAATTCATAAAATCTTTTTTAACAATTTATTGTTGAAAATATATAGTTGTTTTATCAAGACAGATTTTTCTTTCGAATTAAATAAACAAATTATTAAAATATTAATAGAATTGTCATAAATGTTTTTTATCGGTTAATTTAAAAATGTGCTTTATTATGCTTTGTGAGAATTTGACTATATTTACTATCTTTTAATCTGAGTATTCAAGGTCAACAAAAATGTTTATGTAAATGTATTAGTAAAATTGAAATAAAATTTTATATTCAACAGAATCTGTGAAGTAATATTTTGCAATTGTATAAACAAAAAATTAAAATAAATCCTGCATTAATTATGAAAATGCAATTTTTTAATTTTTAACAAATTTTAAATTAAAAATAAAATGTTTTAGCAAATAAAATGAATTTCGATCCTATTGAAACTTGTCCTTATGATCCGGTGCATCGCATCCTCCGATCTCGAATGCAAACTCACATAACGAAATGCGCTAAGAATCATCCAAATTCCAAAATGAAACAATGTCCATTTGATGCTCGACACCTTATAAATGAATTGGAATTCAATGTGGGTATATTAAAATATCTATTCGTTAAACATTTTTTTAATTCTAATATTTAATTTCTTTGCTTTTAGCATCACGTTAGCACTTGTGACAAAAGAGAATCTGTAATACACTTTGCTTTAGAAGATAAAGATGACCTTGTACAAAAAGAGAAACTATTACCAATAGAAAATAATCAGTTCCTAGATCCAGAGGAAAATTGGGATAATGTATGAACTTTTTACTTCTTAAGTGTTTTTTTAAGTTTGACAGTAGGTTCTAGCATAGTTTTACACAATTAAATGAATATCATAGTTTACTGAACTTAATTATGATATTCTATTTAATTTAAATGAAATTGATTGGATTTTTAACAAAAAAGCTTAAAATAATAAACCTTTTAATTTTCAAAAAAAAATATAATTTTACTTTAAAATTGATTGTTTTTAAAAAATTAAGTGTATTATTTTAAAATACTTATAATTTTAGGAACCTGAAGTCAAAAGTTATAATCCAGAGGAGCATATTAAAGAACGTCCAATTTATCGCCCACTAATTTGTGCTCCTAAATCTGAAAGAAAACAATTCCGAAATCAGGAAAGATTAAAACACCAATACTTAGAAACAATTAATGTGAAAAAATCTAAAGACGTGAATAAAGCAAAATTATTAAATGATGATCAAGGAGAACAAGTAATTTAAATTTAAATTATTATTTAAAAGTTTACATTGTTTTTGCTGCTTTAACAATGCATGCATATATTCATTGATTTTAGGAAACTAAACCTCTACGTCGTCCTACAACGCTTTCTAAATTTAATAATTCGCAAGCATCTCTGAATGATTCAGCAGCTGCAAATCTGAATGATACTCTTCAGGTATTTGTATTATCTAACATTGCACAAATTTTTCCAATTTTTAAAATTTATAATTTATTTACAAGTAATTTATGTTTAAATTAAAATTATTATTTAAAAGTTTACATTATTTTTGCTGCTTTAACAATGCACACGTTCATTTATTTTAGGAAACGAAACCTCTATGCTCTACAACTCTTTCTAAATTAAGTAATCCGCAAACAACTTCAAATGATTCAGCAGCTACAAATACTCATGGAACTCTTCAGGTATTTGTCTTATCCACCAAGCACAATTTTTTTCAAACTTTATAATTTATAATTTATTTAAACGTAAATTACTTGTAAATAAATTATTATTTAAAAGTTTACATTATTTTTGCTGCTTTAAAAATGCATACGTTCATTTATTTTAGGAAACGAAACCTCTATGCTCTATAACTCTTTCTAAATTAAGTAATACGCAAACAACTTCAAATGATTCAGCAGCTACAAATGCTCATGGAACTCTTCAGGTATTTGTCTTATCTAACAAAGCACAAATTTTTCCAAACTTTATAATTTATAATTTATTTACAAGTAATTTACGTTTAAATTAAAATTATTATTTAAAAGTTTACATTATTTTTGCTGTTTTAACAATGCATATTTTCATTCATTTTAGGAACAAAAACCTCTACGCCGTCCTAAAACTGTTTCGATATTAAACAACTCCAGAACATCATTAAATGATTCAGCAGCTGCAAATCTGAATGAAACTCTTCAGGTATTTGTATTATCTGACAATGCACATATTTTTCCAAACTTTATAATTTATAATTTATAACTAAATACATTTCTTTAATTTCTGTAGAATCAAATCAAAGAAGAAAATGGAAAAGAAAATTTGAATCAGTCTTCATTTTCCAATTACTCTCTTAATAATACTGTAATTGAGAAATTATCTAAAACAATTGAAGAGGTTCAGATAAGCAATGAAGAAGAAAAGAAACCAAAGGCATCAAATCACCCAATGAATTATGCGAATATGGTTAGAAAAAATGAAAACCAAATTAATATTAACAAAAAGTTTTCGAGATGTGCTGCCAATTTTCCTCCTTTAAAATAAGTCATCATAACATTAACTTCATCAATTCAACTTCAATCAATTCTTATTATATCAAAGCATTATTAGAAAGTATTTTTATCAATATTTGTAGTAAAGCTTATGTTACTACAACATAAAAATTATATAATAGTAAAACTTTTTGTCAGAACATTTTTTGAAACTAATAAATGTAATATTCAATCATTATACGTTTACTATTATTTTAAGTTTTTAATGATAAACTTATAATTTTGTTTGCTTTTTAAAAATTATTTAATTTGCCATTTTTTTAAAACAGTGTAAATGAATTATAAAAATAAAAAAAGTAAACAGAGACTAAACTTTGTACGTTAAACACATTAAGTGCTTTTATTTTTATTATAAAATAATGTATGTACAAATGTATACCAAAGGAAAAAACAATAAAGTTAATATTTTAGCTTATAAAAAATTTTCCATCTCTTCTCTCCCGAAGAAAACATCTTACAGAGCTACAACTTAATTAGTGGATACCTTCGTTTTATGACGGGTTCGATTATGATTAGTAAGGTACCTCTTCTGTCCAAAACTGACTCCACATTTCTGGCAAGTAAAAGGCTTATCAAGTGAGTGAGTTCGTCGATGCCTCGTAAGTTCGTTTTTCACGCCAAAACCCTTGCCGCAGATGTCACAAACATGATTCTTTTCACCAGTGTGGGTTGTCAAGTGACTGATCATTTGTTGCTTCCAGCGGAAAAGCTTTTTGCAATACGAGCATTTAAACGGATACTCGTTAGTGTGAATTTTGCTGTGAATATATAAAGATGCCTTGGTCTTAAAAGTTTTACCGCAGGAATCGCAAATGTAAGGTCGCTCGCCGGTATGGATACGTCGATGATCTTCCATGGCAGTCTTCATAGCGAAACAGCGACCGCAAATATCGCATGCATGATTCTTAACACCCCCGTGTACGTGTTTTAAATGGTAGTAAAGACTGCCACCCTGACCGAATTGTTTACCGCAAATGTGGCAGGTGTAAGGCTTCTCTCCAGTATGAACTCTCATGTGAATCTGATAGCTGTTGTATTGTCGAAATTTCTTATTGCATTGATTACATTCGAGTCCTGGTCCAGTGCGCGCTCTACGCATCTTCTTCAATTTTGAGCTTTCGGACTTCGATTTTTGACTTTCTGGAGAGCCGGTCGAATTTTCCAAGGAATTTAGGTTGCTCTCTTTGTCGTTATTGCTATTTGTCGAAGCTTCTAGCTTATATTCGGCGAAAGTAGAGTAGTCTTCAGAATCTTCCAGTTCGTTTTTAGAATTTGAAGAGTCAATTTCATCTTTAAATTTCTCAAGTTTTATTTTATTTAGCTTTTTCACGGGTTTCTTCTTAATTGTTCTCGTTGTCTTTTTTTTTATCGCTTTTGATGAAGTCGGAGATTTCTTTCGACACTTCATGGCTGGCAATGTATGTTTGAAATTCTTTTGAAATTCTTTGAAGCTCGAAGAAGTCTGTTGTAAACCTTTTAACCTGAAATTTTTAGTAAAATTTATACATTTATTTAATATCATAATGCAAAGCTTTATTTTGTTGTATTCTTTTATAAACATAGTTTAATAAAGTAAATTAAAAAATTTCGCATTAAATGTAAATTACAATTACTATAAATTTGTATCAAAAACGGAATTATTTAATAAATAATTTCATTAAATTTATTTGTAGTTTTATTTAGTTTTTTTTTTTTATAACATTACATAAGGTTTATTATTAGTATACAAATAATTAAGTCAAACAGAATATTGGGTTTCTAAATATTATCATTTATTACAAATGTACATTTTATCAGCACAGTTTATTGTACCGCAGCTTGGCCTAAAATAACGCATTCATTTTTCAATATTTAAATACAATTTTTTCTATGTATAAAATTTATATACATGCCATTGCAATCATACTTACAAGATACATATTTTCACATTTTGCTTAAGGCTGTATAAATAACGCTTTTAGAACACATTTGTACAATTTAAAAAAGAAAGAAAATAACAAATTTATTTTAGAAGTTTAATTCACAAGTATAAAATGATAAAAATTAAAATAAGTGCAAATATTTTTCAGTTTTTCATTTTACATTTTTACTATTCTCATGGTTTTAAGTAGGTATATATTATTTCATTCTGAATAGATTTGAGCAATTTAATGAATTTTTAGATACTGTGGTATTTCACAGTGAAAATATGTCATTCTTAATATTAACATGTGCGAATTTCATTGCATTATAAAAAGGAGATTGAGGTATTTTTGTTTCTTGATTATGGGTAATATATATTTATTATATATTTCAGTTCAATATCAGTACTAAGAAATTAGTAATGAAACTGGAAATCAAATCATTAAAAACAGTTTTTTAAATGCAAAATATATGCAACTACTTGAGAAGCTTTAACTTCTCTGCATAGCATTAAGCAACTCCTCAGCCTTGTCTGGGTGATGCTGTTTGATATGCATTCTCAAGTATCTATTCAATCTAAATCTTAGACCGCACTCGGAGCATAAATATGGCTTTTCATTAGAGTGAATCGTTCGGTGCCTCATAACTTCGCCCTTTGACGTAAACATCTTGTTACAAATATCACAAGGAAAGGGTTTGTCACCGGTATGAATCCGTTCATGTATTGTAACCTTCTGTCTATTCCTGAAGGTTTTTTGACAATAGGAGCATTCATAGGGACGATAGTCTGTGTGAATGTGTTTGTGCACTCCCAGAAGATTGACCGAGCGAAAGTATTTGCCGCACTGATCACAGGCAAAAGGTTTCTCGCCTGTATGAATACGTCGATGAGCGTCGCGGGTAATTTTCGCAGCGAAAAACGTGCCGCAAATATCGCAAGGAAATCGCTTAATTTTTCGATGCACGTCGTTAACATGACGCTTCAGATCGCCCTCGATGCGATACCTTTTGCCACATTCATCACAGACAATTGGTCTTTCATCCGCGTGCATCCTAACGTGACGAATAAAGGCTCGACGGTTCGTTAGAGATTGTCCGCAATCATCGCATTTATAAGTTAAAACGTGATTGCGAAAAATCTTGGCTTTTTCGACGATGCCATCCTCGCCAGGTAACTCCACGGTATGACTCTCCAGATGTTTGACCAAATATTGCTTTCGTCTGTAGGTTTTAAAACATATGTGACACTCATAACAAACTGGATTTAGCGTCTTAGTGTTTATGTGCTCCGAATGATTACTGCGCATGTGACGCATTACAGCTTGTTCAGATTCGTAGAATTCATCGCAGACGCCACACATGTACACGAAGTCTTCTTCTTGCTTTTGATTTGCATCCTGGCTTTCTTGTTCTTCATTTTCATCATACGACGAGAAATCTCTGTAATGAAAGACATGGGATAGCCCTAGGTAAAATTGTTTTTCATTGAAAACAATGCTAGATTACTTAATGCGCAATTACTTTACTTTCTTTTTTTTTATATAAAATCTACATTATTTTATATCAATTTATAAAATGTTAATATTAATAGTAACTCTTCATAACATTCCATAGTGGTCACTAAAATTTTAAACAAGATTTTTTATTTGTTCAAATAAACATATAAATGCAAAGTGACTAAAGAAACTAAAATATTTATAAATAAAAAATAATTTTGAACTAGTTAAAGTTTTCTATTAAACAATTAAAATAATTGTTTCTAACTAATGTATGTGAACTTGATCAATGAGTGTAATTCTTAACGTCTTCCAAAAGCATTTTTAAATATTTGTCAAAATATAATGTTTATAGAGAAATCTTTAATATTCTTTTATAACACAGTGTCCACCATGAATTAAAACATAGTAAATAAATCATCGCTATTCATAAGTAATTAAGAATCTAATTAGAAATGATTATGAATTTTCATTGTTTTCAATGGAACAATCGACTAATCATTAGCGCTCTTCTGTTATTCACTTTTGTGTACTTTTTTCTTATGATTTTTTAGATATCTTTCCTGAGTGTAACTTTCTCCGCACTCCTCGCACATATGTTTGCATTCTGTTTCGTGGGTCTGTCTGTGTCTAATTGCCGATGCTGAGCTTCTAAAAGTCTTACTGCACAGTTTACACCCATATGGTTTCTGATCAGTATGCGTGAGTTCGTGCCTCTCCATATCCTGCTTTCGAGGGAATCCCCTTGCACAGAGGGTACATTTAAACATAAAAGTTGTTGAGTGAAACCGTTTATGCACATTTAGAGAAGCCCTTTGCCTAAAACTCTTGCCACATTGATCACATACATGTGGTCGCTCGTCCGTATGAGTTCTCTGATGTTCATCTCTCGCGATTTTTGAAGCCAATTTTCTATCGCAAAAACCACAAGAATATTCCTTGATTTGGTAGTGGACCTCACGCACGTGCCTTGTCAAAGATGAGGCGGCAGTAAAGCTTTTGCCACACATTTCGCATGTGCATAGCTTCTCCTTCGTGTGAATGCGTTTGTGTGCAAAGTAGTTATATGCAGTTGACAAATGTTTCATGCATGTGCCACACTTATAGTAAGTAACTCCATTGGCAACGACTTTAGCCTGAGCTGCTTCCATGCGACGTTGTAGACTTTGAGGATTTGCCGCTTTCATCGTTGCTCTTTTGATGGTCAGATCCTTGGTCTTTCGCTGTCGACGCCCTCTGGGTGCCGAGGCTGTTGACACCGTCGTTAGGATGGTGCAGATCACATCACCGTCCGAAATATCCACGCATCTGGAAAGAAACGATGTTACGATTCGCCTTTCCTTGAAGGTGTGGTAGTAGTGGGTTACTGCTTCTTACATGATTATAAGTGAAACTAGCTCCTATAAAAAAAAACTTCAAGTAGTTTTCACCTTTCAAACTAAAAATTTGGGCCCTGCCTTACCTTACATAATTATTAACTTAACTGGAATAATGTGCTTCTATTTTTGGGTAATGGATTTCTCATACTATTTTTATTCAAAGCTATTTAAGACCAAATCTAATACAATTATTTTTTTACCAAAAATACATCTAATACATTTCTTGCAATTTGAATACGTTTCTTTGACGTTGAATTTCATTTTATTGCATTTATAATATTGCAATTTTCTGCTATTATAAAAATAATCAGTAATTATACAAAATTTGTGCAAAATTTATACATTTATAAAATTTTAATGCTTATTAAAACATTTAATAAGATTGAAAATAAAACCTAATCAATTAAAGAGCAACATTTAAAAGAATGTTTCATCAATACTGTAAATTTCAGTTTACGATCAAAAAATTTCGGAAAATAATTTCTCGTTATCTAACTAATTAGTATTTTGGAATTTTTCTAAAATCAGTAAAATAGCGAGAATACTTTTTATAATACAATAAAAAATTGCAAACTATTTGCGATAAACATGTTTGCCTTTCAATTTATGTGATTTTAATTTTTCATTTCAAGCATACTGTGTTTTTGTTTAATATGGTTATTTAAATATCGGCGTTGCCTACACCGAAAGTCACAAAAATGACAAGCAAAAGGCTTTTCATTAGAATGAACAAGTGCATGTCTCTTAAGTTCATTTTTCAGCCTGAATCTTCTAAAGCACACTTCGCACGCGAAATTTTTCTCGCCAGTATGTGTTGATAGGTGGCACAATAGTTCTTGCCTTCTGCGGAACTTTTTTTCGCACTGCAAACAGGAATGAGGGAAGTCCTCAGTATGAATCTTGCTGTGTGTGTAGAGCGATGCTTTAGATTTAAAAGTTTTTCCACAAATATCACAAACGTAAGGACGTTCTCCAGTGTGCGTCCTTCGATGATCATCTCTGGTAGCTTTAGACGCAAAATTTTTGCCGCAGATTTCGCAAGCAAATTTTTTCAGGCGAGCATGCACGTCTTTTAGGTGTCTGCAAAGTCCACCCGAATCTCTAAACTGCTTACCACACATGTGGCAGGTGAAGGGACGCTCATTTCTATGAATTCGCAAGTGACGAGTTAAGGAGTCTTTAAATTTGAATAAACGGCCACAATCATCACATCCGTAAGATTCATGTAATATTTTAATTTTTCGTTTCATTTTTTTATTTCCTTGTTCTGGTAAGTTTAAAATACTTTCATTTTTATTCTCGGAAATATTCGAGATTTTATTTAAATTTGTGCTTTGTAAAGGTGCTAGATTTGATTCAATTTGCTTTGTTTCAGAGTTGGTCCAGTTTGTTACTGCCATTCTGCATACATCAGCAGTAATGTTGTGATTATATGTACTTGAAATGTTTGTTTCTTTTTTATTCTTCTCAAGTTCCATATTTCTGGACCTGTAAAACAGTCGACACTTGACTCGAGACATGCATTTCTTATACTTGAAAAGCATATGGAATGAATTTTGTTAATTTTAATTTATAATCATCACTGTTTTAGGCCATGCTTTGGACGACGTCAAGGATTCTGTTGATGTGATTGAAGATTATCAAAAAATTTGTTTCAACTTATTGTGATAAAAAATTAGTTCACTTAGAAAATTCTTACAATCTTTTTTGATGCTCCACATTTCTATTTTGTGCAAAACAATCATAGAATTTTATACATAGTTAACAAATATGTTTTAATATGAATTTTAAGGTAACAAATACCGCGACTAGTTTGAAATTAAATTTTAATTATTCACAGTTTGAAATAAAACTAAATGCATGTTAAAATTTGTTAATGCATATTTCATTAAAAATACGCTCTTTATTTAGTTTTACTTATTTATCTAGTTTTATTTATTTATGTAATAAATTATATTATATGTAATAAGTTATATAATTACCTGTCTGAATTAGTCTCATCAATGATTTGTTCCATTTGTACATCTTCCATTTCTTTACTGTGTATCTAAAAAAAATGTATTTTTAAACAAACTTTGACAATACATGAAACAGAACAAAAGTTTCTAAACTTACTTTTGATTCTTCGATATTCGTTTCAACATCTGGAGCAATGTGAATATTTTCTTCCTCATTTGCAGAATCATTATAATCCTAGAAATAGAAAGATGTATTATGCAAATATTATGTTTTTATTATTTCACTATTTGAATGTTTACCTGATCCTTCAAGTGAAATTTATTTTGCATTTCCTCAAGACGTTGTTGAGCGTCAAGACAACCTTTAAACATGTCATGCCATGCCAATAAAGTTGCTGCACAGTTGTAGCATAACTGATGAGGAAGACTATCATTTTCAGTTACCTAGAAAATTAATAATGTCCCAGAAACTATTTTACTAGATGTAAAAAAATTTCAACTACTATTAATCACATTTACATAAAATATATTCTCAAATAATTTGATTTAAAATATCAAAGTATTGCAATCTAATATATGTTATTATAAAATAGCTTCTAAATTTACTGTTTAAAGTTGTTAGTTTGCAATTTATTTTTATGCTTTATAATTAATATTAAAACAATACCTCTAATGGTAAATAAGTTTGAATTTTGTTACACAAATCATGTTCTAATCCTTCATCAGTGAATATTGGAACAAATCGATCACTTCCATTGGCACATATTCGGCAGAGTTCGTTCCATAATATTATTTCTTTATCTTCTAAAATGATTCCACTGGAATCGTCAACATCAACAGCTACGTATTGCTCGCTTTCATTTTCTTTACATACATTTTCTACAGTTACATATTGTGCATCTAGATCTCCTTCCTCTATGTGTTGGTCTTCAACATCTAAGAAATATTCAGTCGTTTTTATTTCTTCACCCTTTTCTGTGAGCTCTTTTGAATCACGTATGATAATTCCATCATTGCTGATGGCCACAATATGAACATTACTTGTTTCGTCCATTTTATCTGAAAAAAATTATATTTATAAATCTTATTTACGAATTATTCCTTGTGTTTATACAAACAAAGCCATTTTATTTACCGTGTTTATCCACAGAAAGAACTTCACTCATCCTTTTTAAAAAAAAAGCGTTGATTGTCCAAGCATCAAATTTCTCGAACTCACATACTGAAAAACCTAATTTTAATACTGCATATGTTACAACAAACTATCTGTAAAACGTAAAGTAACAAAATGTTTTACAATTTGTTACATATTTCTCAAAAGAATGTAATTTATATGAACAAACGCTCTAAGATCGCGCGAGAAATGTTGTTAAAGATCGCGTCCGTGAGCATGAACGTTACAAAGTTCGAGATAATCGAACATTACTGAGAAAATGGACAGAACAGAGTTCGGTGGCGCCACCTTTAAATCTTCTATGCGTTCAAATATCAATTCTTTTTCTTAGAAAGTCGAATAAAACGTAGAAATCATTTAATAACCATACAATCCATTTTTACAGAGGAAATGATGTTTTTTAATTACAAAATTAAATCGTTATCACACTTTTATACTTTTTATTTACTAAGAAAATGATACTGAGAAAATGGACAGAATGGAGTGCGGTGGCGCCACCTTTAAATCTTCTATGCGTTCAAATATCAATTCTTTTTCTTAGAAAGTCGATAAAAACCTAGAAATCATTCAATAACCGTACAATCCATTTTCAAAGAGGAAATAATGTTTTTTAATTACAAAATTAAATCGTTATCACACTCTTATACGTTTTATTTACTAAGAAAATTAAATGATCATAATGAATTTCCAAAAACAAAGAAAAATAAATGTAAATTGAAACATTGTTATATATTTTTCAGAAATAGAATTAGTTATATTATAATCAATTTTATGAATAATAAAATATAATATTAAATATATATTCAATATATTCAAAAGTAAAATGAATTTCACGAACCATCTTGGGTATTCTCATTCAGAGCCATTATTAGGATTATCGCCATAATAAAAAGTTAAAATAATTTTAGGTGCATAAAAAAATGCGAAGCCTTTCTTCAAGGAATAGAATAAGCGTCTGAACACTCTTCCAAGCGTGGTAAATCCTTGAATAGATAATTGCACGATTGCGTAAAATCCAAAACCCTTTTTAATCTTAATTGAAAGGACGGAGCAAGCAGGGGATAAACCGAGCGCTCGTCGAATATACCTGCGATAAAATTTCAGAGCCTCAGCGGCGGAGCAGAAGGAGAGCGCGGAATAGCCAGCGACGTATCAGGAATAAAATCCCTTAACTTAGACTCGTTGCTGGCAGCTCGCAGGAGGATTTCTAAAAACTTTTCCCGACGTCACGGGCATTGCCCTGGGGAAATGAGGCAACTTCTGGGAGTTTAATAAGGTTGGAAAATTGCATTCTACATCCGCGAGTGTGTCGAATGCCTTGGCTAAAAGCGACCGCACGTCTCTGGACGAGCCAAGAAATAAGAATGTGGGGGCCGAATGAATCACAGATTCCCTAAACTTTGCAAAACGTAAATTAGATTTCGTGCTCGCTTTTCGCCTGAGCATTTCATTTATTCGCAATACAATTTATGAATTTAGCGCGAGTTTTTCCCGTTAATTGTACGTCGTATTAATTAATACGGAATAATTCTCTTTTCAACGCGTTTCGCCAAAATTTCGAGTAATGCGATTGAAACAGCGCTGCTCGTATGGTTGGGTATACTAAATTATATCCTGTTTTAAACTTTCTGCCGGCTTATCCTCTATAAGCTTCTTTAAATAGATATGTGAATGCAATGAGATTCTTGTTCATTTGTTTAAAACTAGTTTATAGAATATTATAATAACATAAATTAATATCAAGCAAATGATTATTTATCGTTCTTTAAAATATAGTAATATATTTGTATCTTGTTTAAAATTCATGTAGATTGATTCTATCGAACTCGCACAGGTATAAAGTAACAAAGTTTCAAACATTTATTTTAATTCTAACGTATAATAAAGACGGATTGCATTAATCTTACTTCTAAACGAGAATGCATGCGCGCATCAATCATATTTTAAAAATGCAATAAAAACCCCATCAAAAAGCAAATTAAATAAACTGCAACAATTTTTCACGGCAAAAGCTGCTGCAGCGAGCCAAATACGTAGCCCCGGGAAAATAGCTCTCCATTTAAGCCATAAAGCCGGCCACTTAGCGTAAAAAAAAATTGCCAAAAATTCCTCATCGGGGTTTTCTGCTTGAAAAAGCGAACGGCTGCCTGGCCTCTCTTTCTCTCTCTCCCTCCCTCTCCCACCTGGCCCGGCAGAAAAAGAAGCATTCGAAAAATCACGCACACCTGACCTTGACACGTTGGCTGGCTGAAAAGTCTTTCATCCGCGCCAGACGTTCATTACGCATCCCGCATCTTCGAATGGCGATCCCCTCTCCCTGATTACGTACAACACGTGGCGGGGACACCCGGGGGAGGACTGCGGCGCTTGCGCGACAAGTCACGGGGGCGGAGGAAGCCTGGCCCGGAGGGAGAGCTGACTCGCTGGAAATATAAAGTGCTCCTCCCGCCTCGCTCGCTGGGAAAGCGTGCGGAGAGGGGAGGGAGGGGGGCTGGAAAATTTTTAATTTCGCCGCGTCTTCCTTTTTTATCTGTGTCGCTGCGCGCCCCGAGAGTTCTGATCGATGCAGCCCCCCCGACTTTGCGCCAGTTGCGTATTTCTGCGGTTTTTTCGTTAATTAAGGCTGCACTTATAACTATATGCACTCGATTCGATGTGCTAATTGTTACTGAGAACTGGTAGAAACATTTTTTCTTTTTCTTAATTAGGTAGTGCATATTTTAGATATTTAAAAGAAAAATATTTAAATTAGATATAATGAAAAAATGATGAATAATAACAGTAGTTTTTAGCTAATAGTTTTTTGTGAGCAATTTTATGTAATATGTTGATAAATAATTATACAGGGGATAAGATTTTTATCTTTAAGGATCCCCGATAAACTAGAAATCAGATGGTAGATCTCTTTAAAACTCTCTTATTATAAGAAACTGTTATTTCACTGTAACTAATTTTTATAATTGCTCGTAATAGCAGTGCTACTATATTATTTTAAAATAAATTCAATACGTTGGGAAATCTTTCGTAAGAAATCTAAATGTAGTTTCAAGATTTAACTATAATAATTAGCGCTGTTAGCATAAGGGAAAGTAAACTTCGACCCTTTAAGGGAAAAAATTTTTACAACATCACGTATCAATCCTTTATACATATAACAATGCCCTGCTGTAAAAGTACTACTTAGACCTATCTCGTCCTTTCCTAATAGCGCTTTTAAAGCGGCATAACACTTTCATACTAAAAGCAATGCAAATATTTAGATTCACAAGCTGAAAATTTTAAACATTTTGGAATTTTTTTCACAATAACCTTCTTCATACTTATTAATTTTGTTTAATCTTGCAACGTCAATTTTTCCATGGTCTTCCATTCTGAATGCTAAAATCTACTGAAAAGAGAATGCAGCGTTTTCCTTGTTTTTGTTCTGCGAGTAATTTTTTTTACTCTCAGCTCGTCAATGAATGTAAATCAAAATTTATATATCCTGCAGTAGACCGAAGAACTTGTAATCTTTGACATTCTATAGTCGCGGTTCGAATCTGCATGAACAAATAAAAAAAAGAACGTTAAGAAGAAGCACAAACTCTCCTGGCTAAAACGCTCAAACATGTGACCGTCTCACATTACGAGACACGTGTCCATCTATTCGCGCCGAACAATGATGGTTAAAAATAATAAAAGCCTCTCGGGAAATTCGTCAGGCCCGTCACGCGAAAGTGAACTGCAAAGCGAAGAAGCCGCGCGTGCAGGCGTATAGAGCCAAAAAAAGCCTGACGGATAATTAGAAAAGCAGTTAAAATCGACGTCTTTCCTGCGAAATATGCTGCGAAAATACTGCCTGGTGTGGACTCCGCTTGAACTCCACGTGGATTCGGATTGAATCCGGCTGCTGGGTTAGGTATCAAAGCTGAACAGTTTAAGAGACCATCCGAATAACTGGACTGGTAATTAAGTGGGACAGTGATGGTCAGTTTCTGAGGCAGGGACAATTTTTGAGGTATCCTGCTGCTTTTGTTACAATTACTCTAATTTTCAAAAATAACGGTAGGTTTGCAAAATAACCAAAGAGAAATTTCAATACAAAACAGTTTTATTTATAAATCATTTAGGATGACACTTTGGCAGTCCCCATCTAAACCTTGGGAAGCGTCCTGCCGTTTCACAAATTTGGCATGCAAGAAAACATGTAAATCATCTGGAACGACCCAAATTTGCTCTTAAGCTCATTACTTATTATCTTAGGAAGAATCGGCAAAGATTTGCAACAATCTCCGCCTGCGAGAGTCTCAAGTCTCTTTTTTCACGGATCACTCGGTGAACCAGAAAAACGAGATAATAGTTGAACCTTCCGTCGCCAAAAAACTGTCCTTCTGTCGCAATCTTCAAAGGAATCGGATTAATATGGATTTTCAAAGTTCCTAAGCATAATCTCATCCCCAATCTGGTGTGAGACCGCCTCAAACAGCAATAAAGCAGCAGCCTCAAATCCTTATACCTGTTCTCTAAAGCAGCCCATTCCCTCGAGCAGCAGGAAAATTAAAGGCGCCTCCTGCCCCGTCGTTGCGAGGACAGCCGGAAGCGGCGTTGAGTAAGAGTAAGAACGAATTCGGGCCCGCAATACGTTCTACGTATATATATATATATATATACAAGAGAGGCGTCCCGCATGTCGGCGTATACATTTTCCTTCGCGTCCCGCAGGCCCGGTTCTTCTCTTCTCTTATATTTTTTCCCTCGTTTTGTGTGCGCCGTCGAGCGTTCGTTGTCTCTCGCAGAAATTCAATATTCCCAGGCCGAAGCTGACAAGGCGGCCGGTTACTCGAGCCCAGCCCCGGTATAGAAAGATTCCTGTTGTTTCAGGCTGCGCCTTTCACGCATGTGTACACCTACACGCGTGTGTACCTACTAGAGAGCCCCTCTCCGAACAGGTACGGCGCGCGGGGCATTACGCGACGAGCTGTGCGCCGGCCTCCGAATGGGCAAACATTCGTTAAAACGATCGAGCGCAGCCGAGTTCAATAACGAGCCGCTTCTTTTCCTTTGTCTCCGCCAGCAGCCGACGAGCGGGCCATTTTATATTCGCGAGCGTCGACGCGACGTAAATATTTCTTTCAGTTTTTCCGAAGACGCCCGGAAAAGGCGCCCGCCCCGCGAGAGAACACGAATGAGATAGTGGCGGAGCAGCTGCTGCGCCGAGAGAGCTGCGTATTTTTAGGTTTAATGTATAACCTTTTTCTCAGGCGCCGCGCGACTACTACTCTTTTTCGCCACTTTGATGAGAATCATTCGGCCTGATGTGTGTAGGCAAGTTATTTCGAGGGCTTGCGAGCTCTGAAATTCAATATTGTTAAAAAAACTCTCTATCTCGGCACGAAGGGCACACTTTATTCGGGGATGAAAATGCAGCGGTCGGAATAGTATTTTTTTTTAAGGAAAAATTCATCAGTTAAAAGCCCTATATACTCTATTTTCACTGCATCGGGCATTAAATGCTCGGTTTTGAAAGTCTGAAAATTGGGTAAACTAAATTAATTAGCCTCATCAATATTAAAAATCGGGACAGAAAAACTTTATATATTTTCTAGATATACTATAAATACTCGGCTAAAAGGAATAGAGCAATTATATGGCATACTTTAAAAATAAAGCTCGAATAACTCACTTACGGCCGTCAATCAAGCTCTTTTCTTTAATGCCCGTTAATTAGTCCGGGGAAAAAAATAGCTCGAGTGGGTGACGCGAAGGAAGAGAGCGCCGGCTGCACATTCCGCGGGCACAATGGACAGACGGAATATTTTCGAAATGCGTTAATAAACATTAAATCGCGATCGCGCGAGGCGAGATTCCCGAATAAAAAGAATTCATTAATGAAGCGAGGCGCGCATTGCTCAACGCGATCGGCGCACACGGACGCGAATACCTGCATGCGATACTCGCGGGAGTCGGGACTCGGGAGCCTCGAGCGTCGCGTCTGTGTGCGTGCAGTATGCGCGCGCGGTATTGAGCTTCGGCCCCGGAATAGAAAGAGATATTTCCATATACCCCATTTAAATTTACAATCCATACACGCAAAGTCGCGGATTCGATTTTGAAACTCGCTGAAAAGACTCGTATGCGATATATATAGGTACATTCATTGAATATTTTTTTTTCTTATTCTTCGCCGTGTCTCTCTTTCTCTTTGTCCTCCCGAACAATTTACAAAACACTAGTCGGAGCGCATAATACGCGTAGCCGCAAGCCTTTATTACAGGGAACAGAAGAGGTAAAGAGCAGTGCGCGATGTTTCTCTTTTCAGGAAATATAAAAATATATATATATATATATATATATATATCGAATATGCCACTGATGTATTCTGCCTTCGGATACTCGAGTAGCGTATATGCTAATGTACAATTAACTTTAAAAATCGCTCTCGCATTATTTTTATGCTAATGGCTGCGAGAGAGATTTTCGAATCAATTTCGTAAGTCATTCAAAGCGAGCGTTTGATTATTTATTAAACGTGGGCTGGAGCGAAAAAATCTTTGTTTCCTTATTTCTTTTTCGTTAGATCATCCAAAGACATCCGAAGCAGGTCAAGACTACAATACGAGTATTCCTACGCAGAGCATCTTTTATTTTTTAAAACAACTCTGTTTTTTTAAAGAAAAAACAAAGCCTACTACTTACAGCTCGAGTTTGCGGTATAAAGTTTACTTTGAAAAAAAAAAATCGCGTTGACGGCTAAAAAAAGGGGCAAGACGTAATCCGAAACTTTGGAAATTGCGCAAAGATTCCCAGCGCTTATTGCCGGAAACTCCCGAGGAACTTAAGCCTTTCCCGTAAAATTAGCAAATTAAAAATACTCTCCCCGCGCGCAAGGCTCGATTATCTGAACCTCCCACTTTTCGCGGGCAATCAACGCAGCACTGCTTCCCGTTAAATTCATTCGCTCGCAGCTGCGCACAACCTCTCGGGTCCCTGGCGCTGTGCGCACAGGTTCTTTTATTTTTTCCTCGAGCGCTTTTCCCACGCACAGCGAAATTTCCGAGAGAGAGAGAGGCGACTTGCAGTAGCAATAAAGCTTGATTTAAGGAACGCAAAATTTCTCGAGATCGAGCCGCTATTAAGCCCGAGATATTCCTCTGCCGACCCTGACTTTTCCATTCTTCTTTTCTCTCCTCCACGGCGCCTTTTTTCAGGCTCTCCTCTCTCGCAGCGACTTTTGCCAACCGGTAATAAACCTTTCTTTATTATTCTATAATCTCGCACGCGGAGAGAGAAGTCCCACTGCCTCTCTCAGCCGTAATGCAAAATCCGACGTTGAAGAAGCTCCTCTCTCTCTCTCTCTCTCTCTCTCTCTCTCGGGGCCGCCTACAGGTACCGCAATAAATTTCTTCGCTTTTTGCCATCGGAGTACTCGATGGGCTACCTATCTATGCGGAGCCCCCTCTGCATTCACTCTTTCTTCGACGTTCTAGCTGGTTTACTGGGGTGATTTAACAATGAAAACTTTCCAAATGTATATATATAGTAGCCATCGGGAGTGTATAGTTTTTTCGAGGGCCTTTATGCCGTATAGTATAATAGAGAAGTCAGGTAAAAAAGACCTGGCGAAAAAAAAAACATTCCAGATGATTTCGAAATTCCTTGGAAGTTGTTTTTGAAAACAGATGCCTCCGAGATAACAAAACGCTGTAAAGATAAATTTATACTATGCATTTGAAATTCGCCGACCGACTAAAAATCACTGAGAACGTTTGAATAAATGATCGTCTCTGTTTATACGTCCGAAGCAGTTATTTCATTAATCTCATTCAATTCGACTTTCCATGCAGATGCGGGGCCGTTAAAAATAATAACGTTACAGTAAATTCGCCCCTCTCTCTTGCAGGCAGATTAAGCATTTCCCGGGGCGCTCGGCGTCCTCCCGATATATAAACATTAATAAATATTCAAAAATGGTATAACGCCCGGCGCGCGATTTCCTTCATTTATTCCCGATCCGTCATAAATTTTTCAGAAAATTATTTCCAGCCATCAATCAGCATTTCCTGCTTATCTCGCCGTCCTGCCCCGGCCATCCTTCATCGTCGGGGCCGGTATACTTTTCCTTTTAAAAACCTCGATATACACGCGGCTCTTCCCGGCAGCTTTCAGGGTCTTCCAACTCAGCAGAGCGAGAACCGTGCGAGAGTCGAGAAAAGCCAAACGAAATTGCGGCTTCTTCTCGTCGCCTTTCTCTCTCTCTCTCTCTCTCTCTCTCTCTCTCTCTCTCTCTCTCTCTCCGGTCCGGGGCCCTGTAAAGAGAAAGACGAGCCGCCGCGATATATCGACGACGAGCCGAGTATATGGATAGAACACGATACTTTACTATGGCCGAGGAGCGCACGTTTCGATCATGGCCGAGGCTCGCTCTCCTCCGCTGGAAAAAGGAGAACGCACGTGTGTGTGTGTGTGCGACGCTGGAAGATCGGCCCGAGTTTCACGGAGGCGGGAAACTCTACCTATAAAGAGTCTTGCCGAGCGACGATCAATGGGGGCGAGCTCTGCTGCTTCGGCTCGAGAATTGTAAATTACATGCCTGTGTTATTGACAGACTCGCGCCCGTGTGAAATGAATTTTTCGGAGAAGAGGAAATGGGCGCGCTGGCAGCTTCGTTTAATATTTGCTCGTTTTTTTCTTTTTTTTTTCGGGGTAAAGCCACTTTGCCCGAGCGGCCTTCGGACTTTGATGAATTTTGGAGGATTTTTCGGCTTTGACGAGCGTTTTCTCCTCGGGTAGTTGCGATAATAATGACTGTGTTTTTTTTTAACAATTGCCAAAGTAGTCGTTTGAGCGATTGAATTTTCTCAGCTTTATCGAAAGCGTATTTGCCTAATAACTTGTTTGTGGAACAATATTGGAAAATAAATTTTAATTTCATTTAAAAAACGCATTAAAGAATGAGTACTGGCTGAAATCGTAGCCGCCGCTTATTTAAAAGAGCCTCTCTCTGTTTTTCCACAAACACCTTCTCAGGCCGCGCCGCAAAAGACTATCAATCCGAAATTAAAGCGGCAGTGATCTTTTCGCCATCAGCAAGCACAAATTCCAAAATAATAAGCAGCCCGCCGCGCGACGGCTAACAAAAAAAAAAAAGAAAGAAAAAAAGAGGAAAAGATCGGCCGGCTCGGCGCATGTCAGCCGTCGTCTTTTCCCGCTTAAGCATCGCTCCAACACACCGACAGTTTCGAAAAGCCTCTCCTCGCCGCCGCTGTCGGTCGGCGTTTTAACTACGCACGCAAACTCTAGGCATTCCTCGGCGGTGGAAGCGGCAGCAACAACAACGGGCCTCGTTGTTTCCTCGAGAATTTTTCGGCACGCATCGCTGGGAACGCTTTAGGAGCATTCCTCTCCTCTCGTTTTATATACATCGTGCGAAAAAGAGTAAAAATATCCCGGAGAAAGAGAGAGAAAGAGAAAGAGAGAGAGAGAGAGAGACGGTTTTGACGCGGCTCCTGCCTCGGTTCTGCTCCGCCGACTGTTTGCTTATATCCTAGAGTTTCGCCCGTTTCTTATGTCGCGAGGCGAGGGGAATTTTTCATGGGGCCGCTGCAGGTATTCGCCGCCGCGCCGCCCGCCGCTGCTCGTATTGAATTCGGTGCGCGGAAAGCTGAAACGCCAACTCGTTCGATGTTTATTGCGGAATTTTGGATTAGATGGAAAAGCGCGCGGCTTTGTTGTTTCGCGTACGGCGCGCGACCTGTGTATGTATATGTTTCAGCTCTTTTTTTCCGCGGGATATAGTGCATGAGGTTTCAATTAACTTTAATGAAAATGGTGTGGAAATTGCGCGGGCTAAGCTTTATTAAATAGAGAGGGAGCTATTCTAAAAATGAAACCGTTTTCATTTGGAAAAGCTTCTGGGTGAATGTTTTTTACTCGTATATATAATTGCCGCAGCTGGCCCGCAGCGCGCTTTTTTCGCAAAAATTTACGTTTTCGAACTGCCGCGCAAGCTGTTTCTCCTTGCAATTAATCTCCGGCGGATACATACTTTGCAGACATTTCGCAATTATAAATAAATTTCGGTACACAGAGAGAGAGAGAGAGAGAGAGAGAGAGCCTCGGTCAGAAATCTTGACATTTTTCGCTTCGCTTCTAATCTCCTTTCCGAGAGCGAGATGCAGTAGGAATCAATAAACAAGCCACGCTCCTTTCATTTTTCATATCCTTCGAAATATTCAGGTCGGCGCATGGAATTGCAAAAAGGCAGCCGTCGCTGCATCGCGAGTGATTCGAATTTCTCGCCGCCCAGCCTATATAGATGCTTATCGATACCTCTCTCTCTCTCTCTCTCCGCTTCAGCGGAAAACAAAATCACCGATATATATACACCCGCCCCTTTTACCAAACTCGCGCGCGCGTCTCAATTTTTATCGCGACTCGTCGCCTATCTCCCCGCTCGCAACTATTTAACCAAGGAGCCTCGCAAACAGCTGCGATATCTCGGCGGCGGCGGCGGCTGCGGCGTAAAAAGCTCTCGGTATCTACACGCCCGTCGAAAAAGGCCCTGGCGGCAGTTCCTCAGCCGGGCGATTGCCCGCTGTTAAAAAAGGCGCGATACGCGCGCGCGCAAATAGGCTGTCGAATACACGGCTGCGCGGTCTGCCGGATAGGAAACAAAAAAAAAGCAACGACGACGACGGCGACTACGACCGAGTCTGTGTACACGCGTCCGCGCTCCGTGTTTGCGTGAGCGCTCGAGCCCGTATCGGGGGACAGGGCGATTAGGGAACAGGCGGTGCTCGCCCGGGACTGCCGGCGTGTCGCCCAACTGCCGCCCCGCGTCCCGGGGAAAGAAGACAGTTAGATCGATTTCTTGCATTATTATTTCGCCCGTGGAAAATGTCGCGAGCGAGGAGCGTAAAGTTGGCTTCTATATGAGAGAGGATTAAGCGAGGGGAGAGCTTGGGAATTAAATTCGAGCTCGAGATGCTCGGATCCGAGGAATGCGGAGAGAGCGGCATTTCGTCGAATTCGCGAAAAATCTCAGTTATGATTGTTAATTCCGCGTTCTTGGCTCGTTTTATTATTTTAAGGAGGGGGCGTAAACATTCCTCGAATGCCGAAAATATTGTGTGTTTTCAAACAGAAATTTATGCAAAACATTCGCGATCGCAAAATTCAATCGTTGGAAATGCTGATTGTAAGAGCTGAATTTAATTACACCGAATTTTCAATACACGAATTTATCTTTAATTCTGAATTGATTATAAATGCGCGGTAAAAAACGGTCTCGCAATATTGTGCTTTGAACCGAGAGAGCGACAACAATATGTAATGGTTTGCAAATCGGGGTTAAACAGTAACTAAATTTCTATGTATACTCGACGTATGTAAAATCAGCTCGATAAGTAATTCAATAAAGGACGAAACGAATTGACGTCCGAAGGAAATCATTGTGACAAGATAAATTTTAAGCGCAATATACACGACGGAAAATGAAACGAAACGCGGCGACTCTGTACGGATCCGCTTCGAAAGCCCGGAATATTTTACGCCCGACTATTACATCGCAAATTAGCTGAAAAACGCGCAGGCAGCCCCGCACGATAACGACCTTCGCGCCGAACAAAAACATTGAAATGTCGTAAACGGCTCGGGGGAAAGAAGAAGCCTACGACATTAGATAATTACAAAACTCCGGGGCTTATCTCGGCCCGCTCTCGAGAATCTCTAAATTACAATATACATCCGGGATAGAAGCCTAAATAAATTGGCTTATATCGCGGCTTTAAACGCAAAAGCGGAGCTCCGCGCAAGTTCGCATAATAAGCGGATGCGCGGACAATGCGAATAAAGCGAGTCGGGGCTCGGGCGAAACGCGAAAATCAATATTCGAGCGAGTGAAAAGCGGGATGAACGAGAGAGGCCGCCTAATAGAACAGCCGGCCTTTTATCTACAAAATAATAAATCGCTCGGCTCCGATGCCTCCGCTTTTCGAGACTCGCTTCTCCGCGGCTCCCGAAAAGCCCATTAATCCAAATGCAATAGCTCCGCGCGGCAGACGCACCAGATTCGGCGCTAAAACAAGGAGAGAGAGAGAGGGGGGGGGGGGGCAATCAATTTCCGCGGCTAGGCGTATCGATTGCGCATCGCATTATCAAATTACGCCGCTTCCCTACGTATCAATCCGCGCTCTCTCGAGCTCGCGGTGTGGCCACTCGAGATACGAGGCAACGCGAGCGTCGCGAGAATCTGGGCCTCGGCGAAGGGAGATTATACGCCTTGACAAAGGGAAAAAAAGCCCGGACGTACCTACAGTATTAAGTGCGCGCCTCGAGCGAGCTGCGCGTCATTGCGGGGCTTCCTCGACCCTCTCTCTCTATGAGGAGTATGTTTTAGAGCGGCAGCCGTTCCGATGTAAATCAGTTTCAGGGATTTGCGCGCATTTTTGCGCGGCCTTTGTCCCCTGCTTGCTGGGGGGGGGGGGGGGGGGGGAGTCCAAAGAATTTTCCCGATGAGGGACTTTATATGGACTGGGGTGGTGACTTTTGGATTTTTGTATCGACGCCCGGCTCCGGAAGATTACGCTTACATAAATTACGAGCGCGCCACGAAGGAACGGGCGCCGAATCGTTTTTATATGGTATATATACGCGCCGCTTTTTTTGAATTATGTAAGAGCACGGAACTGGCCGGATTTTGAAATGTGCATTTGTTGAGAGCTTTGTGGGAGGTAAAAAAAATATATATGGCATCGAGCGCGGATGTATATGCTATATTTTTTTATCCTCTTGAGATATTTTACATATTTTCGTACTTGGAATAAAACAGAAAAGGATGACAATAAAAAAGTTTCGCTTTTCCGGCTCTCTCGAGTGCACGGACTTTTAAAAATATAGAATATACGGCGAAAATGTATTTTTATTTTCTTTTTAACTGAATTTTGACCTTTTCCTAAAAAGGAAAAGGAAACCAATTTTGTTTTCGGACTAGTGAAGGATATATTCCAGATTTTCTGGAAAAATAATCTTTCAAGATAGACTGGATTCATACGAAATCGATATACGGGGAAAAATTTTCTAATATGTATGCAAAAAGTGGCTCTTTCGTCATGACTTGAATGCCTAACATTCTCACCAGTTTAAGTAGCGAATACTAATGCATCATTTCTAAAATGCATCTCGGCTAAAATTTATATTTGTTTATGAAATCTTAAACGGACTAAAGGATATATTTAACGTATAACATTTCAGTTAATCTTCCTTTCACATTATAATTTATTATCGCTAATAAATTAGAATCGCTTCATATACATCTTTCTTATTATAAAACATTCTGCACTCTTGCAAATGGACGAAGGATTAAAATTTAACCGTCGCTTTCGAAAATAAAGTATACGTTGTACCTTGAAGAGAACGGCTATCAATTTATTCGGGAAAACGCGATTCGTCACAGTCTCGTAATTCCAGCTGTTAAAACAGCTGACCGCACCCACGTCTCTAAAATCAATATATATTTTTTCCATCGCTAATTCCTTAATCCGAGGAAGACCCTGCCCTTACAAAGGGCTTTGAAAAATGCACGAATAGAGAAGAGCCTCCCTCAACCCTTTTTTTATAACATTGGCCAGTTTTCTACGCTCTTGCCACCTCGCCGGCAGGAATTACCTGCCGTCTGGCGAGGGAATCCCTTTTTCTGCTTTGCACAGGAGGAAACACTAAATTCTGATTTAGCGGCAGTTTGGATATGGATCTGAGTGGGTACTGCGGTGCACTGCAGGGTCTAGACGAATTTGCAAAAAGTAGAAAGTCTAAAGATGCAGTTTCCCTCACGTATTCATTGTTGTTTCGTGATTTACGATTTTTCCGGCTGTTTAGGGAGGGCAGGAGGCGCTACTTTGTAATTCCCCACAGAAGACCTCATTTTTACCGTGTAAAATGACGCTTCCATTGTCAATGATTTCTTTCGAAAAACGAAAATCCTATTTTGCGAATTTTCAGAAATGGCATTTCTATTTTTCAAACTTGTGCGCGGCCCGTGTTTCCTGATCCATGCGCGATCGTATTTCATACGAGTTCTATCCGGAAGTGCCATTTTTTTACTACGTTCGGCATATTTATTTAAAATATGTCTTATTTGGAAGTATACGTTGTTTTAAAACGACAGATTCGAAATTAGAGATGCCGAGGTAATTATTATTTGAAATTTTTTTATAGTAAAACGAATAACAAGAGTAAGAGAAGAGAGTAATTTATATTAATATTATTTCAGTTCATGTATCTCCATGAAAATGCAGAATTTATTCAGCTTTTGGCATCAGGTAAACGAGTTTGCGCAAAAATTACTTACCAACGTCCAAACATTTATAAATGAAATGAAATAAGAAAGTCTTTGAAATATTTTGACCAAATACATTTTTCAGCTATTGTAACAATTTTCAGTGGCGCGCAAGAACGCATAAAAGTTTCACATTTTTTGCGTCCAACCGTAACGACCAAAAGTTGACCAGCAATAGCCCTTTGTTTCTCCCCTCTTTTTTACAATCCGCTTCATTTTTGCCCAATAAATCTCCCCAAAAATAACAATGTAAACGCGATGTCACTCCTTCGCGGTGGGAAAAAATTTCTGTTTTTTTTTTTTTTTTGTTTTTTATTTTGTTGACTTTCATTTCCCGTCGCCGTTTCTACCTGCGACCTATATTTTTCCCGAATATAGAGCAGCGGCATTTCAACTGCACATTGATAATTCCAGAGCGCGAACGGCGCGATTGAAATTTCAGCGGAACGCGCTTCTAAATATAAATTTAACGTCTATTAAAAACGATCGCTTTCGTTCCCACAGTGAAAAATTGAGCACGTCCGAGAGAGCCTCCTCTATTCCGTCCTACGTACAAGGGACATACGCTCTCCGGGCAAATCCAACTGCAATTATCTTCGCTTCATTTAACCAAACATTTTCCTCTCCCTTTCTCTCTTTCTCTCTAGCGAAGAGCGGCCGCACAAAGTCATTGAGTTCCCCCCTGCCAGTTCGCGAAACGCTCGCAGACATTCCCCGGCAAAAAGAGAAGAAAGAAAAGCGAGAGAGAGAGAGAAAGAGAGGCGACCCGGCGGATGTGAAAAAAAGAGAACCTATATGGTAATTACTTCAGTACGTCGCGGCCGCTCGCGCAGCATCCCCCCCATCCGTTCCCCGAGCTCCGGCGCACACGTCATTATGCACTTTCCGAGCTCTTGCACTCGGCGAAACGCACAATTCAGAGGCTCTCGGGGATTTTTCGGCAGCCGGCGCCGCGCGCGCTTAAAAGCCCCGACTAGAAGCTTTGAAAGGCACATATCGAGAGAGAGAAAGAGAGAGAGAGAACGAGAGGAGGGCGTCAGGCCTTGGGCTGAGAAAATCTTAATAAAATCTCTTGGCTTTTGTGCTGCAGCGGCGACGGCAGGTATATACCCGGGGCGCAGTCTGGCGCGGCGGCCCTTCGTCGGTGTATAATGTGCGTGCGTCGGTGTGCGTGCCGAATGCCGGCGTCGACGTATATATACAGCCTGCTAGAACAGACGGAGCGAGAGAGAGAGAGAGAGAGAGCGTTGCGGATGGAATTTCAGGCGGTCAGTGCCAGTCCGCCCCCTGAGCCCCTGGACGAGCCACTCTCTCTCTCTCTCTCTCTCTCGCCAAGCGCAGCTGCTCGATAGAGAGAGAGAGAGAGAGAGCCGGCTGATAGCGACGGAAACCCGCTGATAATCTTCTCTGTTTTTCGTCCTTCTTTTTATTGCGGACCTCGCGCGTGTGCGCGATTTTTGCTGGCTGCTTTTTGCCGCGTTGCTTTGCATTTATTTAAATCCCCAAGGGGGGGGGGGGAGAATTGGCCGGGGCTTTTTAAAAAGTTGCGAGGCACGAATATTTTTTTGGAGCGTCGCCGAGACGTGAATTTTCGAGAGGAAAATTCAGCCGCCGCCGCCGCCGCGGGGAAGGGATTCTTTAGGCCGGGACGACTTGAGAGGCGGGTTTTTGCTCTCCCGAACTATCCGAGTGAATAGTTTCGTTTTTCGAACGGAGAGTTTCTAGTTGGCTTCCCCGGCTGTGTATATTGTGTCGGCGCAGCGAATTTCGGCCCTTAAAACGGGCTTTGTGCATGTGCATTATTTCATTAGCGTATCGAAACGCCAAAAGCTCCGGATATAATTTTTCGGATGCGGATCGGCCACGATTTATGGGACGGTACATAAAACGTTGCAACGGGAGGCAGGCGATCAAAATGTTTTGATTCAAGGCAAAAATCACATTTTAATTATCGTTCGAATGTAACTTTTACGCCGCGCGGCTCCTCCTGTAAAAGGACGTTACTTTTAATATTTTATGTCACTGATAAAGCAATTCTATGTACTGAATATGAAACGTAATTTCCTTGTTTTATTAAATTCGCTTATTGAATCTCATTGTAACGTTTTTCATTAAAAAATCAGGGTGCGTGGATTCAGGTGGAATAATATCTCCACTCGGGGCAAATATTATTTCAGCGTTCGTTTTAAATTAATTAATATAAGCACGTCAAAATTCTCCTTAAAAACCCGGCGTGCGATGTAACATTTATTACCTTAATTAATACATTATATTATATAATATTCAACCGAGAACATTCCGTTAAAAATATCGTACAAAATAATCTTTGAAATATTTCATCCTCAAAAGGCCGCCTCTCAGACTGCATAACAAAGCTAAACTGAACCGAGTATTTTTTGTGCAAACATAAAGATGTTCATCAGAGCAGTATTATTCCAAAGCAAAGTACCAAAGAGCAGCCCGAATATTTCAATACCTGGGCCCTGAAAAGAAGTCATCAGTCGTTCTATGACTCTCAATAATCTCCGCTCGATCAGAGTCGCTCCGGCTATCAAACTCTCCCACACTCGCCAGGCCTCTTTATAAATCATCGGCAACAATAAATCTCGCATCTGCATCGTCGAAAAAGACGTTCCCGCTGCACTTAACAGTCGGGGACACTGTCTGCTCGCGGCTCACGCGCGATACGTGGAAGAGAGAGAGAGAGAGAGAGAGAGAGAGAGAGGCGGACGAAAGAGGAAGAGCGGCAAAGGAAGTCGCTTCTTTCGTGATTTACGTCCCGAGCCAGCTGGTGTGCGTGTATGTTTACGCCGCCGGGATTCGAGTTACACTTGCAGTGTGGGCGCGGATTTTCCAGTCTCCGAATTTCCGAAATTTCAGTCTCGCGTTGCGAGGGCTGCTGTGCGAGAGCGTATCTTTTTTCCGCCGATAAAGGGGATGAAAAAACGACCCGCGCTCCGAATCCACTTTAAGCGTCCGGCTGGCGCGAGATATGCGTGGCTCGGCGATTTATTTATTATTATTTCTTTTTTTTTTTTTTTTTTTTTGATTCAGCGGAGATTTTTTTTTGTTGGCTTGCCACGCCGCTCCGCAATTCGAGATGATTCAGGCTGCGGCCTCGGGGGAATACTTCGCGATGACTTTTGCGTGAATCAGTTTTTATTGGGCGGCGGTTAATGACTAACATGAAAGTTTGTTTTTCTGAAATAGCTGGCGACGCAGCTGTTTCCACACTGGGAATTCTGATGGGGTTTTAGAAACTGGCCTGGAAAATACTGGAATAGGTGGCTTTCGCCGTTAACTTTTGCTCACCGCGAGGACATTTTCTACCACAGAGGGTTCGTTAGTTTCCGAACGGAAAAGAAGTGCGCGGCTTAGAATAATTACAGAGAGACCGGATTTTTTTTCTAAAAGAACAAAAAAAAAAAAAAAAATCGTTGATTCATTTTCCACGTCAACAAATCTTTTGCGAAAGAATATATTTATGCTTTCAAATGATATATTCGAAAATCGCTTAGAATATCTTCGAAATAGAATCCCGCTCGGGGGACTGCGGCCTTCGCGGCGTATATTTCAAGTCAGTACCGCAATAATTCAATATTATACGTAGGAGACGCGAGGACTTTTATAAAGCTTGCCTCGGCGGCACCAATACTCGCGCGCGCAATGCATGAAAAGCAATACATTCATTCATGAAATTTCAATGGCTATTGGGTATTCTAAGAGAAAGTCCCGGGCGAACTCGTACAATTAAAAGCGGGCCTCGGCGCGCGGGGCTTTCTAAAAATCGCGCTCCCGGCGTCGTCCCCCCGGAGCCTCTAAGCAATATAATTGCTTCCTCGCTGAGCGCATCTAAACCGAATCCGGCCGGCAACAATCGGTGTCGGCTTAAGCGCCGCAGCCTTGGGAGAGTCGAGGTCGAAAGCTCTCTCTCTCTCTCTCTGTCTCTCCCTCTCTGTCAGTGCGTCCATTGAAAAGCCCCGGGACGATAAGGTTCGTTCCCCGAAAGGAGGCTATTTTTTTTATTACGCGCTCGATAATTTTCGAGAGGGGGGCGAGAGCCGCTTTGCGTGTCTCGGATGTCTCGGATGACTGTCTCCTCTATGTGTGTACGCGGGGCTAGACCACCGTCGCGCGCCGTGTACTCCCGGAGAGAGAGAGAGAGAGAGAGAGAGAGAGAGAGAGAGAGAGAGAGAGAGCCCTTCTCTCCCTCTCTCCGTCTCTCTCTTCCTCTGCGGCTGCGGGAACGGAGGGGGAGGGGGACGACCTCCCAGGCCCGGATTCCACGATATCGTCACCCCGCGGGTCTGTCTGTCCTTATCTGCCGCTGGCGCTGCTCTGTCTATATGGGGAAGGCTCTTCGTTTGCTCTATCGGCTACTTTCGGAGCAAGTGGCCTTTCGTTAGAGGATGTCCTGCCTGATCGGGACAGGCTTTGATCGACGCGGCTATTTTCTTTATTGTTCTACCGCGTCGTCCGTCCTCCCGAGAGCTCTCGCAGTTTGCCCGTCCAGCTAGATGGATAAGCCTTTGTGCGAGCCCGCAGAGAATTCGAGCGACGAGGGAGGGGGAGAGAGAGAGAGAGAGAGAGAGAGAGAGGGAGCCTTTTTCTGAGCTACATAATTAATGGAAGTTTTAATCTCGTTAGCAATGCTTCGCCTTGAATGCAAGTATTTTGACGTATGGAAGTTGGACTTTTTTTTCATGTAGGAGCTGGTCTCCTGCTTTGGTGAGATCCAAAGGAATATTGAGAGATGAAGAAACGAATAGAGGTTGGAAAGTTTGAGTAGGTTTTTTAAAGCATTGTATTGTTTTCGACATAATACGTATATATAGTTTCATAATTTATTTTTGAATCAATATAAATGTCAACTGAATTATTCCAGCCGATGGATTTTGTAGAAAGCTGATAGACACTTTTACTTATTTTCTTTTAAAAAATATGAGAGAAGCTTTCCAAGGAATGTATCGGTCGTTATTGAGCAATCAAGTTTCTACTCCTGCTTATTTAGCCAGTATACTTTGTAAATTTTTCAAGACTACTCTGATGAAAAACGGCCTCGACAATAATTAAAGTGATAATCGAGCCTCGAGCCGGACTCGCAGCCACCACATCCTGCATTCCTCGTAATGTAGTTTAACTTTAAAAGTCTCGCTAGTTCTAAAATAATGCATCAAATTAATCCCGCAAAAAAGAACGACACATTCATCGAGTTAATTAAAGGATACATAATAGACGCTTTCACAAAGGCGCCTTTTATCGATTAACAATTTTTCCCGAAGCTTTATTATATTTCTCCTAAATAATTCCGCGCTTAATTTAACGATACATTATAATCCCCAAGGCACAAAACATCGCGGAAAATATCCGTTGTTGCGTAGAGCCGGGTAATTAGCTTTTAATTGCAAGCGCGCGGCCCTCTCTCTCTCTCTCTCTCTCTCTCTCCGCTCTCTTAAATTAATTAGCATTTTCAAACGCATGCAATTCACGTCAAGAAAGGCCCGCCGCTTGCCGGAGCAGCGCTTAAGAGGTCAGGAAGGCGGCCGCGGCGGCTCGGGCTTGAAAAAATACATGACTAAGCAATTCGCACGCCGAGATAGACGTTACCTTCGTTAATAACTTAAATCGGCTCTGGTCAGGGTATATATACTCTTCTCCCCGCCCCCCCTCCAGCCGGGCCGCCCGGCTCTCCTTGGAAGGCGCGCAAGCGCGAGCATTGACAGATTTCACGCAAAGACATTTAGCTGCGCGCGCGCTCGCTCGCTAAATGCACGACGCCGGTCTAGACGGCTCTCCGTCAGGCCTAAGCACATTAAAGATTTACTTCTTTCCGATATTTCCTCTCCGCCTCCCTCCCTCTTCCCTTCTTCTTGCCCGCGCGAGCGCTTATCGCCGAGGTACGCAATAATGATTTTGTAATGCGACGGCGCTCGATAAGGCTAGTTTCGGCTGAACGCAAATATTTATCGAGCCGAGTCGTTGAAGTTTTCTTGCCGCGGTTTATGTTTGTTTGACCGATACCCGCGCCGTCGATTCTTTAAAAGGGTTTTAATGTACAGCGTGAACTTTCCGTAACCTCTAATTAATGTAATAAATTTTAACGGAGTAATTATACGTCGTTCCTGCGAGTTCCCCGGCTATAAATTAGCGGGAATGCATCCGAACGTTTCTATTGACTGGCGAATAGAAAAGTTGTATTGTCACGTTCCTGTGAAAAGGCATTTTAAATTCTTGCGAGAATCCGTATGAGACGATATTTTATATAATAAACAGTTCCATTCAGCCGACTTTTCTGTTCCGCGAAAAAGCTTCTCCGCCTTTAAAAAATTATTCTCACAAACGTTTCGTTTAAAAATCCGACGATTTTCAACAGACACACACTCAAACGCCAGGCAGACGTTGAACAATATTTACAAAAGCAACATTGATTTCCAGTTCCCGCTCCGGCGCACAAAGCGCTCGTGTCTAAAACAAACTGAATTTCAGCCAAATCCACCTGGACGAACGAAAAGCCCCCGACGAACGTCGGGGCCAGCGGGCTTCATTATAAACGGACAAAACAAAGAGGAAGTCACACCCGAATCTCCCCGAGCAAAAAGCGAGTCGAGCGGCGGACGGATCGATCATTTCATCCTTCAGCGCAGATTCGTCGATCCCTCTCCTCCCCTCCCCCGCCCCGGCCCCCGCCTCCTTCGCTCTTTAAACAACGATCTCGCCCTTCCAGCCGAGCGCTCATTGATAAAACCTTAATTTCCGTGAGTCCGCAGAAAAAAAAAGAAAGCCAAAAAGCATCCAGCCGAGCGAGAGAAGCTATCATAAATCGGGCCGAAGGGCGCCGCCGCAAAAGGTGCAGGCTCTCTGCCTCTATCTGGGCTCATGGTACTAGTATATATACAGTCCGCTTCTCCGAAGCCGGCAGGATAGGACGCCCGAATTTCTTATTACCGCGAGCCGCGGAAATTCCCCCGAGATTTTTCGCGACAGCTGCTGCGCGCCGATTATTATTTATTACGGCGTAGTCCCCCTTCCTGGCCCCAGCGCCTTCTGCACATCCTTTTCTCGCGTTTCCGTCGATTATTCGCCCCGGCAAATTCGCTGCCTTTCCTTACCGCTCGAGCGACGGCTTCGCGGACGATGAAAATTGCCTGCTCGAACGAATTAACGGCTCTCTCTCTCTCTCTCTCTCTCGCGGCGAGATCGCGCATGCATGATGCGTATTATATGCGAGAGCCGATGCCGCGCGCGCGGCTAGGAAATAACTTGTTAATTTCGAGAAAATTTCGGTTCTGCTTTAATCAATTAATAATGGGGGGGAATGCTTAATATCGGCGATTAGCTGTAAATTCAGCCTCCCGCCCGGCGGTTTATTGCTTGATAAGCCTTTTACGCTTTTATACGCGCGCTCACATATGCTCTTTTTTACGGTGAATTTGCATCCCAAAGGTACGCAAGCAATTTATTTGTCACTTTAAGATATGGAACGTGAGTTATATTTCTGATTAACACACCTTGGAAAAAGATACGTATATATATGCGTAACTGTAAAAGTAGAATATAAAACCGCATATTTATATTTCGACACTTGGAATTATGATCCAAATCTAAACGCTGGACGTAATAAAGCCTATTTTTTTACGCTCACTTTTTAACTGGCAACATTAACTTTTTCTCAAAAGTCGACTTTTACAATAATTTTCTATAATTTCGAATCTAAAAAGCGAGAGAGCCCGCGATGAGGTGGTTTTTTTTTCTTTTTAGAATTCATTATAGAAGATCCATTATCCATGCAGGGCCGAGAGAAATCACAAGGAGCGGAGACGCCGAGGCGGCGCGAGAATTTCGTGGAAGCAGCCGTCTCATACGTAATTAACGAGGAGCCGTTCGAGGCTGTGCGAACGAATTAGCGCGAATTTCGCGGCAGAATCTCGAATCAGACGCTCGGCTCCGCGACGCGGAGGAGGATTTCACGACGTCGAAATTTCCAGTCTGGAAAAACCGACCCGCTCCTTCATTTTCGTCTCTTGCACGGATAAATTAGGAGACGACAATGCCCCCGTGTTCTCGAACAAAAACGTCAGCCCCCCTCCCTCCCACTTGGCTGCCTGTTTTTATGGTCGCTCGTATAATTATGAAGCAGATTTTAAAGCGATAGCAATCGGCTTACTTTTCCCGAAAGTTTGCTTTTATATATTGGTAATGCCTACCTTGCGAAAGCAGATTAACGCAGGGCGAAGGTGGGACTAGCCGGCCTGGGAAGAAAGAATGGCCGATGAGATAAAAAAGCACCTGGCCGTATCGAATTGACTCGAAGAAATTCTCGTACAAACGACTCGTTAGCATAATTGAAATTATATCTGCTTCGATAATGGATGTGGCTCGTTAAAAATTACATTTGGAAAATAGTACTTTGGGGGTTTGATGCAAAAATAATTTGTCCGATTCATGGGGTCATTAGAGAAGCAACATCTGGGGTTTCGATATGTTATACTGATTACTACATCCACTTTTTCAAGTCGAATATTTAAACTGTTCGAGTGAATGTAACATAATTTTTCCGGCACAAAATGAAATCTCATTTTAGAAACAGTTTCTCAAATATTACAACTATATTTTACTTGAAATTTAGACGATGTAGATTTAAAATGTAATTTAAAATTTTCAAATTTAAGTAGTTAAGCAATTTTAAACAATTGTTTACCAGCTCAATTAAATTTAACTTGTCTCACTCAAGTAACAATACGCGAGTCTATAATAACGAGTAAATTTAATTTAAGCAGACTTTGCTGGATTATTTGATAAAGTTTTGACTCAGCAGATGAGATGCATTTTCTCACAATTCCTGCAAATGAAAACGTAAGCGTTTCCAAAAACTCCTATTCTAAATACAGTTTATTGTTTCCTTCAAAGAAGAACGCCGTCAACTATACAATTCCAATGTCAACTTTATTAGTACAATAATCTCGTCGCGCCTTTACAACCTTTTTTCAAACCAGCTGAATCAGTTTTATCAACGGTGAAAAAAAGCCCCGCGTACCTACGAATTTCCATATTTAATAGAAGCAGCAAAGTCTGCGAAATGGTTTTCTCAAAATTGTAATAGCACGCCAGCCGGCAGTGGCGTCTGTAATTTTCGTAGCAAATCGTCAATAATTTCGAAAGTGTCCTCGTTCCTCGGCAGCTGCAATATATATACATATTACTGGCAAAAGTTTTACAGCAAACATTAAAGGATATGATGGCGATGTAACGGCGGCGTTTACGGCGACCAGATCGCTATTAGCCTGTTTTAGTGCTGCGAAATTATTCATTTCGTCACGCTGAAAAAAAGTTTCTGCCTTCTATTTAATCGAAATGTCGATGGTTTTGCTAAAAGCTAAATGACTTTTTAAATTGTTGACAATTTTAAGCAGCAATTGCATTTATCCTCGTTATTTTCTTTTACAGTTTTTCGAGTTTAGTGCAGGCAGTCATTTTAACTTCAAATATCCTTATACTGATCTATCTATATTTCCTAAAATGATACAGACAACTTTCTCAAAATTGATTGCAAGAAACAAGGACGCAACCCGAAAACAGTAAACAAGCTGTTAAGTCCAAAGTTCCGACGTTTAAATACTGTATACCAGCCGGGAAAATTCAAGGAAGCAGCCTAATGAATTTTCGTTAATTTAAGAGTCCGTGCAGCCTCGAGGGGACAAAAAGCACGTGTCCGAAGAAAAATGTCGAGCCCAGCGCCCGATACGGCAACTGCACTCTCCCGGCATAACCTGCATCGCAGCCTGTGCACGCAGCCCCATTATGTACGACTTCCCTTTTAAAAGAGAGAGAGAGAGAGAGAGAGAGAGAGAGAGAGCGGCTGTCGGCGCGTCGCGGCGGCTCGTCCGACAGTGGCCCGAGAGAGAGCCTTACCCACAGCGGAGCTAAACAGCCGCCACGCCGCGACTAAGGCCCTCCGCTTACCCGCTGCGTCGTCGCCGAAAATTCATTAACGAATTTCGGGGCGTCAGCCGGGACAGAGAGAGAGAGAGAGGCTCGTTAAGATCCCCCGACTACGGCAACCGCGAGGAAAAAAAGCAAACGTGTTCGCCGGGAGAGAGAGAGAGAGAGAGAGAGAGAGCGACCGCCTTAGATAAAGAAGGTAGTTCGCCGGGGCCTTGTGTATATAGGATCTCCTAGCCCGGGAGAGGGAAAAATACTGTGAAAGTCTTTGTGAATATTCGAGGAAGCACTACAAATGTCAGGCACGTAGATCGCAGCCGAACCCGTGTATGTACAAAGCCTCTTTGAGAAAAGAGCCGAGGGACGATGAGCGAACGTCGCGCGCTCGCTGCTCGCTGCTCGCTGCTCGAGGAACGCCAGAATGCGAAAGAAGGACGCGCTTGTGCGACAGAGAGAACGAGCGGCTTATAAGGACCCGTAGACAGAGAGAGAGAGAGAGAGAGAGGAGTAAAAAAATGTCTTTCACGCGCCTTGTAATCCCCGCTTCCGTCCCCGCTCTCGCGTACCAACCTTTTTACGCCTATGCGCCTGCACGCATGGACCGGACAATAAAGCTCTTTCTCGCTCTTTATTAACAAAAGCGATGCGTGCGCAGAAAGACGAGGAAGTGACGCGCCGCAGCCGGCTGCTTGATAACGGCCGCGAGTAATTAAAAACAGGGGCTTAATTGGATTCGCCGGGCGTTATTTTCTATATACGTGTGTATATCCCCCGGTGGGGTCAATGCTACGGAGAGCGCACTTTTCGATCGGAGGGAATTCGTGTCAACGGAACAATACCGGGCTCTGTGCGAGCGCTTTTTCTCCATTTTTTTCCTCCTCCTCCTCCTCCTCCTCCTCCTCCTCCTCCTCGGCGGCGAAGCTAATGTGGAGCAAACAACTTTATTTTTGCACTCGCAGATAATATATAAATATATATATATATACCGTTTCTAGCTCGACAATCGAGGCCTCGGCGCGGTTCTCGGATGCTTTGACGGTCCTCCAAGGTCGGAGGCTGGGTTATTTATTAATGTTTTGTGACACCTGACAATAATCCGAAATGGTTCGAGCACCCAGGCAGATGCGGCGCCCGAAACCATAGATTTCCGCAGGCAGTATAATAATAACCTTCTCTTTGAAAATGTATCTTCAGGATTTCCCTTCATTTTGAAAAACGTGCTCTCCTGTACAGTTACGAGCCTTCTGATGAGCCGTAAAAGCTCCTAAACTTTCTTAAATAAATGTAAACTCTCACTCGCATTAAACTAAAAAAAAAAAATTTGCATTATCGATACCGATAAACGGCTCATGGCTCTTCCCACTTTCAGCCCGAGATGCGATAAACAATTACTAATCTCCAAGTAGACTCGGAATTCGTTTCCGAGTCATCGGTACTATCAAGCCGCAGATAAGGCCGTCTGGGCGCCGCGAACGAAAATCACCATAACCGGCGTTCCCTCTTAATGACGGGTTCATACGAAAAAAGGAGGGTAGATCGCGAAACGGGGATAGAGCCCCAATGTAATTAGCAATGTAATTAAAAAGCGCTTAAAACGCGATTAACGCGCGGGGCTCGAGCGTTCGCTTTCAACATCGCGCATACGCGAGCTCTGCGCTCACCTACGCGCCCGCTTCTCTCTCTCTCCCTGCACGTAGTGTGCGTGACTCTCTCGAGGCAACTTTCGACATACAGGCGTCCCGTATATTTTTATCGGGGAGCTAATTGTTTTTCAAAAATCATCGTCAATCACCGCCGCCGCCGCCTGGCTCTCTCGGATAAACAAAGTCTCGCTCGCGCGTTTTTTCCGAGAGACCTCGCCGTCTTAATAGAATATCGTAAAATTAATTTCACTTCTGCTGATTCACCGACCACCGGGCGAACAACGCATTCGCGTCCCGTGTCGAAAAAACCGTTCGACAAAAATCCGGAGGCGGAAAAGTTTCGCGGAACGTCTGGTCATTCGTCACGGCTCGAATTCAAAGTTTTCGCGTGCGCGGAACTTTCCTCCTTTTTTCGAGCGCGCGCTGCTTGTAATTACATGCACGCGCACACACACACAGACGCACAGACAGACAGGCAGCGCGATGATAAAAGACGCGCAGAGTTGCGCAATGGCATTCTTGGGAGACGCGGAAAAATATGCAGCCGCGACGGGAAATTCTGCCGGTCGCTTTATCCCCGGATAGACGCGCTGCGCTCGGCCCGGTGAAAATTAGTCGCCCCCCCCCCCTCCGCCCCGCTTTGCAAAATCGCGCGCTGAAAATCTGCAAGCCCGGGTTTTTGTTTAAGCCAGCGCGATCGTGCTTTGCTTGACGAGGTTTTTTGCGCCAAGCCTGCATGGCATGCATGCGCACGCAAGCCGGATTTTTGTTTGACTTTAGTTTTTACAGTCGCTAAATAAATCTTGTTGGTTCTGCGCGCCGCTCGAGATGGTAAAAGTGTTGAGTAAATGAAATTTATGGAGGTGTACTTTCGGTTTTAACCCGAGTTCTTTTATTCGATTTATGCGGGATTTCTTCGGAGAGGAGCTAATATTCTCGGATGCATCTCTTAATAATTGAATTAGATTTTAAAATATGCAGTCTAAAGTGACTTTTTGAATTTGCTTTAATTGAGAGCATCGACGGTAGTCATCGATTATTTATTTATTCTTTGAATTTTTCATTCGCCGAAGAAATGCCGTCGTACGTTTTTGGTAATATTGAAATTTAAAACATCGTCCCAGAAACCCAAGTATTGTTAAATAATTTACGAGGCTAAAACGCCAACTTGTATAAAGCTGGTTATTAATTTGAGATTAATTTCGCAAAAACCTGCAGCAATTAACGACGGATTACTAACATATATTGCAGGAAAATTTGATTACAAACACCCGACTCATTCAGAAACATTTCCATGTAAGTAATCTAATTATAGAAGCCTTCGATATGCAACAAGGTTGAGTTTAAAAACGCTCGCAGCTGTAATTAATGAAAGCCGCGCGCCGCGACTCCTCCGTCGGATAATGAAAAATACGGAAACGCAATTTATTTTTCCAGGTACGTCCGCGCGCTCGCCAATTAAGCGTATATATACGAACATATCAAATAAATATTTATGCGGGATAAAAATTCGGCGGACTGCCGGGCCGTTTAATTAAACCATACGTCGAGCGAGAGCGCCGCCGCCGCCGCCGCCGCCGCGCGTTATATTTCTCGTTAAAGGAAAATTTAATAGTCCGCATCGGCGCGCACTGACAGCGCGCGCGGCCCCGGCCTAATCGCTTCCTCTTCCACCTGCACAATGGCCCGTTTTTACGAATGTAAATAACCCAGCGGAGCAGCGCGGGCCACTAAAATCCCGGCCTCCGCGGCAGCGTTAAATTATTTAAATTTTCGTCCTGCGGCCCAGTAGGTATACAATCGGTCCGCTTCATGCTTGGAAATCGCGGCGCGCACCTGCCGGCGTTCCTTTTTTTTTGCTGCCTCTCCCGCTGCTGCTGCCGCTGCCGCTGCTGCCGCTGGCTGCTTCTCCTCCCAGCCGAAATGGATCAATAGGCCGCCGGGACAAAAGGAGGACTTTCAATCGAGAGGAAATAATTATAAGAGCCAAAATTTCGCGCAGCGGCGTAAACAGATTTCGCCGCGGAAAAAAAAAGTGTCGTGCGAGGCGAGCGGCCAAATTGAAATTCTAACCGAGTCCAGTCGGCGACGTTCGTCATGAGAGCAAGAGGAAAGAAAGCCCGTGTCGGGGGAGGGAGGAAAAAGTTTATATATACGCGAGAGGACCGGCCAGAAATTTTCCCTCTTGCGTCGCGCCATTGGCAATCAGCGTTCTACAGCCGAGCCTTTTCCATCTTCGAAAGATAAATGAAACGTAACGAGCAACTCCCCCTCCTTCTCCCGCCGCGCTCTCCGCCTATCTTACTCATTGCTAAGGGTCGACTTCGAACCATATAGTCACGTTCAAAAGTTTAGTCATCCGAGGTGGGACGGGGGGCAGTCCGATTACGCTCGAATTTTCGAATTCGACGTGTTTACGAAGCATAAATATTCTGGAAAGCAGTTGCGTTTGTTATTCGCGCGGTGTCGCGGCTTTTGAATAACGGTTAATTGCAATATTCAGCAAAATAACCTTTTCGGAAAAGGTTGAAATTGCTTGAACACAAAAAAAATATCTCTGCACTGCTATAAAAGCGAGTATTTTGCGACACTAAAACGCGTGGTTATAGTTTTATGTTTTATGATTATTTAGTCGTTGCAAAAAAGTAGTATCGCTTACGATAATTGGAATAATCGTATTGCTTCAAGTGCTGTTTACAGTTTATGCTTGATGCACATTAAGTGTACATTAAACTAATTACAGATTAAAATCAATTAAACACAGTAAAGATAAAAAAGGAAAGAAGGGGAAAAAGAATTTTCCTTTAAATAATTTATTTTTTTTTAATTGCTGTCTTTTTTTTTTTTTTTTTTTTTTTAAATCTGTCTTTCAGGTATTATACTAGCAACAGTATATATAAAATATGAGTATGTTATTCGTATTTTAACGGCAGGGTTAAATAAATGCAGTGAATTAGCTCGATTCTTATACCTGGTAAAAATTGAAAAAATTAAAATTGGCCAGAAAAATATATAAAATAGGTAGAAAACTCAGTATTTGAAGATATATATGAATCGAACATAACTTTGAAACTTTCCCTGGTAGAAAATTAACCAATTGGGCTGGTAAACCTGTTACGTGTATTTTACATGGAGTCTTTTTTAGCTAAAATTGATGTCTAAATTAAATAAAAATCATTTTAAAAAATAAAATATCATTACACTGAAATATTTATGAGCAAACATATTTAATTATTTGATAATGACAACAAATAATAGCAATTTGTCGTTTTCAACTAAAAAACAAACATAAGATTGGCCAAAAACTGCTTAACGTTTCTATCAGGGTTTTCTTGTTCCCAACTATTTAATCACATAACCAAAAGCATCCAACAAGTAGTATAAATCTACCTTTCAGAAATAAAAAGAAACTAATAAACCATTTATAATATTGTAAACTATTTCCACTTTTTTTCTCTCTTCATATATTCTTCAAAATCTAAACACCTATTAAATACTTAGAAGATGGAATCGGCTTCCACAATTGCCATTGAAAAATTTAAAGAACATTTTTATGAAATATTTTCGAAAATTTTCAGCTAACAGCTGGATTCGAATCCTCTTCCTTGAGGAGCCTTGTCTTGGGAAACAATGTTATCATGGAGTATACACAAACCAATGTCCTAACCGCCTAATACGAAAATCATTCAAACGGTTTACTGCAAAGTAATAAGATATCGATGAGTTTAATAAGATTTTCTTCATGCAAATTGAAAACAGATTTTACATAAAATATTTTTCGTTCTTGAGCAGGAAATGGATTTATTTCAGTTTTTTCCGTAAAAAGATACACAGCTTATGTAAAACTAAGTTATTATACTATACCGTCGGCTTACGTATATTTATAGAATATTTGAATAACAATATTAGAAAATATCACTGAAAATAGCACTGTTTTTCCTACATATTTAGTATTTTTGATCGTCAAGGTTGATACAATATTTTTGGTAAACCCGCATATTTTATCGCACTCGAAGCAATTTAATATGCATTTTCTTCGGGAAATTTTCTCCCAGATCTTACGTAAAGCGATTTAGGCAAGATTCGAAGCAAAACGTTGCCGCGTTAGCTTGATTATTTCGCAAAGTAATCGAGAAAATCGACAGCTTTTTTTTCACCGTCAGTGCCAAACAACTTTTCTTAACAAAAAACAATTTTTACAAACATCTAATAAAGGAATAATTGCTAAAAGGGTACGTGGAAATTGACTGTTTGAGATATTAGGAAATCCCCGTAGTAAAAGTGAAACACAATTTAATGACTCAAAATTTAATAGGTAAGCGTACCCAAGACCAATACAATCAAAGATAAACATCACAAAGCAAAGATTGATTAAATTTTAGGCAAGAAAAGGACTTGGTCGTTAATATTTCCCCGCTATCCCTTTCATAATCTGTTAAGTAAAAGGTAGTTTTGCCCTCCTCAGGTCTCAGAAACATTCAGAACTCAGAGGCCCCCTGACATCCGTCCCTGAATTCTCTGCAGGAAGTTTTCTCGAGAAGTGAGAGCGACTGCATCCCCCGGACTGGGGAGCAAGAGAGAGAAAGAGAGAGAGAGAGAGAGAGAGAGCTAGAGAGAGGCGGGGAGAGAGAGAGAGAGAGAGAGAGCTTTCATACGACATAGGGCCAATACACGAGAGAGGGCCGGCTTTCGAGGGGGAGAGAAGCGTATATATATGGGCAGCAGGGTACATGCCGGCAACAGTGCTGAGCGTGAAGTGGTGAGAGTGGAGCCATCACCGACACACACTGAAATCGACGTCCCTCGCGGGTGCGAGCCTGCTCTCTACTCGCCAAAGGCTGCAGACAGACAAGGAGAGACGTAGCCGAGCCGAGCCGACGACGAGAAGTAGAGGGAGAAGCGGCCAGAGCCGCTGGTTGCTGCTACGGAACCCGGGGACCTCAGTTCTGCCTCGACGCTGGCCGATTCCTTATCGCGCGCGAGCCGACTTGATAGGGACTCCTGCTCACGAGTCCGATTATCCAAATAGTGCGATCGTTTCCGTTTTCCGAGCCCGGATTTTCACCAAAATCCGCTTCGGCCTTTAAACGACCCAAGTGCTCCGATCCCAATAATAATCGAGAAAAGTTCGTCAAAGTTGCAACGTCAGTTCTGATTAAATACACCTGTGAAAATTGAAGCGCAAGATGTGAGAGTGGAATCTTTATTAAGTATCAGTAAGTGTCAGCTCGAGATTTTTGAAAACGGGCGAGAGGGAGAGAGAGGAGAAGTTTAAAAGTCTCTCCTCGGGTCGACAGCTCGTGCACGCCTGCGCCGCTGAGGCGCGACCGTCCGCGCACAATCCGCCGAGGCAGCAGCAGCTGCGCGACAGCGGGGCAGAGTGTGAGGCACAGTGCGCGTGTACCGGAGGTGGCCAGCCGCCTTCCTCCGAAGAAAAAAGTGTCCGAGCAGCAATAGTGTGCACACCTACGGGCCAGAGATACGCCCAGACGGCCCGCCGGCTGACCCGCGCATAATACAACCCCTCCGGGCCCCCGCGCCAGATACTACCTGCGAGGTGTCTTCGATTCGCCTGCCAGGATGACTCGCGCCGCGTGACAGCCCCAGGGGACGGAACGGGGCGGAGAGAATGACAGCCAGGCGGTAGGGAGGACACGTCTCCTCTCCGTTGGCTCCTAAAACGCCCAGATTGGCTCCGGCGCATCGATCCGCGCCGATTACCCTTATGCTTTATCGCTCTCCGCGAGGATCCTTCTAAGCAAGACAGCAGCAGCACCAGCAGCAGCAGCAGCAGAGCAGCAAGATGGCCGCAGCCTGCTACGAGCGCAAGGTAGGCGAGGCCCTGATGCTGTGCGGCAAGCCGCAAGGCCTCGTCCAGGAGTACACAGACATCCGGTCGTCGCGCGACTCCGTGCTAAACGTGATCGCGGCCGCGGCGGCCGCAGCCGTCTCCTCCTCGCCGGTGATGTCCTCGCCGGTCGGCTGCCTCGCCACCCCCATCCCCAGCGGCTCCGCCGGCACGACGATCCTGCCCCAGCCGACTGCCGCCTACAAGGACTACTCGCAGCCGCTGCACGTCGACTGCAGCGTCGAGTACGAGCTGCCCAGCCAGGCGAAGCCGCCGCCGGGCAACGGCGAGCCGCTGCTCATGATCCACCCCTGCTACTACCGGCGAGCCGAGGCCGAGAGGCGGACCCTCTTCGTCAACAACCTGCCGCCCAGCAGCAGCAGCACCTCCAGCTCCTCGAGCTCCTCGTCCAGACGCAGCGGCAAGAGCAGCAGGCAGCAGCAGCAGCAGCAGCAGCACGCGCAAGTTCAGCCTCAGCACGCGCAAGCTCAGGCGCAGCAGCAGCAGCAGCAGCAGCAGCAGCAGCAGCCGATTCCCACGCAGCTCTCGGGCCTGATGGTGAACCCGGTGATGCCGGTGGCGGCGGCCGCTCCCGCCAGCCACCAGCAGCAGCAGCAGCCGCAGATGCCGCTCGGCATGCTGCCCTCCCCGTCGCTCGCCTCCATCGACACACACAACGCGCCGGCCGCCGTGGCCGCCGCGGCCGCTGCCACCTACCACGCGGCCCTCACCGCGGCCGTCGCCCTCCAGGGCTCGCACCCCGAGGCCAAGCAGCAGCACCCGAAGCTGCAGCAGACGCCCACGGAGCTCGACGAGTCGGTGCTGGCGGCGGCCGGCCTCTACCCCCAGTACTTCCGGGGCATGCCGAGGCAGCAGCCCCAGCAGCAGGCCCCGCCGCCCCAGCCGCTCAGACATCAGCAGCAGCAGCAGCAGCAGCAGCAGCAGCAGCAGCAGCAACAGCAGCAGCACCACCAGCAGGTGCCGGCCGCCAGCAGCCTCGTCCACCAGGCCTACCCGAACCAGGCGGCCCAGCAGCCGCAGCAGCCGACGTCCTACGGAATGGCCATGATGGCGCCGTCGCAGAGGCACCACCAGGGCATCGTCGGCTCGACCGCCACGCCGACGATCCTCGCGCACCACCCGTACCGGCGCTCCGGCAGCCGCTCGAAGCTCGGCGCCGCCGGCACCGGCAGCTCCTCCGGCAACGGCAGCAGCAGCAGCTCCGCGGTCCCGTCGGCCGCCTCCACCTCCGGCTCCAACTCCTCCTACATGACGAACATGTACGCGAGCGCCCTGCAGAGGCACCACCACCACCACCACCATCACCACGCGATCCACGCGCTCCAGGCCGCCCACGGAGGCTTCTACGAGGCGCCGGTCTATCACGCTCTCCTACCTCAAAGCTAAAGGATACTGCTGGGGTTCAGAACTGCTACTACTTATTATTATCCGTTTGTCTTAGTCGTTGCGCCGAAAGAACTTAGCGTCATTGCTCCGTGCTCACTTTCTTTTCTCTGGCGCGCCGCCCCCCGACAGCTCGTCGGCCGAGAGGCGGAGGCCGTCATCGGCGAGGATCTCGAGGCGATCGCCGCCGACGCTGTCCTAAGGCTTTCCATTGACTGACGTAGAATTCGGAGAAGCAAAACTCTCCCTGTACAAAGCACCTACTCACCTAGCATAGTATAATAATGATCCACTGAGCGAGTACGGTAATTACGAGATTCTCTCCGCTGTCTGTCTCCCACCCCCCCGCGTCCCGCGTCCCGCGCCCCGCGCCCCGCCGGAAAGCCGCCGAGAGAAAGAAGAAGAAGGGCCTAGACCCGCACTCTGGCCATTATCCTTGCATTATACATGCGTATTATATACGCCCTGATTTAACGGACCGCTCCGAGCCTACTTCTTCTTCCTCGCTCTCTGCAGTTTTCTATGCGGGCCGGGCCGAACCGATTATATCCCCGGCTCCCTCCATATACGGGCGCTCCTCCTACCCGGCCGCGCGGGACCCCACTTTTCGGCGGAGGAATTAATCGGCTCGGGGCCGGGACGAGCTATATCGGCTCTCGGAATCGCCGGATTCCGCGGAATTAAGTCCTCGATTCGAAAGGACGACGAGGCTCCTCCTGCCAGGCTCCTCTCCCCCTCCGACCGACGGGGGCTTCGCGCGATTTGCGCCGTAATTACCTTTACGCGCGGCGCTCTTCGCGCTCGTCGCCCTCCCGAGGTTTCTCCTTCCTGCTCCGCGAGAGAAACGGGAAGCAGGCGGCCGGCGGAGCATATATACCTCTATATATGTGAAACGCCGCCCGGGAAAATTGGAACTGGCAAGCGAGCCCCGTCGTCTCGCAGCGATAGCAATCTTGTAAAGGCCTTTGCGCGAAATTTCGCTGAAAAGCCAAAGCTCGCCGCCCTTTTTTCTCTCTCCGGCCCGCGTTACAATAGAGCGAGCGGCTCCGAACTCTCGCGAGCGACCGAGGCGAGCAAAGTAGGAGCGAGAAGAAAAGGGAGGCAGAGTAGGCGACACTTCGCGAGGCCCCGCGATGAATAATTTATCGACGCTTATCTCGGGGATATTCGAGTCTCGACTGCTGGCAGCGAAATCGTTTATTCTCTCTCACCTCGAACTCTCCGGATAAAAAGCGCCTGAAAAATCTGTCTATATACCTTCCCGCTGCAATGTCTAGTCCACGCCGTCTAACGAAGCTTTAGCCTTCCTCAGCAAGCGCGCCTCCTTTCTCGGGAGCTTTGCTTTGCCAATCTTAATAACTGGCCTTGGGATCGTCGTCGTCGGTTTTTTTTTTTTTTTTCTTTTTTTCGACGCTGCGGGAGAAATGGATATTTACTCGGGGCTGGGAGCGCCGCTAATAAATATTGACGCGCGGATACTATTTACAACGGCCGTCCCGTCAATATTTGCTTCCTTTTTGCCGAAAGCTCTTTTTCCTAAAAATAAATCGAGCGCGAACAACAATAGACGGCCCGATCCTTAATCTCCCACGCGGCGCAAAAAAAAAGAAAAAAAAACGACGACGACGACGAGTCTGTATATCGGCCGGGACACATTTTTCACCTTATCGTATACGTGCACTTCTTCGCGACCGCGAGAAATTTATGTGCCCGAGAGAGGACGACGCCGACTCTTGAATTGTGACTTATTTTTGTTCCGAGGGAACAATCGACGCTTCGCTCTGTGCGTGTGCTTGTGTGCGAGTGACTGAGTGAGAGAGAGAGCAAAGGACGGGACAGTAGATTTTTGGCCCTGTTCTTTGTTGGTGTGACTTTATTAGAATAAGAATGAATTTTGACAATGGCTCCGACATTCGCCTAATCGTTGTTTTTTTTATCTTTATGTTGTTTGCGCTTGTATCGCGTTCGAGTCGATACCGAACCGATATTATATAGTTTTAAGTATATTTTTTGTCATTAAGTAGGCTGTGCTTATACGAAATATATGTTTATTTATCTAGGTAGCAAAACAAATTGAAAAATGTTAAATAATGTTTGTAAATAATAATCGAATCTTTTTCTTTCTTGGAGCAAGCTTTTTTGACAAAGCGTTTCCTTGTTAAACCGATTGCTTTCGCTTCCACGAGGATTAGATTTTCAAGCCTGTTAAGAATATGAAATTCCACTCTGCTTCTTCCAGTGAAATCTGCCGCCGAAAGATTTTCGAGATTAAGCCTAAAGAAAAAAAAAAGAAAAGAAAAAAAGGAGACTGCCAAACGATTCTGTACAGAAACCAAATCTGAATTTGTTAAAATACTTTGTTACAACGGATATAAAAGCGTGAAAATTAAAAGATATTTTTTTGACAAAACAATTAAAGCAATCGATTCGTTCTTTCTTAATACAAAACACAATACCCCAGACACACTCACACACATACAATTCCTTTCGTCACAAGACCGCAATGCCACAGTTTGATGTAGCGAGACCTCGCACCCCCCCGAAAACTTTCCGCGGAGTTATTACAAGCGAGAGGAGAGCAAAAACCAAAGGGAGAAAGAGAGAGAGAGAGAGAGATCGAAAAATAGAAAGGCGCGAGAGAGAGCTGTATAAGAGAGGGCAAGAATATAAGCAAAAGGAAAAAAAAAGAAAGCAGGAGAGGGACGCGGGGAATAAGAGAAAAGGTAAAAAACGAAGCGGAACAATGAGAGCCGAGGGCTCTCGGGCAGCAAAACCGAAGAGGGCACGAAAGCAGCCGAGGGAATAGAAGCGCACCGGGAAGAAGGTTTTATTACGACAGCGCGCATAAGTCGCGCCGGCCGGCTGCAGGTCATCTCTCTCTCTCTCTCTCTCTCTCTCTCTCTCTCTCTCTCTCCCTTTATCTCCCTGGCCTCGATCCGCCGACGAGCGCAGGGGAGGAACACGTACGAATTTCGAAAGGCTTCCCGAATTCGGGCCTCGGAGCGCTCTGCATTCTCTCAGGTGCGCGCGTCCAAGGGGGCGGACATTAGCCTGGGCTCCTAAGACGAATTATCTCGGGCCGATCGATGGAATCCGATTTCCCATACACAGCGAGCCGCGGGACGGCGGCGGCCGCGGCGGCGCACACACGGACGCCTTTACACGCAGCCCCGGCTCCATATATATTCCCGTCATGCAATTCCCTCCCTCCCCCTCCCCCCCCCCCGTCGCTGCCCGCGCATGCACGCTCGGTATATATATTTGTTATACGTATACGGTGTACGCGAGCGACGTGTATATATTCTCATCTCTGGGAGAAAGCGACGGCGGACTATGCGCGCTGCCGTTTTGTCCGGGCCAGTCATGTATATGTATGCGTGCGCAGTTAATACGCGCCGGAATCTCTCGCCGAAATGAGAATCGAGGCGGATACGAGCCGTAAAGGTCGCCTCCTGGATGTATAACGGCCGATGCGCGCGAATTTTTCCTCGCCGCGTTTCAATTGCGACCCCCCGACGTTTCTCTATAACGGCAAATTTTATACTTTCCAATTTTGCGCCGCGGATCAACTTTCGACACTCCCGTCGCGGCCAATTCCTTGAAAGCAGACGCCGCCGCCTCCGTCGAGCATTACGAGTAATGCGCTGAATAAATTTGCCGATAGTTGGATTAAGCTAAACCAATATTTCCTTTCCAGCCTTAATAAGCCGTTCATTAATCCCTTTCATTCATTAGCTCGCGGACGTATATTTGCGCCTCTGCGCAGCGACAATTAAAATTAAACAACCATAGAAACGTCATTGCTTTAATCAACGCCCTCCTCGTCTCTCTGTTTACGGCCTACTTCCATCGGGCGCGCGCATAAAACAGATTGCCAATTACCTGTCGAAAGATAAATAGGAGCCGGAAAACAAGAGCCTTTTCCGGTGTCTGCGCCGAGAACGCCGGCCTAATCCCGCGATTCGTCGACGAGAACGGATGCGCCGCCGTTTGCCGGCGTCACCTTACCTCGCGCGAAATACGCATCTGTCGCTCGGATTCGGCCCGAGGATGTCACCATACCGGTTTGCTTTTCTTTTCGTCCGTGCTTTACCTCCTTCCTTGAAATCTGCTCGAGGATACTCGATTTCGCTCAGCCTCTCTGCTTTATCTATTCATGCTGCTCCGCTTCGCGTTGGGGGGAACCTTAAGAATTTTTATACCGCGGGACCGTGCAGTATTGTTCTTTTCTCGTGCCAGACTCGTAAGACTGTTATTTTTTTTCTCTGCCTGTTGTATGGAGAGGTTTTCATCTCTTAATGATCGTGTCAGATGCCTAATTTAGACCTCGCGACTTTCACTTATTACAAAAATTAGTTTATAAAAATTCTGCCTTCTTGAACAGAATTTTCCAAAGAATACCTAAAAAAAAGGTTCTAGAAAACCTTCGTAAACCGAAAGCTTTGAAACGCAGCTGCAAAAGTCTAATCCCTCAATTGCTTTAACAACAGAGACGATCAGGCTGAATAATGGAGGGCTAAAGCACGCGCGGGGACCTCGTTAAAAAATGCATCGGCCTCGCAAAAGATTAAACTCGAGCATCGGCGGCAGCGGCGGCGTCGGCGGCGCAGCCACCCGCAAGACTAACCCTCGCATTAGCAGGAGCGCGGCAACGTGCACGCAGGTACATACACACACACACACACAGCGCTGCCTTAATTCGCGTCTGAGCCTCTCGCTAGCCGGCTCAGACTTAACGTTTCACTTCGCGTGCACAGAGGGATAAACCGGCCGGCGGCGGGGCTTTGCGGTCCTGGCCATTTCGAAAAACTTCAGCAGCAGCGGCAGCGGCGCGGAAGCCTCGCTCGCAGAAGACCCTTAAAACTGCTGACTCTCCTTCTCTCTGTCTCTCTCTCTCTCTCCCTCCCGATCTCCCGAGCGCCTCATTGTCCGGCCCCGTGCGCGTGTGTAGGAAAAATTTCGGAGCGCAGGTAGGCGGCGCGAATCGCTTCGCTCCGCCGAGGCGGCGACGGCGCAAGGTGCGAACCGAGCTGCCAGGCGCCTCTCTTTGTCAGCCGGCGGCCAGCTTTTTTACCGTTTGTTTGACAATAATTAGAGAGAAAGAGAGAGAGAGAGAGAGAGAGAGAGCTTTTTGCAGGCCGATTCACACACTGCCCTCTCCTCTTCGATTGAATTCTCCCCGGCTACCAACGGACGCGAAAAAAAAGGTAGCACGTCTCGTCGAGAGCCAAGTGTAATCGATGCCATATACTTAGCGTAAGGTTGCCAAATTTTTTCTTATTAAGCTTAGAGTAGGCGGTGGCTCGGTGTACTCAGCAAACTATATATAATATATATATATATATATTCGTGTACACATGCCTGTAGTAACGTATTTAATATACCGGAAGGGAAGACGGCAAACTTCCGCGCGCGGACGCGCCTGTAATCTTTAGTAATTCAACGATAACGCGAACTGCCTCATTAAACTATACAGTAGTCGATATAGCCGAAGTATAACTTTTTAACGAGATTCGAGCGAAAGTGTATGTGCGAATCCCAACTGAGCGAAAAACGGTCCGCGAGCAAAAGAGAGAAAAAAAAGAAGAAGAAGAAAACGAGAAAGAACAAATAAGTAACTATACGCGTACGTCCGCGGCTTCCTCCCTGCGTTCGTATACACACAAGTGTGTACAATAAACTTCCTGTCCCGGCGGCCGCTTGCCTATAATGTGCGTGCGTAGTTTAAAGCGCTCGGGGGCTCGTAAACAGACGCGCGGCGCAAAAAATCATCGCGAAAGGCCCTCGTTCGTCGCCGCCGCCGCCGCCGCCGCCGCGTGCACGTTGTAGATATATTTATACATAGGCCGAGTCGAAATCTCGTGGGCGTATAGAGCGCGAGTACGGTGCGTATGTATCGTTACGGGTATAAAGCGTGCCTCCCGATTTTCGCGTTAATACATCCTCTCCTCCGGCGTATATTTCTATATATATATATATACGCGCGTGCGCCGACGCGCGGTTATAGATGTTAGGCGAGTTTTTCGAGAGATTTACAGCGCGCGCTCGCGTTCCCTGCTCAAGCTCGATTTCGAGAAACGTGCTACTTCAGGGGTTTCCCTTGAGAGCCGCCTTGGACTCTGTCCCTCTCTCTGTCTCTCTCGCTCGATTTCTATTTAATATTTAAAAGTCTTCATCTTTTTAAAACACATTACAGCTGCAGGCTAATAGGATTCCGGGCCGTCGCGCGCGTCGGGCCCGTAAGGAGATTTCGAGTCTGAGAGAGATTTAATCCCATTTAAATTTCGATGTCAGTTTTAATAACCGCGCGCTCGAAACTCACCGGGAACAAAGCTAAAGGGATATACGTACCCTCTCGCGCCGCGCGAGCCAACTTATACGTATACCTAGGACTTTGAGAGCGTAACGAAGGGAAAATTCGCAGGCTCGCAGGCCGCGCGGAGACTCGTAAAAGGCAGAGCGGCGCGCGCGCGGCGCTCGTTACTCGTCGCACGGCTCGAGAGACCTTCCATATGGCAGCCGGGGGCGACTGCAATTGCCGACGATGATGGCCGCTTTCCTCTCTCCCCCTCGGCCCGGGGGAAAAATCGATGGGGGGGACTTTCCGAAGCTCCGACGCGACTGCCGAGCGCGACTGTCGTCGAGGAAGTGGGCGCGAGCGAGCCCATAACGACGCACACCGGGCACCCGGAGCCACCGGACCGCGACTTCCTCTCTGCTCTCCCGTTTTCTCTCGCTTCTCCTTTTTTCCCCGCTTCTTTTTGTTATCTCGATGACGGCCGGCTCGTCGCTCGAAAATTTATTGTGCCCGCCCGCTTTTTGGAGACAGAGAGAGAGAGAGAGAGCTTCGTTCGCCCGGACAGTGGCTGCGCTTAATCGGCGCCGAAGCGCAATTGGCCCTTTTTTCTATGCTTCCTCGAAACGAATCGGCCACCGGGCACGGAAGCCTAGCTTTTGCTCTCGAGCTTGATTAGATTCTTACTCGTGTCATTAAGCGACGGAAGGAGAGACACAATTGATCAATTTCGTGCAGAGCGCGGCTCTCGGTGAAAATAAAATGCTTGCTTTTAAAACCCGGAGAAAGCAGAGAGCGGCTGAAATAACAGGGAAGCTAAAATGCGAGCTTTAAACAGCGGCAGAAGGGCTGGGGGAGGGGGGTCATTTTCGAATCCTCCCCCTGCGTGCCTGCGCGCAATTTGTAGGATTCGAAGAAATCGCCGGGGAGAGAGACAGAGAGAGAGAGAGAGAGAGTTGCAGAGGAGGAGGAGGAAACCGGGCAAATGTTGCCGCAGCCTCGACTAATTACCCGCGACTGTATAAGTGCATTACGCGAAAAATTAGGTTCGCGTCCTCGCCGGCTTAGTACAGTCCGAGAGAGAGAGAGAGAGAGAGCTTTAAAGAGCGGCGGACCGAGCGCTAAACAGCCGAGCGTGCAGTATGAATAACGGTAATTTCATTAATACGCCCGGAGAGCCGCATAGTCGGCCGCGGTTGCACAATGCCCGCCACTGTCCGCCCCGCCGCGGACTGCGCGCACACACACTGGCTTTTCCGCGTCCGCCTAAAAAAAAAAGAGAAGAAAAAAAAACAGCCCGTCTTTGTGTCCCCCGCCTCGTGAAATATTATCCTTTCTTGCTCCCCTTTTTGCTCTCTCGCACAATCGCCCGTAATTCATGCAAAACTATATCCCCAGCCTTTTAATTTCCAATGAAATTGAAATCTTTCCAGCCTTGTGCTCCTTACGCCCAAGGCGACCCGCGCTTGTATACCGAAAAAAGGCATTAGGCAACTCGAAAAAAAGGCCGGGGCTGCCGCTGCTGTGTTAGCCTTTCGAAGAAAAGTAGGATAAGCCTCGGGAGCCTTTATAGACCGAGGAGGTGTGCGTACACGCGCATTTTTTTCCCTCTCTCGAAATTGCCCCGGCGCTTCATTTGTCTTCGTTCGCTCGCAAAATTTTCCTCCCGGCCATTTCTCATTTCGCCGTGAGTCAGGCCGCCGGCATTTCGCCTCGCTCGTTACAAACTCCGCGCGCCCAACGCTCACTCCGCCAAGGGCCCAGGGATTTTTCAAACTCGAATATCTTTCAATCGCATGTATAATACGAGACGCGCGGCGCTCGGATTCGAGGATAATAACGATCCCCGACGCAATTACGCAACGATGACTCCACGGCTTTGAGGGCGAAGGTGTATTAGCCCGTCGACAATGGGATTTCTGACGTTATTGGATTCGCCTCTCTCTCTCTCTCTCTCTCTCTCTCTCGGAGCCGCGCGCGCGTTATCATCGTTATTGCCTCGGCGCGAATCTGCATGCGCACGGGACTTTCATTAATCTCGAGCCTTAGCGCATTAATCAAATTATCGCCGGACTCTCTTAGCCTCTGATAGACTCGAAAACCGGGCTTTTTCATGGCCGGAGTCCTCGATCGCGCACGGGGCCCTAAATAAGGCTCGCGTCACGGTTCCTAATTCCCCTGGCTGGCACAGCGCCGTGTATTAATGGATATGAGCAAGTCCCGCGAGACGCGCGCCGCAATCGCAAAGAGGCGCTTCGCCGTCGTCCTCGTCGTCGTCTTTTTATTTCTTCCAGAGAGAGAGAGAGAGAGAGAGGAGAAAAAAGAAGCCGCCGCCGGGGCTTTACTCTCGCATAACGAAAGTGGAATCGCTCGTTTAAATTTGCTCTCGGATCGGCTGCTGCTGCTGCTGCTGCTTTTTCCTTTTAGTTGGCTTTTTTTTTAAAGGGGGCCACGTTCATTTTTATTATATCTGTGAAATCGGGACGCTAAATTCCACGCTTTCGTTTGGGCGATTTTTTTTTTAAAAATTTAAATGCTCCACTACCGGACACTAAAACGAGCCCGTTAGCGGAGCGTAACCCGATTTTTAATAGCAAAAAGCGAGTCCTCCTTCTGCACCCGAGAGCACGCTCGAGTGGATTAAAAGCTAAACGCTTCGGGAATTCTTGCTTAAAGATAGCTTCATTACGACTGGCAAACATCGTCTTTTTACCATGGAGCCTCAATGTCCCCGGCGGAAAAAGCCGCGAGCGCGACTCTTACGGTAAAGTCCGGGTTAAGAAACGGCTCGCGACGCGGCTCAAAAACGCTCCGTGACCGCATCGATGTCGCGGCGATAAAGAAACGCCGCGCGGCTATCTCGAGAAAGGCTCGGAGCATGAAAACGTTAGAAAAAAAAAAAAAAAAGAGAGAGAGAGAGAGAGAGAGAGAAGAAACTGTGTCGCTGTGCCCGAGACGTGAAACGCACATGTCCCACGAACATATATAATCTCGCCGGTCGGCTATGCGTTCACGGCCGGCGCTTTCGAAAAATCAAGCCGTGCAAGGGTGCGATTAAAAAGGCCTACATAAGCGTGCAGACGGGCGAGAAAAGGGACGAGACAGGGAGAGAGAGGAGAAGCTCCGGGGAAGGGAGGAATCCGAAGCGCGCGAGTTTAACGAGCTATGCGTTCGATCGATAGCTATGGAACGGGAATGATAAGAAAGAAAGCACGGACTTTTGGCAGGACGAGCCGGAGCCTCTCTCCCTTTTTTTCTTCTTTTCTATATTCGAAGAATCTGGAAATAGCAGAGTGCAATACAGCCTTGGCGCTAGGAATGCGCCTCGGCATCCCGATGATTAAGCGCGTGGCGCATCGATGAAAACTTTATTCCAGATCGCTATCGTTCCTCCTCCTTCCTCCGTCCTGTTTTTTCAGCCCGATTCAGAGAACACAGGCGAGAGAGGCCACATCCGCTTCCTACATTACATAGAATAACCCCCTCGAGCGAGCGAGAGAAAAAGCGATCGCGCTGCCCGTAATTATCGACGCAGTGTGCTTTTTTTCCGTAGCCACCGAAAATAATATAATGCGAGTGAGAGAGAGAGAGAGAAGAAAGTGGGCAATTAAGAGCGCATGTTGTAAGAGGATGTAACGACTGTAACTACACGCGCGAAAGGCGGTATCTCTTCTTTCGTTCGTTCCTTCGCCCGCATAAACCTCTGTACTAACGCGAAAAATATATTATGGAGAAAAGCATTTTGTAAGATAACGTACAAGCCTAGTGTGATACATTTTTACGCTTATCGTTCTTCGACTATAGCAGTTAAGTCTTCTTAGCGAGTGAAGTATATAACAATAAACGATCCTTATTATTGTAACGGCAAACTACGACGACAACAATAATAAATAGCATTAATAAAATAAGTGCAGCAAAGAATAAAAAACAAAAAACAGGCAAAACTGAAAAAATTCACAAAAAAAGAGGAGCGAACTGCTAAGCGGACCGTGATTACGAAGGGGCGGAGACTCTCGGGTACACATGTAAATGCGCGTGTGTACACTGCGTACATATACATATATATATATATATATATTTTCGAGGTCCCAACCGCGCGTGACAGAGACAGAATGAGAGAGGAATAGAGAGAGAGAGAGAGAGAAAGAGAGGTCGTGCGAGTTTTTCGAAAAAAAAAAGAACACAACGCGCGCCTAATTCGCAAAAGTCAACTTTTTGTTTGCGATATTGGAAGTTATCATTGCCGTTAATTGGGACGAGTTTTTCCGCCAATTAAAGCTAGCAAAAAAGATTGTATTTTAGTGCATTGTCCTACTCAAGACTCGATCGAACAAAAAAGTTTTTTTTTTTAACGAAGTATACGAAAGCTCTCGTACTTTTTAGCTCGTAATTATTTATTGTGACAAATTTACGCTTCATTATGTTGTAGTCAGATTATCATCGCGCGTACACCGTTCGTTTCGTGGAACAAAAGTTAATGCATTCGTTCGGGCGAAATTATTTCATTAGCCTCGCGCCCGTAATTGCGAAAGGCGGCGGCTTTTTTGCCTGCTCGCGCGGCGCTCTTCGGACATCACCGAGGACATTGCAAGCAGAGGAGAAGAATATAGAAGCCAAGAGGATTTTCCTATAACGCAACGCTCGACTTTCCTTCCGGTTCCTCGAGGCCGAGTGTCACGCAGCTGCGGATCATATATAAAATGAAAACGTAGGAGACTGCGAGAGTGTGTACATATAATCTAGGCGCTAAAAAATCGGTATACATGTAGCGATCGTATGTTTGTAGAACGCGCGCGAAAATACGAGTGTGAATGCGAAGGGAAGAAAAACTAAAACAAAAAAAAAACAGAAAAAAACTGTGAGGCCGCGACGGGGGAGGAAAAGCCGAGAGAGGAGAGCTCGCCGCGAAACAAATAATAAATGTACTCGGCCTTTCCTCCCGCGTCGCTCAAAAGTCCTCCGCGACTGCATTTCATTTCCGTGTGCAAGAGAGAATTTGCGCGATATCATCCATCGGTTTTCCTTCCACGTATAGGAGAGAGAGCGCAAGAAAAAGCGCGCATCGATTATAATCAAATTCGTCGTATATATAATAATAGTCACTGACAGACTTGGCGCGCGCGCGCGCGCGCTCCCGTCGACTTGGGGGGGCGCTCGCTTCTTTATTATACTTTGACCTTTTCTTTCTCGATATCGAATTTTTGCATTTTTTCGTTGTACATATATAATGTAGAATAATAATCGACGCGATGGAGAATGGAGAGGAGGGGAGAGGAGATGAGAGATCAGAGATCGGAGAAAGAGACGAGTGTCTTCCGCGATCGATGCAACGGCGGAAGAGTCGATCGAGAGAAAAACGAAGGAGAGAGAGAGAGAGAGAGAGAGAGAGAGAGAGAGAGACGAACCTTTGCGAGAGATGGAGATCTTGAAGGATGAGGATGACGATCTCGTTATCGTTTGCGCGACGACGATAAGGGATTGCGATTATTTTTAAAGACGAAAAATAATGTAAGGTCTAAGACTGTAACGATGTATATATATATATTGTTCTGAATCTGAATAAATATTATTATTATTGTTAAAAGGCGCTTGTTTGACTTTGGCTTCTTTTGTGCGAGCACGCATTCCTCGATCGGCATCCAGTTCCTAATGCCTTTCCTTTGCGAGAGCACCTTCTTTCCTTTTCTTAAACATCAGCGACATTGCGCACCTTTCTGCGGAGCGATCGTATAAGTGTAATATTTTGAAACGATCGCTCGATGAAGTCATGTTTCATTGTGTGACGTTGCGGGAATTCGCTCACCGGAGCTGAAATTCAAGACTGCGAGAAATTTTATTGCACAAACCGTTTCGAACTAAATTATTAATCGCTTAGCGACATTAATGACAAAATAAGCTTTGTTACTCGTTAGTTTTTGTTTGCTCGGAGGACGGAGATGTGGTTGTGCAAAGAAATATGAAATCTATAATTCAACGAGTTTCTCAAACTAAAGTCTTCTTTTTCCAAATATTTATGAGAAAGAAATAAATATTATTGCAATAAAGTGAAAAGAATTATTATTTCTTTTACGGGATATCTTACATATAAATATTTTTATCTGGATTTTTTTTAATTGCTCGATATTTTATTCTAAATTTCATAAAGGAATATTAAAATAAGAAATGAGACAATTACTTTTTCAACAAACAAAATTAATATTGTGAATGAATTTATATCATCCACGATATCATCATATAATATTATATGATGATATCGTTATAATTAAAATTTTTAATTTTATCAATGCTCGTTAGTGCCCTATTTTACCGACTGTTAATAAAAAGTTTGAAGCAATTAATATATAAAATATATATGTGCAAGATAATTATAATCGTCAGATTCGAAGATATATATTACTATGCCATATTAAGTGCTATACTAATTTTCTTATTCCAAGCAGTAAAAAAGCAAGAATCAACAAATTATATTTAAATGAAAAAATGTTTCGTTAGGACACCAGAGGCAGCACGTGTCAAGCGTATTTTTATATCAATCTACCAAAGTTTACGTAATGCATGATTGTATTTCAATGTTATGGTGAAGTTGCAATCGGATGTCGAGAAGCGGTAGGTTATATCAATTTTACACGTGAAGACATCGATACTTCGCATGGAAAAAGGACTCGACGTTAGCGAGGTGCGAATAGACAATATGCACTATCTAGATGTTTCCCTGTTAGTACTATCAAGCTCTCATTTATCAATTTTTAAGTCACGTAAGATCGATTTTTAACCTCAAACTCATCCGGCTTACGCACATTTTTTCATATCACGTGGTTTCACAAAAAGCGAGAGGATAAAAGGAAAAAACAAAGATCTTTAACGAGTGTAACATTACGAAACCTTTCAGTTGTCGGAAAAATTCCACTTTTTAGTAATTTTTCAATAGTAATTTATCACTTTTTCCAGAGAACTGACAAAGGAGCCTGGCAATTCTATAACGGCAACGACAGTGAAAACACAGTTGCTGATAGCAGTTAGACAATTATTGGGAACTAAAGGTGCTTCTCATCAAATTGATATTTTGAAGTATAATCCTACAGAACGAAGATTCATACTGCGCTGCGATTCTGAAAGCTACGTGAGATTGAGATCAGCATTGACATTAGCGAGCAGCTTTGAAGGAGAGCAGTGCAGCTATAAGATTCATAAAGCATCTCCTAATTTATTATCTTTTACTGCCAATAGCAGAACTTATAAGCATTGAAGAAATTAAAGTTTTTCTTCAGGTAAATAGTTTTGTAATGTTACACATTTTAATGAAATATTTTACAATAATTAATTTTTTAAATTAGTCAAAAATCATGATATTTAAAATTTTAGTTTAACATACAATTATTGAAAACAGTTTTGTAATAACTGAATTAATTTTTTTTGCACTTCATTTTCTAATTTACTAAACTAGTATTTTTAATTTTAGGAATCAAAATGCCTCACGTACGTAAAGAAGGAAAAGATACCATAATCTTTGCAACCAAAAAAGATCATGCAGCTCCAAGTAAGATTGAATTACCTGAACCAGAGCCAAGTCCTGGTTTAATTTTGCCAAGTGGAGAAATCAATTGGAATTGTCCATGCTTAGGTGGTATGGCTACTGGACCTTGTGGAATTGAATTCCGAGAAGCATTTTCTTGCTTTCATTTTTCTACTGCTGACCCTAAAGGATCTGATTGTTATGAAGCTTTTAAAACTATGCAGTCCTGTATGTCAAATTATCCTACACTTTATGCTAAAGAAACAGATTTAGATGACCTGGACAATGAATATGATGAAGTTAAGCATGAACATGACAAAAGAAGAGACATTCAGGAAGATAAAGGCGTTTTTAATGTCAGAAATGAAGATGTCACAAGTAGTGAAAAAGGAGTAGAACAAGCAAAAGCTTAATTATATGATAATAGTTTATTAAAAAATTACTAGTTCTTATTTTTAGTTTTATAAACACTGTGCTTAACATAAATTTACAAATTTTGCAATAAGTTGTACGTAAAAATTGTACTCCAAGTATAATTGTATACAAAGACAATTTGCAAAATAGTCACTTTATAAAAACTATTTTTTAGTTCATAACTAAAAATATAGTTTACATCAAATAATGTCTTCATTTGTTTTACTATTTTATTTTGTTAAAATTAAAATTCTCATGTTTTATTTGATTATGTCATCAAAATTTTTTAATTTTCAAGCCTTAAGCTTTCGTTATTAAAATTCTTAATCATAGAAATTAGTATTTGTATAAATATTAATTTCGAAAATTTGGTATGTTTTTAAAGAAGAGAAATAAAAAATTTAATATTGTTAATTAATTTTTGCAGTATTTTATTTACCAAACAAAAATATTAAACAAGAGATTTTTTAATGATTTTACAATTTCATTAAAAATTAGATATTTTATGCAAATTAATTAATTTTCATCGTTATGTAAATTTAGGTATTCCTACTCTCGAAATATATCCTACATTTGTATGTTCTATCGCATGCGATCGTTGAACCTGACATTCTGGCGCAATCGATTATGGCATTATAGTCAGCTGTCTTCTGTCAAAAACTGGCTTTCTCTCTACACTCCACTCTCCAACCTACATAACTATCTCAAAACTACTCGATGCTTTGTAAGGATTGCCATCGTCTCGAACAATTTATTTCTATGGTTTATCGAAGTTCTATCAAATTCCAGTTGTCGATACCTAAAAAAAATTTTTTTTTTTATTTAGAAGTAAAAGGGGCCAAAGAATAATGTACGTGATAAAAGAGAGAGACAAAGATGAGTTCCAGGGTAACAGCTTGAAGTTCGCCACACATGCGATAAAGACAAAATCATCGGGAACAAAGCGGAGCTTGTGAGAGAAAGAGGGAGGCGCGCATGTGTGCACATGTATGTGATAGGGATACTGAGATATGTGCACTGTGGAATCCCGTTTCGAGAGAGAGGAGACAAAGACGGAATAGTTCTATTATGGTAAATTGACCACCTAAGGGACCGTCAGACTTGGTTAAACTTGACTTTCCGATTCCGTCAAGATTAGATATCTCTCACCAAGGGCCACTAAGGCACGATTTCAAGAAATCTTACGTGGTGGCTTTAATAAAAATTCCTCCAAGAAATGTTTTAATTTTTTTTATTTGAACGATTATGTAATTTGGGGAATTTAAAAAAGTACATCAATTAATTAAGATAATAAAAAAAAATGGTATTATTGCAAAATTATCATTACTTAATTAATGTCTTTAAATTGTTGTCTTAAACGGAATTAAGATAGTATTATTGATATGTGAACGTAACCGTTTAGATTATATAAGCTTTAACCTAAATAGTAAATGAACCTACCATTTAATTAATATATGTATAGAGTATAATTTGATAAGTCTCAATTGAATGTAATCCTTTTAAGAATATCAAACTATACAATTAATCATCGATATTAAATTTTATAAATTAAATTGTTTAACAAGGTGTTCGTTTACATTTTGTTATCGATTTTCGTGCAAATATTTTTGAAAAATTAGTAAACTACACTCAGTAATTAATTGTTGACGTCTGATTAAACGTCTATGGTTTGTCAAAAAGAAATGTTCATTTATTTTTGATATTTGTTTTTCTTCTCACGATCGCTAACCTTCGAATAATTTAAATTGACGGATATGATAATGATTCACATGACGAAGGCAATGTATTGTTTCAAATTTAAATTTCTAACTCCGAGACGTATCAAAATCCCGAACGCCCCAATGGCCCCCAATCTCCCCAACAAGCTTTTCCATCGAGTCTTTGAACGCAGACCACTCTTAGTTCAAATCCAGCTCTATTCGAAAGCAATACATATGTATAAACATCCGAGCATTGACATTGTACAGTAACTCGAAAACATCGAGCGCGCCACTCTAATCCATTGGTAAACAACGGAAAATCATTCGAAAAGCACCGAAACCAGTGAGAAATTAGCACTGGAGGCTAGCAGACGGCCAGCGACAAAAGTGCATAACAAAGCTATCTCCGTAAAGTAGGCGAAGCCCACGGTCGCCTTCCGATTTCCAACGTCATCGTGCTACAAAACGCTGCCCGAGAGAAAGAGAGAGAGAGCGCGATAAAGAAGAGAGAGGCCAATAGCTAAACGCGAACGCGCAGGATGGATCTTGCCTTTGACTGTTTTTCGTGACGGTCATGCACACGCGGCTTACACTGCTGCTCGCGGAGAAAAAGAGCGACAAAGACAGCTAAACCACATCACGACGACACAGCAGCAGCAGCAGCAGCAGCTACTACTCTGTGGAAGAAAGAGAGCAAAGTGGTGTGTGCATGCGAGCAGAGAGAGCCTCTCTCGCTCGCGTACATATATATATATAAAGAGAGCGTTTTTTTCGTGTGTGAGAGTGCGAGAGATCAACATGGTGACCGAGGAGTTAACGAACTACTGCTGCTCGTGCCTCCTACGGTAGACAGGATCAAAAAGAGGATAAATAAGTTCGTGTGCGTCAACGACGACGAGGAACAGTGACAACGAGGAGGCAGAGGACGGCGACGACGGTGCTTTCGCTCTTTCTCGATGTTATGCCACTGTCAGCAGCAGCAGCAACCCGGGGCTGTCGCGACCGCTCGAGCGTGATATGATATGGACTTAAATTGGATATTATCAGCGTTCGCGGGGTGATTCGCGCGAGTTTCGGGTGCCCCCACAGCACGGACTTGCAATCATGTGCGATGCGTGCGCCGACTTTCACGATCTTCTGCTCTCTTGTAAGTGTCCCTCTCTCGACTGCTCTTTTTTACCATACTTTTCCTTATCTTTTTTCTTACTATTATCGCTAGATCTAATAGACTTTCTTCGATCTCTTTCATTTTTTCTGTTTCTCTCGCTCGCTCTCTTTCTTCTATCCACGTCGTCTACGACGCGCCGCGTGTCGAGAGGTGAAAAGAGAACGAGAGAGACAAGGAAAGACGGTTTAGTTGCACAGGACATATTCTTTCTAGACTGTGCTTGCGGCAGATGAACGCGGCACTTGGGAATTTTTAGAATTAAGAGAACTGTTCTTTTATCTTAGCCCTATAACCTTTAACTTGAGGGATTTTACAGTGGGCATTGGCTCCCTGCATGGGATTTTTTTTTATTTACTTGCTTAGAAGTTCTTACGGATCTGTTTCAGTAATTGGGCGATGATTCTTTTGTATACTGATAATGATTAAGGGGTGAAATTATTTTTTAGGAATACAATTTCTTTTTTGCAAAACGTTATGTTTAATGTAAAATAAAATGAATACTCACTGAAACTTAATATAGGTTTTAAATTTCCGTACTTGTTGACAGCTTTTCTGATACATTGCAAAAAGATTGAAAGCCCACTAGTTGCTTACTTTTAAAACATGACATTAAGACATTTTTTAAATATATAAAAAAAACAATCTATATTTATAAAAATTCATTCAAATTTAAAAGTTAGATATTATTAGTTGTATCTACCTTCACAATAAGTGGAGCCTAGAAACTGTAATAAATCTAACAATGTGAATTTTGTTTTTAATAGTCAGTGTTTATTGATTAAATTATTAAATTATTCAATAAAATAAATCATTGTCAAACATACATTAAATTTTTGTGCAATTTTCTCAAGTTTTTCTTTGCAGCAAAACAGCTGCCAAGAATTTTTCATACTTTAAATTTGATCTACCCTTTTATAATAGAGTATAAAACTTTGTGCAAAGTTGAATGAGAAATTATTTTTCTATTAACAATGTACTTTACTTCTTATTTCAATACTTACTATACACAAAGAATTTTCTCCTTTACAAAGCTGTGCCTTAACCTGTTCATTGACCACAATTACTTAAAAGTAATATTTATGCACAATTATTATTATGAACAGATAATATGATTGCATAGATAAAGAAAATTTATGAATATATTAACTAATTCAAAAAATGTAAAATAAAACAAATTAAAACAACTTATTTATATGTAAGTAAGTTCTTGAATTTAAAAGAATAATTTATATATGTTAATTTAAAAAATTCACTAAAAAATGTTTATTTTTTTTAATCATAGAATTTTAAAAATAGAAAAAATTTTTTTTAATTTTTATAATTTAATATAAAAATATTTATTTAGCTCATATAATTAATTGCAGTTTCAAATATTTTGTTTACTAAAATGAAAATTAAAAATTTATTTCAGATGATGAGAGAAATTCTCAAGATGAAGACGAGGTAGCAAATCTTTCTGTTGTTGATGTTGATACAACATTGCACTATGTGAATCAGTGGGTTCAAAGGTACAAAAATTAATTTTAATCAATAGCAAGTTCTATTAAAAAACTGTTATAAACTACAAATTAAATTTTAATTCTTATTTCAGACAGTGCATGTGCTGTTATCGTGAAATAAAAAACTTTGACCGTTTTATTAGACTGATACAGAATATAGTCCTTTGTTCTTTACAACAATTACAAGAAATTTATCAAGAGAGTCAACATGTTGAAAGCAAAAAGGAAGGATCAAGTAGTAACGACGGTAATGAGACTGAGAAAAAGGAGAAGGAAAAGAATTTGGAACAAAAATCACCAAGTTCAGAAACATCTAGATCCAAATTACACTGGACCTATCAAGATAGAGAAAAACTATTTCACCTTTTATCTAAGATTTTTTTATTAAATTTTCCTCTTTATATAGCCATGAAACATGGAGGAGCTATTAGTGCTCCAGCTAATCCCCTGGCTTCAGTCAAAGTAACTGTCATAATAATTTAATGAAATGATAAACATTATTTCTAGAAAGATTTTTAATTATAAAATTTTTTTATAGGATGATGGGGGGTATTGTGAACCTCATGATCCTGAAGTACCAACACCCTTGATTCGTTCGGTATCAGTGTTCTGTCACCAGGGTGGATTCAATTTAATGTCATCTTGTTTTGATATGGACAATACACTGCCTGTTGGACTTGCGCACACTATGGTTGCTGTAATTTGTAATTTAAAACTTTGGTTGAATTATGGAAGTGTGATTCAGTTGTTTATACCTTTACGTAGTCGAGTTATGAAGTATATGTGCCGATTAACTGATAAAGAGTTAAGAACTCCAGCTGTAAGGACAATGGCAGGTAATGCAAGCCAAAACATTTAATAATTTATTTATTAAAAAATTTCAATTTTTTTTTTATTTTAAAATACTTTTAAGCTGCATTCTTGAAAATTTCAGTTTGTTCTCATTTCATTCAAATTTCAATTTTATAAAATTTATTAAGTATTACTGTATTTCTAAAAGGTATAATATATTTTGAAATTATATTATTTACAAACATTCAAAAGCATAAGCAAAACATATTAAAGTATATAATTGTTTATTTTATAAATGTGAACATAATAATTTTTATAAGAATTGCATCATATTTTTAAAATGAATAAGATATTTTGTACATATGATAGTTTTAAAGTTCCCGTTTTAAAAAAAAGATTATTTTTTAGATTTTATGTGGAGCGCGGTCAAAGATCCGATCGATGCGGTACTTCCAACTTTTGATAGGGACGGTTTGGATCTTGCCTTCAAATACTTCACAAGTACAACGTTAACTATGCGTTTAGCTGGCATAGCACAGATAAACTCCCACATTACCGCTTTCAACGAACTCTGCAATAGTGAGACTGTAGCCGAGATCGAGCAAGTCGGACATGCCCTAGCAATGTGGCTGGTGGAGAACAACATTATTGCTCACATCTTCGGACCCAACCTGCACGTCGAAGTGATTAAACAAAGTCACATAGTATTGAGCTTTCTAGCTATGGAGGGCCGCATTTCATCCATGGATATGGATATCATGTGGCAAGCAGCTCAACTAAAGCATTGCGCGCGACCGGTCTACGATTTGCTGGCGCCTCTCGTTAAACACTTAGCTCCAGTGCCCGTTCTCCATTTGTATTCGCTGTTAGGAAAATTGGAACCCAAGGAACACACGGAACAGAGCTTGTTTCTCGTATCGGCGCTTATTAAATTTATTTGGACGTCAAGCAGTGCTGCATACACTACTGCTTTGGCTATCGATAGCAGAGATCCCTTGAGGCATCTTAATGTAGATGAAGGCAGTACTAGCAGTGAGCCAAGTGGAATGGAAGGCAGTAGTCCCGACGAGGAGGAGGAGCCGAGCCCTGCACCCTCCGAAGGACCTTCTCCAAGAAAACAGGCTCGAGGTGATAGTGAATGCGAGGGTTAGTATTTTTTATATAAATATTATATTTAAGATTTAAAAAAATTTTATCTTAATTACAATTAAAATACACATTTTTATCTTTACAGCTACAACCAAGACAAAACCGCCAGACTCAATGCCAGAAAAAGCAGAATCTTATGAGATGGAAGAGGCGCATCAGTCAAAAGATCGAACAAACGCAACATTAACGAAAGATCAAACAGAATCTGAGGATGCTGCGAATAGCCTTTCTAAGCGTGAAAACAAGCAAGCTATGGATGAAAAAACTATCAGTTGTTCAGAAGAACACACTACAGATGCCGAGACGGACAAGTCTACAATAGAAGATGAAGTTCTTCATGTACGGAAGAAAAAGAAGCTGGTTCTTCGAAAAAGCAGAAGAGCCCAAAAACGCTGGTCAAACGGTAATACGGCAGCAACTACTGCAACGACGATAACTACAACAGGCAATGCTGTTGAAGCCTCAAGCAAAGAAACTTCTTCAAACAAATCTCACAATAGTGAAAATCTTGGGCTATTTTCAGATAACAGCACTCTGACGCAGTCGAAGGATAAGACTGCGGAAACGGGAGAGAAAGTGATCGTCGATACTCTTGATCGAGTGAAACAAGAGGCAATCGCCATGGATCAACCGATAGTGACAGACCAACAATTACCCACAGCTGCAGAAATTCGAGCAAGGGAAGCTAAAATTATTGGAGCTAATGCCAGAGCCATAAGTAAATATGCAGCAGCAATGGCACGACATGATGTTGCTGTGATTTCTGGTGAAAGCTCACACGACGAAGATGACAGCGACATTGTGGGCGCTGTGGCCGAAGGCGTGAGTGCTACTAATTCTGATTGAGGTACATCTATAAAATGTCTTTTATTGTTAAATTTTTTTCGTAAAGGAAACAATACTGATTATCATTTTTTACTTTCTTAGCATGCCTAGATCACGCAGGCAGTTCAAGATTCTTACGAACGTGTCTAGACGAAATGCTTTCTGATGAGGAAGGTTCATGCAGCAGTCGCATATCCAACAAAAGCGAAAAGAATATGGCTGATTTTGATGGGGAAGAAAGTGGTTGTGAGGAAGAACTCGCCCAACTTGCAGCCCAACATCTTTCAGCTATCCATATGCAGGCCTATCATCCTCAGCACGCACATTCTACTATGACCGTAAGAAGATCAGTGTGTCGTGCAGCCCAAGTAAGAACTGTTCGTCAGAGTGTTGCGCGTCTAGGTACACAGTTTAATCTCGAAACAGTTTGCAAACCTGGCAACACTTTACTTTGGGATCTACTGCAGGATGACAAAATCGGGCAACTTGGTGAAGGATTGGCAGTTGAAGCTGAAAAAGCTTTGTGTAATTTACTATGCTATAACATCGATCGATCCATACCGATGAAATTTATTGAAGGTTGTTTAGAAAATCTTGCCTCCAATCGTTCAGTCGTTATTTCTCTGAGAATCCTTCCAAAACTGCTTGCAAGTTTTCAACAATTTGGAACAATGGATGCTCATACTATCACAACGTGGGCGGATCGTGAACGCGGCATGATGAAGCATTTTTTTAACAATCTCAAGACTTACGCTACTACTGGTCCCAAGAGCTTATATTCACATCAAACTGAAATCCAAGTGCGTCTTCAATTTCTTTCTTCAATATTCTCACCGTTAGGTTCGCCAGATGCTTTTCGTCTTAGTCTTGAACAGGTCGACACTTTGTGGCAGTGTTTAGCCCAAGATCCCAGTTGTGCTGATGAACTCTTTAGTTGGTTACTTAGTCAAGCTAAATCAACTGAACAGCATGCTCTTGGAATGGATACACTAAAACATCTATGTATGCGTAAGTTACCTAGCCTTCCACCTGAAACAATCAGTATGACCGGTCTGAGTCTATTTCAACAACTTTGCAATCTCGCACGTCTTGCGGCTGTTCATCTTGATAGACCTTTGAGAGATGTAGATTCTGTTGGTATGGACTTTCTGTGGAAAATTGCTCTTAGAGCTAAAAGCACCGAAGTTAGCATGGCTGCAATTCAATACCTGAATGGCTACTATATGTCACGTCAACTTACTCAAGAAATTGAGTTCGTCTCTCAATGCATGACGCATTTGGCCGCAGCCAGTGCGGACCTCGAGTCGAATGAAGAAGCGAGTCTCCGGTGTATTCAAAGAGCTCTACTTTTACTCAGAACTCATTTGGAAGCATTCAAAAAACGCTACGCATACCATCTTCGAAGATGGGCTTTAGAAGGTAGAGGAGCTGGTAGTCATATTGCCGCTAACAGTTCTGAAAGAAGTCAACAAATGCGAATTTTCGTACAACCAGCTGGCATATCTGAAAAAACGACGTTTACACTTTTTAGCACAGATTATGTAGCAGATTTAAGAGCCGAAGTATCTAAATGGTGGGACGATACACATGCACGATTGGTTATGGACGATAAAAATTTAGGATCCTCTTCCAAATCCATAGCAGGAACAAATTCGGGTTCGGTCTTAGGGTCTTTATTAACAGACGGACCGATACGAATGATAACACAAGGACAAGAACTAACGATAGACTTTGATGAAAAAACTTTGGCAGAAGTTGGATTTAAAGATGGACAATTAGTTTTTATCTCCTTGGGTGCTGGAAGATGCAATGGAGGTGGCAGGGCTGGTAAAAGAGACATAGATTCACCGTCGCTGTTGCCTCCGCCACCAAGAGATTCTCTGCCTACCTTATTACTATTGAGACCTCAATACTTCGAACAGCTGTTCACGCTTATGCGAACGCTAGGTGCTATGAAAACTGTAGGAAAGGATGGTCAAGAAATTCCGCACACAAAAGCACAGGTAATTGCAGTTAATTACAGAATAATTAATATAAACTTATTATTAGTTCCAAGAAATTTAAATTTAAATTAAAATAAGACTATATAAATACAAAAATGTTTTGTAATTGTTACTGTGCATAAATCATTCCTTTGTATTTTATATAATTTAAAATTAAACTTGAAAACATATACACTATAAAAAACTTATTAAAACACTTTATCATATTTTTATTTCCAGGTTTTATCGCGAAGAGTATGGGACACGTTGACTCTTCTTCCCACAAGTCCTACCCTACTCCAAGGTTTCCAAAAACTCGACGAGGCTTCCTTAACCGAACTCCTGGATCCTTCGAATCCGCACAAACTGATGTATTCTTTGTATATCGTAGAATCTTTGTCCAAGCGTTCAAGTCGTCGCGATATGCTGTCGCTTGCCCACGAAGGTGGTGGCGATGCTAGTAGTGGTGATACAAATAGTGCTGATTCAGATGATGCACCGACCGACTGGTCCACAACATTTGTGAACCACGGTGGATTGCGCCACCTCTTCGATATTTTTATGTCAGGCTGCTTAGAAAACAGCGATAGCAGTGAATGGCAACAAGACTGTTTGGCAAGTCTGCTTAAGCAGCTTTGTCACTTGGGCGTAGCAAGAGACGGCAAGCGAAGAAATAAAGCTGATAAATTAGCCATTCCACGCCTCAGTAAAGAACTTTCCGCTTTAATGGATTTGAAAACTGTACTTCCGAGGATAACGGATATATTAGAAGAAGCGTCGATGCCGCGTGATCCAAACCATTATAAGACTGGACTTTTTGGACGTTCACAAGTAATTCATTACGCTATGGCTTTGCTCGTTTGTTGGGTTCACAGTGATCCTTCGATAGGGCAGTCTCTCTTTTCTAGTGAAAAGCCTTTCGGCAAAACATGGCTGCGCCGCCTTGTTTTAGAGGATCCCGAGTCGGCTGTGCGTCGAGAGGTTTGCACAGCGCTTTACAAGCTTTGTCTCGGCACTGTCGAAAGCGAGGAAGATATTCTGGCCTCCTGTCTTCTCGAATCATCACCAGCTAATCTTATTGTTCCTTTGCTCTTAGAGCTTCTTGAATATTTACCAATCGCTGAGGCAATGCAGCCTTCGCGACGAAAGTCTGATATGTCCATGCATTTGCACCAATCACTTGACGAGGGAAAGGAATCCTATGGTCCAGCTTGTCGAGACTACTTTTGGCTTGTCTGTCGCCTTATCGATTCATTACCCGAAGATGCCATTCAAGAAAGTACAAGTGATAAGTCCGGTAGTACTATAGACTTGCAAGCTCTTGCCACTCGCGCTATAAAATCCATCTTAGCGCGAGACTACTTAGAGACACGTCATAACACTGTCGAAGATGATGGTCTGGTTGGTCTACTTAACTTATGCTGCAACATTATGGCGCACAATCCACCTTGTAAACAGGGTAAAGTAGGTCAAAATTTACTGAACCGCGTTTTCGACTTTTTGTTTGCTTTACCGAATCCTCGTGCAAAACACATGCCTAAGTGTAAAAGTCAAGGTTCAAGATCAGCAGCCTTTGATTTACTTGTCGAGCTTGTTAAATCGGCACCCGATAATTATAGGATACTTCATGAGAAACTGCTAGCTCAACATAAGCCCGGATTGCATTCGCCCTCTTGGGATTATTGGCCTCATGATGACGGAAGGTCTGATTGTGGTTACGTCGGTCTTACTAATCTAGGCGCCACTTGTTATATGGCCAGCTGCATGCAACATTTGTATATGATGCCCCAAGCGCGAGCAGCTATTTTAGCAGCTGACTGTAATCGGGCTAATAAGCATCAACTCACTCTTAGAGAACTACAGAGAATGTTCGCTTATTTGTTAGAATCCGAAAGGAAGGCTTATAATCCACGAAGTTTTTGTCGCGTATACACAATGAATCATGAACCATTAAATACAGGGGAACAAAAGGACATGGCTGAATTTTTCATAGATTTAGTGTCAAAATTAGAAGAAATGACAAGTGATTTGAAAAATCTCGTAAAAACACTTTTTTGTGGTATTATTTCGAATAATGTCGTATCACTTGACTGTGAGCATGTGAGTCGAACCCTTGAAGAATTTTACACGGTGCGTTGTCAAGTAGCTGATATGAGGAATCTTTATGAAAGTCTTGACGAGGTAACTGTAAAGGATACATTAGAAGGCGATAACATGTACACATGTTCACAATGCGGAAAGAAAGTGCGAGCTGAAAAAAGAGCTTGCTTCAAAAAACTACCTCGCATTCTTTGTTTCAATACAATGCGTTACACTTTTAATATGGGCACAATGCTTAAAGAAAAAGTTAATACGCATTTTAGCTTCCCTTTGAGACTCGACATGTCTGGCTACATGGAAAAGAAATTGATACCTCGTCATTGCCAGGAGCGCGAAAAATCTGAAAGTGAACAGAGCAGCAAAGAAGAGGAAGTAGAAAGCAAAGAAGAGCATTGCCAATATGATTTAATTGGAGTGACGGTACACACAGGTACAGCTGACGGAGGACATTACTATAGTTTCATTCGTGATCGCACTTGTCCAAACAAAGATAAATGGTTCCTCTTTAACGACGCCGAAGTCAAGCCCTTCGATCCGAATCAAATTGCTGCTGAATGCTTTGGCGGTGAGATGACCAGCAAGACCTACGACTCGGTCACTGATAAATTCATGGACTTTAGTTTTGAGAAATCTAATTCTGCTTATATGTTATTCTACGAGTGGTGTCCGGATCCTAGCAATTCACCTCTCAAAGAAGAAGAGGCTTGCAGTTCGAGCCCGGTGCCAATGGATCCATCGCCATCTGTACATCTACAACATCTGCAATTCAAGAATCAGGTAGAAGAAACGATGCCGCCCTTGGAGTTGAATAAAGAACTCGAAGAGTGGATCTGGCAAGATAACATGCATTTCCTTCAAGATAAAAACATTTTTGAGCACACTTACTTTAGCTTCATGTGGCAGATCTGTGGCTATATCCCGCAGACGTTGATGGCAACTCAGCCAGAAATCACGGAGCTGTCGGCAGAATTATCTGCTTCATTTTTCATGGAAACTTTCATTCATGCAAAAGAAAAACCGACCATGGTTCAGTGGGTAGAGCTACTGACGAAGCAATTCAACAATTCATTAACGGCGTGCGCCGGATTTTTGGAAAAGATGGCTGCAGACTCGTGGTGGCCCGTCCAAATTCTAGTCAAATGCCCAAATCAGATAGTCAGGCAAATGTTTCAGAGGCTGTGTGTTCATGTGATTCAAAGACTGCGTGCTTCGCAGGTAAACAGTATTTTAAATTTTTATTTTTTTTTGAAAACCTAAACTGGCCTGAATTATAAGTAAATTATAAAAAAATTAATTATTTTTAAGAAAGAATAAAAGTAATATTATTATTATTTTCTTAAATTATAAAAATTTTGTACAGGCGCCGTTTTATCTTGTGTGTGAATCGGAGGATGATCCCAGTACGGTTGGAATGCAGTCATGTGTGACCCGATTCGTGCGGATGTTATTGTCCCTGATGGAACATGCAAAGCAGCACCTAAAGCATCTCACTGAGTACTTTGGTTTTCTCTACGAGTTTAGTAAGATGGGTGAGGAGGAAACGATGTTCCTAATCAAGGCTCAAGCAATTTCGACTATGGTCAATTTCTATCTTGGTCACAAGACACATGATTTTGTGGACTCAATCAGCGAGGAAGAGGAAGAGGAGGAGGTTGTGGCGATACCTACCGAGAAGCTGAGACCTGCCTCTCTTGACAAGATGATCACCTTGGTTGCATCACTGGTTGAACGTAGTAGACTTCCTGATCACAGGTATGAATTGTATTATCTCGAAAGTTGAATGATGTAACATTTGATCAATCTAGCTGGACAGATTAATTAAATGATCATTTAATGTTATTTGTTGTTGTAATTTTTTGAATAAACATGTTATTTCTTGCATATTATTAGTAAGTTGATTATTTGCGAATAAAAGTAAGCATCATAAAGCTAGTTTTTAATCAGTTACTAAATTTTTGGATTAACTTGTATATTCGAGTAAATTTTACTTAAATTAATAAGACAAAAATTTGGATATTAATGTTTATTTAAGAATGCAGCATGTAAAAAGAAATAAAGGATATTGACTTTGATTTTTAACTTTGTTTAATGTAACAAATAATTCTTTTAGTTTTATACACTATGCAAAACTATTAAGAAATGAAAAAACGTTTTTTCTAAATATATAAAATTTGATTGGTTAGAAATAAATAATATGTTCCGAAAAGTACACAGTGCTTACTTCAAATCTTATAAATCATATATATATTTAAAAAAGGTTGAACTTGTCAGCGTCGGACTTCAACGCGGTGGCCGGTGGAAAAGGCTTTCCGTTCTTATACCAACAGATTCGTGACATGATCAATCTGAATCAGACGCGTAATCTCATCCAGTCGCTTTGCCGGTGGAATGATAGGCTAGCGATCCACATCGTCACTATGATCTTCCAAGCAATTACGAAGCACACAGATGTCTGTCAGCCGTTCTTCAAAATTCTTACCTTATTGACAGAAGGATCCAATCCACCAGGTTTGCCCTGTATGACACAGCTGATCTTGAGCCGCGTGTGGGAAGTAGCAAGAATCGCACCTCACGGTGCTCTGGAGTGGTTAGCTCTCGCTGTCACCCGTAGCAAACTGGCACACGCATGGGTGCTTCAGGGGCTGGACACGTGGCTCCAACACTTCCTCATCGAGCATTCGAATCACCGAGTAAGATCAGCAGCTGCTTTCCTCCTTGTTTCTTTGGTGCCATCAGCTCATTTTAGGCAGGGATACAGGAGTGCTCATAGATTAGGAATTAATTGCGCCGCTACAAGAGAGCTGCAGCTCTCACCGGAAGCAACAGCAGTGCTACATCAGATTTACACAGCGCTTCTTAGATTATTGCAACCCGCTAGGCATTATACGGATATCGCTACGCATGGAACTATGAAACTCACTGCCTATTTTGTTTTGATGTCTTATTGCGTCATTTCAAAAGCGGAAAAACTCATGGTAATATTTTTTTAGTGAAAGAAAAACATTTTTTAATCATAATAGAATTGAATTTAAATGATACATTTATTTCAGTTTGGACAATACATAAACGATCTTTGGACTTTATTCCATCCAAAATTATCTGAACCAAGCATTCCAGTACATCACAATAAACAAGCACTTTTACTTTTCTGGTATCACGTTAGCAACGATTGCCCCGAAAACGTTGCACTCATACTTCATAATACGCACATAACGAAAAATATTGCATTCAATTATATTTTGTAAGTAATATTTCTAATTTATAACAATTTATCTATGTTGCAGGATTTTTAATAAATTAATTCTTTTAATTTTGCAGAGCTGATCATGAAGACCAAGATGTTGTTCTTTTTAATCGTGTAATGTTGCCTGCATATTATGGTTTATTAAGGCTTTGTTGTCAGCAATCGCATACATTCACAAGGCAATTAGCTGCACATCAAAACATACAATGGGCTTTCAAAAATATAACTCCGCATCCAACTCAATATTCTACGGTATGTAAATTGAAATTATAAATTTTTGAAGTTCTTTTTTTTTGTCATGTAAAACAAAAGTACATGAATCTTTTATAATTTTATAGGCTGTGGATGAATTGTTCAAATTGATGCAGCTCTTAGTTGCTCGGCATCCGGACCAAACTGAACAAGAAGAAGCTGAAGTTGCGTCATTTAGAAGAGGAACTTTGTCTTCCTATTTACAAGGACTCGATGGACGATCGTGTTGGGCTACACTTATATCGGCGTTTAGGTAATTTCTAATAGTATTAATTTATTACACTTATTTATAGCTATAAAAATAATTTATTGATTGGTTTATTTATTTTATTTAACCCAGAATTTTAATTGAATCTGACGACGATCGTCTCTACGTCGTATACAACGGTGGTTTAAGCATGGCGCTAGAAGCCTTCCACATGTTGCACATAATGTACCACGAGGCTACAGCATGTCACGTTGCGGGTGATTTAGCTGAACTCATAGCTATAATTGTTGAACTAGTTAGGTGTGTACGTACAGCCCGGGACGGTCCTGATGCCCGCAGTATTCTCGCCAATTGCAAAGAGTGGCCGGACGTGCTGCGCAAGCTAGCCACGCTCCTAAACACTTACAATCCGTCGGACATGCGAAATCTCGCCATTGATCTCCTCAAAGAAATGGTGATGCTCGTACCGACCGATGCGATCATCATTCTAGCGCCGCTTTTATCGCACTGCCATGCTGCTCTGCAGGAGTCACATGCTACTGTACCCCCAGGACCGTACCTGCCAAGACGCTCGACGCCCCCAGGGAAAATGCCATCAAGGCCTGCCAGGCCGATGGTGCAGATGGCTGTGCCGCACTCCCAGCTAGAAGCTGCTAAAGGCACTGATCCGGAATATGACAGTGCTTTGTTGGAGTTCTATTTACCGTATCATGAACTCATCGATGTTATGTGCAGATTGGCTATTAACAACGATTGCATGTCCGAGATTCTTATTAATTTAAGCGCTATGTTGGGCTTTGAAGGTAAATTATATTTTCATTTAATTATATTAAACTAAAAAAAAAATTAAATTCAAATTATTCTTTTCTTAAATTTTGTTCTAGGTGTTCCACTGCATTTAGCCCTATTTCCAAGACTGTGGTTAGACGTTCACGCTGCAAGTCATATTGATAGAAAACATATAGCCGGTCTTCTTCGTTGTTCGTATACTGTAGATTATGTCGACGCGGTTTTATTAGACGAACGATCATCGTTAGCCGTACCGGCGATACACGCTTTCCTCAAAACTTTCTTCCCTAAGTTGGCCAGTCACGTACTTACAGAGCAGACCTGCGCAATTATCGACAATCTTGTCAGTACGCTTATGTCGATGGTGGAAGTGGTTGATGTTCAAGCCTCAGCACACAGACTTACCGGTGATTTACGAGCTTTAGCTTTAGTCTACAGTAGTGGTGCTGACATAAAGCCACCTCCGACATTGCAAAGCGCCCTCGAAACGCTGTTGGCGAGAACAAAAGCAGCGAAAATTCGGATAAAAGAAACAAAGCAGCAGGATCTCGAAGCACCAACGAAAAAGCGCAAGTTTACTGTTACTGATGAAATCGAGGACGAAGATGACGATAATGAAGATGACGAGGAAGAAGGTAGTGCCTCGAGTCCTGGCACTGAAGATCCCAAGGAAGAAAATGAGTCTCCTGACACCGGTACGACGTCGGGTCCGACAACGATAACTACGACAACAACAACAGCGTCGAGCGGAGCAGGAATTACAGTTGCAGCAACAAGTAACAAGGAAAAAAGCAAAGAACAAGAAGAACCGAAAGTGACTAAACTTAACGAACCTTCGGAGAAATCGGATCAGGGAGATGCAAAATCAAGTTCTAGCCTGATTACCGCTAGCAGCACGACGAGTAGTAAGAGCAGTCAACTCATCCGATCAATGAACTCTGTGTCATGGCTGGACATGCTTGAAAAGACTATAATAAATCTGCAGATGATCGTGCAATTTCAGTCGAAAAATTGAGAAAACAGAGACATCATATGGAATGAAGAAATTTTGTGTACATGCTTCTTCGCGTGGCATTTAAATAACGATTAAAATTTATCTACGATTCCAGCGGTAACCCACTGGATTCCTTTTTGATAGGGAATTTGAATCGTATGCGGATTGAATTCGATGCGGGCTGTGCTTGAACTACCGCAAGTTACAATGCATTCACGTTCATTATGAGAGACAGGCCGAATTTTACACGTGTGTATGCGTACATACACGTGCGTGTGTATAAAAAAAGAAAAAAATACATGTGTATAGTTCACTACTAGTTACTTGTCGAGTGTACTTTTAATACGCTACATCTCGTTTAATCAAAGAATGAGAGCTGGAGAGTGAACGATCGGTGGATAATGTATGTTCGCGTGTACATGTAAAAAATGATTAAGAATAAGACAAAACAAGAAAAAAAAGATCTTTAATTGACTTGCGAATACAAAATTATGAGTCGATGGGGAAGCTTTGTAGTTTTAGTTAAAGCGTGCATTATACCATTTTCTACTATCAGTACTCATACTTTTTTTATTTACGATTTTCTCTTTTTCTGTTAAAAAGAATGTAAGAATTTTTTTAACGAGTTGATAAAGTTTGTAGAATCAAAAGGTAAGTATGTTTCAGGTGAAATTGCAGTTTTAACGGTCATCATGTATCGAAACAAGTGCTTCTTCTTCTTTTCATAATATTATTATTGGCCTTATCATTCCGACAAAGCAAATATGACAGGCCGTCATCGTTATACAAATCACATGCGTCTGTGATTGTTTTTAATATCAAATGTGTTTGTACGATGTAAAAAAATTATCAACACTAATTGTTCGATTCATGAAATATTTTTTTTCTACCGAACGGTACATATAAAGTATTAAATTGTCAGTTTTGTTTCTTAATTAGTATTATCAGAAATATATTTTTCAAATATTCTTTTAAGTAATTATTTATAATTGTAAATGTAAATCTAAAGAAGAAATTATAGAGATAATGCGTTCAACGACTCTTGCACCGAATTGTAGATTACCATTTAAATATAATTTATTGACAATATAATTTATAATATCTTATTAACTAATATAAATGTTGACTGAAGATATGAGTCTTATGAAGTCACTAAAAATAAACTTTGTTATTTAACATAAATTTTATGAATACCTTAAATTTTATTTTTCATTTTAAGCTAACACAAAGTGATCTATCAATGAATAAAATTTTATAAAATTTTAGTATAATGGAACATTGATATAATTATAAATATTCATTTTTATTGTATAAGAAATAAATGATTTTAGAACATATGTAAATATATAAAATAATTTCATTATTATTTTAGGCTTACTATTTGAAAAATATATTTCCCTATTATATAAAAGGCGTTAAGATATACTATGTTAAAGCTACAAGTTTTGAAGAAAAAAAATTTTTCATAATTCTAATAATTAAAAGCAAATAAAAGTAGTGCCACAGTGTTTATCACAAAAATAATCTTTTTATATTAAATTTAAATGAATCAGTTTTTTAATTATAGTATACCATTATATTTTTTGCTGAGAGAGTGCGAATGTTCACAAATATAATAATGTTCTCTAAAATGTTCAAAATTAAACGGAATAAAATACATTTTCACCATTTTTTTCACAATTTTTCGTATTACATTTTTATGTAGAAAGTTACTCAATAATCTCTAGCGTCTTTCCTCATATGTAAATAAAATTAACCTTCTTAAAAGAGAAAAACTTATAAATAAAAATCCATTAAATGTGAAAGATTCAGTATTTTTTCAACACTCATTTAAGTATTGCCGTGTCGGAAATCAGGACTTCACTTTGTTTGCTTTAATTGTTACGTTGTCCCAATTTCGAAAGTTTGAATTTAGATTTTGAAATTTTTTGGTCGGTAAGGTAGATTGTAACTTTATTGGGAAAGCATACCAGATGATCGTATGAGAAATCGAATATATATATATACATAATAAACCTACTCTACACATGCAAACCAGCTGGCGTTGTCCAAACACAGTTTAGCTTAGAACCTGCAGTTCAACCCCAATAAACAAAACCGTTTCTTCAATCAGAAATAGAAATTTTATGTTTGACAGTGTCTAAGTGCAATTCAAATGCATTTGAGTCTAACGTGACGAATAAAGTCAATTGGAGTCTGTCGAGGAAAAAAATTTCGTTTAAAGGTCGACTAGAGAGCTCGAAACTTTGAAAAAAATGGGTAGCACTGACAAGGCTGTGATCACTGGTTTTATATGCAGACTTTGTAGTAAGATGAATCGATTTGTGATCCATATTTACGGCGAGGAAGGCGAGAGAATGAAACTTGCCGAGAAAATCAACACTTATCTTCCAATAACTGTAAGTCCGTTATTTATTTTGTTTTCTTTCAGGCAAAATAGTGCTCGCATTAAGGCTATGCCTTGAGTCATTATTATTATTATTTCTATACAATTCTATACAATAGCATAGATTCCATCTATGTAATCATTATCTACGTTAATACAACAGTAATATGAAAAAAGCAAATAACTTTTCATTCAATCTTCTTATTTAAAAAAATTCTATTTGAATTATTTATTTAATAATTAATAACTTTTCAAATAAATGTTGCAGGTGAATGCGAATGACCAATTGCCAAAAACTGCATGTTTACACTGCATTAAAAGATTAGAAGCTCATCATGAATTAATGGAACAATTCATGTTTGCTAGGCAAAAATTAAGTAGTGAAACTAGATCTATATCGTCGACGTCTTTGTCATCTATAACATCTCCTGCTGCATCGTCAACATCCATTGATACAGCTGCATCCAGTAGTCCACCTCCTTGTTGACATAAGCAACTTATAAAAGTCTTGCTTGAATGCATTCAATAAATAATAACTGATCATTAGGTTAAGTCACATTTCATCAACATAGTTAATGGATATTTGAAAGGAGTCAATATGTTGCTTTGGTTTGCATTTTCGATGAAAGAAAAGTTATTCATAAATATACATCACTGTAAATTTTCTATTCAAAAATCTATTTTAAAAAATGAAAAACTATATTCTAACGAATTTGGCAATCAAATTTATACAAGTAGAAATAAAAAAAATTTGATGTTCTGCATTTTTAATTATAACATTATTTAATTTTTTTAATGTAATTTTTCTAAACATGCGTTTGATTTATTTACCTTGGTCTCATTTAATATTCACAATTTTAATATATTAATTTAGAGATGAGTATTCATTTATATCTATCTTTGTTTGATATAAGTACTGTATACAAAAGTCACTGTAAAAGTGAAGATGCGAATTAAGTCAGTTTAAGGACAAGCAACATTTAGTAATAATCATTGTGGCAATGTAGTTTGAAATAACAAATGATTCTTTATTATGTACTTTATTAATATATATATATATATATCTACATATATATAAAAAATATTTGCACAGCAGAAAACGCATTAGTTAAAGCGAGAAACATCTGTACATTTTGTAAAATCAAACTGATGTCATTGCTTTATCCTTTTAAATAATCAAGCTATACATACATACATATATATATATATATATATTATATGAGTTTTTATATGTTTAAAAGATTTATATTAATCATAAAAAATAATAATTATAATTTATTGTATAAAAGTGATGAACTGTATAAATAAATATATGAGTTACTAAAATGTACCCATTGCTTTCTCAGATTATTTTTGTTTACATATTGTATGATGGGTCAGTAAATAAAGTGTTTTATTAAAGAGTATATCATATTGCATAAGATTTTATTTTTCAACGATATTAACTAACACAAAGGTTACCTGGGCTTATACAATTTCTTACACCTCTTATAAATTTGATGATATTTACTATATATTTATGCATTTATATGTACATGTAGGATGGTTAAAGATAAAAATGACGCTCTTCTATTGCTAAAGCGGATTTAAAAAGATTTAACAACAAAATAGTTGTTGCTACTGTACATTATCGAAAAACAAAATTTCGAAGATATTTTACACTTACAATAATAAATGATGTTAATTGCGCGGTATTTCGTACAAAAAAATTGAGAAAATGAAGAGATCAAGACATGAAAGTCCACCGGTTGTCGAAAATTAATAAATACACTATTTTTGATTACATCCGAATTTATGTAAAAATGCGCACAATTTGATTTACAATATTTAAGTAAATTTTTATTTTGACATACAAAGTTCTGTATATTCATTGTATCGCTTTAATTTTTGGACCTTCGGTGTTTTAGAGCAATGTATTGTGATGTACTATTTGAGAGAAGTATTATTTTAAGACGTACAAATGTTTTAAGATTATTACCTGTAAGGCGTAAGAAAATGAAAAATTAAAATCTGATACACGACCATCAAGATTATATTCAATGTAAAATATATACAAAGTTTATAGATCTAATGGATTGGGTTATATGAGGTCACGATGAACCATAGCTCTTATTATTAACCGAGTATGGTTATTTACCTCTTATAAAAAATATATGTATATACCTATAAAATTTTACTTTTGACATGCGTGACAATAACATGCATACTTTTCAGACGCTTTGTTCGTCACTTCTATGATTTAAATAACGAAAATTCCGCAGATTTTTCATTCAAAAATAGTTTACTAAAACATTGCACCATGTAAAAATGTACGTAAAGTATTGAATTTTAAAAAATTGATAAGTTATTGCTATTTTTACATAAATAAAAGTACGAAGAAGGACGGAGTCTTCGTCTGTCAGAGTAGCATGCAATGTGTCACTTTGCATCCGCGTGATGCCAGTTTCGCAAGTAAATGATAACAATTTCCTTTTTACAAATCATTTACAGTATTATAATAATCACAAGCTTACATTGAAAAAATCTTACATTTTAAAATTAATTATTTCCTTTTCAATAATTCATTTTCCGGTATTGGAAGCATAAATAATTTATATTGGATCGACATAATTGCGATTAAATATCTCAGCTTATTTTCAAAACCTCATTTTTCATTAATTAACTACCGTTGTTTCGCTGTCGTCCTTACGCTTCTCTCATTCGAATATAAAAACAATTGTAATACAATTGCAATTTAAGAGTTCCCTCATGTTATTTACAGTGTTACATCTACATCATCCTTAGGTACTCGAAAATTGTCATGAAATCCTCGCGAAATAGAATTTTTTTGTACATTGCCTAAGACTTATTCATCTTCGTTCTAATCACGATTGCTGGTTTTCAGCTTTTGAAGCTTTGTGAGCTAAAATAGAAAATTAAAAGTTTTAGAATGGAACTCGTTAATATTAACTTTTAAGTTGTAAAGAATACAATACTTAATATTTTTATATTATTTACCTTCTCGTGCTCTTCTTTTCAATTTTTTTCGGCGTCTTTCAACAGCAGTCAGTTCTGTTTTGACTATCGAATAAACTTTTTTTAGTTCTGTTACTTGATTTGTATAAAATGCAATTCGTTGATTGCCATCTAAATTAGGATCTGAAAATTAAATAAAAATGCATTTAAAATTTATAAACATAATTAAAATTGTTATGGCTAAAATAGGTTCTCAAAACATTGAAGACTCCTACCTATTTCGACCAAGAAATTATATCTTAGTCCAGATGGCCTATTAGAGGAAGCTCCTGAATCCGAGTTATTAATCGCATTATTGCTAGAGCCTGAATTTAAATTATTTGTCGCTGTTGTAGCTGAATTTCCTGATGTTGCTGGTCCATTAGTCGTTTGACATGTCGAATTATTTATATAAACGTTCGAACTCTCACTTGTATCATCACTATCGCTACCAGTGCCATGTCTTGTATTACGAGCACTTTGTCTGGGCGATTTCTTACCAGATGCATTGCTTTGAATGGAAGCTGAAATAATTTCTTCCTTTCGCTTTTTTCTTTTTTTCGTTAAATTTTCATCAGATAAAGCACGTTTGGCTGGGGGCTTCTGTATACGATCAGAGGAAGATGCACCGCCATTACCTCCTAGCTCAGAATTGATTAGTGAGGATCCATCATCTTCGCTTAAACCTGGACCACCAGCTTTGTTAGGATCATTTTCAGCCTCCGAGCTATTTAATTTAGAGATTGTATCTTCGGAGGAAGAAGGTGTTGAGCCACCTGTTCTTTCATCCTGCGGAGAGTTAGATATTCCAGATAAAATTGAGTCTGGAGTAGTTGGAGGAGTATTTTCCACCACAGGAGCAGCATCAGTACTCTCTCTACGCTGCACTGGAACTGGCATGGGCACTAGTTGTTCATGTTGTTGCTTTTGTTGCTGTTGTAATTGAATTTGAACTGGTGGTTGTAATTGTGATTGAGGCTGTGATGGCGAAAGTTGCAAGGGAGGTTGTCTTATGGGTTGAATACTTGGTGGATGTTGTACACTCATAGAAACAGCCACTAAACTGTTAGTGCTCTGAGTGAGGCTCACACCTCCACTCATTGTAGCTACCAAACCACAATTTGGTAATGGCGTATTAGATGCAACAGTACTTAAAGGTAGTTGAGCAGCAACAAATGCCACAGCCATTTTGCTTCCTGCAAATAAAAAAATATTAGATTGTTTGAAATCCATTTTACTTGAGAAAATTTTTTTCATGTTACAAAAAACAATTAAAATAATTTCATAGTGAATATACAAATTTTATTTTGAATCCAAAAAGAAACGTCAATTTCAATTATTTATTTTGTTTTCTGAATTATCATTAATTTTGAATTATCTTGTAAAGTAAATTTAATTTTAATTCTTTTTTTTATTTTATTTTATTAATCATAATTTACAAATAGTATTCAATTCAATAGTACTCTATTACAAAGTAAAAAGCAATAAACAAAAGTTCAAATCTAACGCATCAATGGTAACTTCAATCATTGATGGTCACTTGTATTGATTATAATAAAAGTATACACAACAAAATAATAAAATAATTAAAAAATTTGTTGTTTAATATTGCTGAATAAATTTTTTTTTTAATTTAATTAAGTTTTTTAATTATAATTTTAATTCTATAAATAGTATGTAACATTTGTTCTATTTTAAAATTTAAATAATAATTTTTATAATTTTTCACTTCAGCAGTACATACCATTAGCTATCTGTTTAAATTATTGTTTATAAGTTGAATTTTTCATATAATAATTTTTTTTTAAATTTAAATCTTGCAATTAATTTGAAAATTTTTATTTTTCACACATTATCGTGAAATGATCAATACAGCAACTTAAATTTAATATAAAATGAATGTTTTTGTTAAAAAAATTATATAATTATCAATAAATTGTTCGAATCTTAAGGATCTCTTTCCCGCTAGAACGACAAATTATGGAACTAGGAACCCATATGTGTTGCTTGAAACGCACGGCAATTTCCCTAACTATATATTCCACTCTCCTTTTTTACAAATACATTGCGATAGGGCTTTTTCCTGTCCATACATTAACAAATAAATAAATAAAAAAGTTTAAGTTACTATTTTACTGCAAATAAAATAAATATTTTATATTAACGGGAATTTTGCTATTATGCTTTTTTAAAACAATTGAATAGATAAAAGTAAATTTGTTAGTGCCAGAACGTTTTGAAAACTATTCCGATGGTAAAAGTCGGAAGGTATTTGGGGTGAACTACGAAGAGAAATGCTGAGTTTAACCAGAATACCTGTCCCAGGTATACAAAAAGACAATACAAAATTTTGAATTAAGTTTGGATCCGGAGAAAATGAGTTTCCTCCCCTTTTCCGTTCAGTTAAATGCTGTTAGCAGTTATTAGTTGAGAAAAAAAAAATAAAATAAAGTTTAAACAATGATTTAAAAACATTCTATTAAATTTAAAGATTTTTACCTATATCTGTCTTGACCATATTTTGAGAAATTGTTCTTTCTTGATCTAAAGATTCAGCTCCTGGAGTAGGTGACCCAGGTATCTCTTCCTCGCACAATAGTGAATTAAGATTTTCTCCATCTTCTTCAATTTTAGTGATTTTTGTTTGTAATACAGCAGAACTGACGCCGGCAATGCCACATTCTCCTTGAGTAACTATCATAGTTGAATGTTGCTGCGTTATGACACAGTTGAACTGACCACCAACTGATGTTGCTAATGCTGTTTTAGTTTTTACTTCTGCATGAGCTTCATTACACTTTTCTTCTTGAAATTCTTCACTATCAATTATTGTCAATCGTCTTTCTGAATCACTACTGTCAGTTGAATCAATAGAATCTCTATCAATGGTTGATTTTATTTTACTAACAATTGTCTCTTTTCGAGTTAAATTAAACTCTTTGCCGACTTCGGTACTCGGTAAGTCAGAAGAGACACTTTCTTGAGAGACGCTTACCGGCGTCGCACAAGCAGCAGACGACGTTTTCTTCCAAGACGCTTCATCCATTTTTGTCAATTGTTCCTTCTTCTGACTGCTGTAGGTTTTAGGTACCGGTGTTATTGATGCACTAACAGCTGCTTTTATCTCATCTTCTTTCTTTTTCATCACCTCCAGAAGAGGGTCTCTGCGTAATTCTATTTCTTGTAGAGGATCTTTTTTGATTATAGTTGGTTCCGGCTGTTTCTTTTTCTCGGGTTCTTGTTTTATCTTACTATCCTCCTTTTCTTTAATTTTCTTTGCCATTACTTCAGATTTCTTTGCAGATTCTTTAAACAATTTACGCGATGGAATATCTGAGTCATCTTCTTTCTTTGTATCCTTCAGCTTGCTACGAAAGACTGCAGCTGCTGAGAGTTTTTCTTCGATACTAGCAGTTGCCGGTAAACGAGCGCTGATTGGCGCTGGTACGGTCAGCGTATGGGGGACTATTGGGGTGAAATCAAGCGGCTTCAATTCTTGTTTTACTTCCGTTTTATTTGGAAGAATAACTTCGGAAATCCGTTTTTTATCCATACTTGTTATTGATAGTTTATTATCAAGAGACGAAGAAGTCGATGAGCTTGCTTCTCCAATTTTAGACTTAGAGTCGTCCTTATCGTGAACTGCAGCGACGCCGGTCGATTGGCTTGACTTCTTAGATTCTGCTTGTATTTCACTTTTTGGTGCTATCAAGCGATCCTGCAAATTTTCATTTTCACATGCCATTGCAGCTGCTTTCGCTTTTGGACCAGAATAATGTGAGAAGTATTTTGTATGATCTCGAGTTATTGGCGGATCGTCTCTTTCATCACTGTCTTCGCTGTCGAATGCGTCTTCGGTTTCTTCTGCTTTCCTACCGGCTACTCTTCGAACCGGTTTCTTTTTCGATTCTATAACTTCACTTGCGTTAGATTCTGCTTTGGATGCTGGTGTTCCAAAAGCTTTTTGCTTTTTTTTCTGATTTTTCAATGCCTCTTCGTCAATAGTACGCTTCAACTTTTCTTTAGTATCCAAAGAATTTTCGTCTACGATATTGGCGTCCAATAAAGGCTTGTTAATAAATGCGTCTTTCCGCGAAACGCCCTTTGCACCACTATAGGTGGGGTAAAACTTACTGCGTTCCTTAATGCCCTCTTCCGGGTCGTCATTGTCGTCTGCTTCATCCCCTCTCTTAACTCCTTTCCGTGCTTTCTTTCTAGCATCGGTGTTTTCTACTTCTAATGAATCAACATTATTTTTAATTTCATTACTTTTTAATGCACCTGGACCTGTAAAGGTTTTAGGTTGTCTCTTTTTTGGACTTTCCGCGCTATCATTAGTCGATGAGGGTTCATCAATGTTGCGTACTGAATTAGCGAATCCTTCTTTGCGCTTAAATGTCGCTATATTACTATAATTATTTGGATAAAATTTAGAAATATCTCTAGGGGAAACTCTGGCATCCTCTATTTCAGCATCGACTTCTTCAGATTCGTCATTTTTCTTAAATATTTTGCGTGGCTTTTTCTTACTATCCGAATTTTCTGTAGGACTACTTTCGGTTTTAGGTTCCGTTTTTCCAGGTGTACTTGCGGTAGTGAATGTCTTCTGGCGTTTTTTTGGACTTTTTAGATCATCTTCAAAAACTCGTTTTTTAACTTTATCTTTTTCTTTATCTTTATCTTTTTCTTTACTTTCTACAGGAACACTTCCACTTGAACTTCCACCTGAATCCCGTTTATTTCTCACTTCAAATTCAAAAGGTTCTGGTTCTTTAAATTCATAAATATCTTCGGTATTTTCAGATTGCGTTGTTTCTATTTTGATTGACTCTCGCTTAATTGGAGAATTATTTTGAGGCTCAATTTTTGGTATTTCTCGTTTCTTTTCAGCTTCTGGGATTGTCTGTAAATAAAATAATTTTGTAAAAATATTTTCTGAAATAAAGTTTAACCATACTGTAACTATACGTGTGCTATATTTCAGTAAGTTTTATTATAAAATTTTATAAATGTTTTCTCACCAACTTTTGTGACTTTTAAGATAATATATTCCAAATTCTATCAATTAAAAAAGTCTTTTTTACATTTTCTTATTTTTTTTTTCAAACTTCAGTATTTAAAAAAATGAATAATGTATAATTTAAATGTATATTTCATTTAGTTGAATATTAGTGTAATAGCAGATGTATTTAATAATATAAAAAAATAGTTTATTTGATTAAACTATATGAATTTGATAATACATTACGTAAACAATTATATTAAATATTTGTACATATTAAAATAAAATAAATTTTAAATCATTAAAAATATAAAAAATAATTCTTAGGAGTGATGTAAGTGTTACCAAAAATAGTTTATCGATATAAAGTATTTTATGGTTTAATTCAAATTCTATTTATAAGTAATTTTTATAATTCTGTTACGGTTATTGTTCTAAAATTCTAAATTAAATCTGCTTAATCAATTTCTAGGAAATAAAAATTAATACTAGTGTTTTTTAAATAATTAAAAATAAAAATCTGAAATCAATGAATGTCCAAATTATATTAACACCTGTTTCTCTGCAGTGATATCCAGTTCTATTTTTTCCTCTTTGACTGGTACTGGTGGACTCTCCTCTTCGTCTTCTTCAGGTTCTGGTTCGACACTAGCAATTTCAAGCTTAACAGCTTTATCAAAACCTTTAAGTTCTGATCTAATTTGATTTAAGTCAAAGTCTCTGCCTTTGGGTTGTTCTTCATCACTCTCAGGCTCGGATTTAATCTCTTGCATTTTTCCAATTGTTTTTCTTAATCTTCGTCCTCTTCGTGGTTCCTCCACATCTTTTTCTGCTTCACCGTCACTCGTTTCTTCGATTTTCATTCGACTTTCAGCTCTTCTCCTTGCTTCTCTACGACTTCTTTCCTGTACACCTTTGAGGCGTGATCTTGATTGCATCTGCGTCTCGGGCTCTGCACTCGCTTCAGAATCAAGCGAGTCCGTATCTTCGCTCTCCGATTCTTCCGCTACCAAAGCATCATTATGGCCAGAGGTCCTCCTTGTCCGCCTATCATTCAACGACGAAGAATCGGCGTTTCTTGTAACTCGCGTTGTTCTATTACCTGCCGTTGTAGCAGGGCTTTTTGTTCGCGAAATGAGTGGCGACGGAGTCATTGAACGCGTCGCGGGAGTACCTTCACGATCTTCTTTTCGAGCTTCTTTACTAGCATTTAAACTACCAGACGGAGCGTCGCTTTGTGCTCGTCGGCGACTTTGAACGGTTGAAGACGATGCACCAGCTCCTGCATTTGGAGCTGTTATTTTTGACGATTTTGCCCCAGATGAGCTTGCACTTGGCGTTTGTGGTCGTGGAGTAGCTTTTGCGCGTTTAACACGACCTTGGGATTGGGTACAGTTTTGTGCTATTCTTGAGCACTTTATCCATTCATCGTACCTGTAAAATTTAACAAAAACATATCTTTCAATAAAAATTGAAATAAATAAAAATGAAGCAGAAAAAGATAGTTTATTATTATTTTTTTAATTATACAAAACTCTGAAAAATAAAATTTTTTGATTAAAATAAGAAAAAAAATTTAAAGAAAAATGAGTTGAAAGAAATCATTAAAAAATCATTAAATAGGGTTAATGTTTTAGAATTAAAAATACTACTTTATTTTATACCTTGTATTCCATCCAGTATAATGTACTAAATATACAGCTTCAGCTCCATCTTTTTCCATATCAATAACCTTGGCTTCATAAGTAACTTTGTGTGTGTCGTGTGTTGGTCCATAGTATACCTTGAGCCTATCGCCAATTTCTACAGGGCCTTTGTAACTTGGAGCATATTCCACAGATCTATCTTCAGATCCTTTAGTTTTTTCGCCTTCTACTTCCTTTTTTTTTCTACCACGTTTTTTTAATTCATCATCAGTCATTCGTTTTTGTTTATTCATAACTTTTTTATCTGATTCTCGTGAAGGTGTTCTTGTTTCTCTTGTATCTGAAGAAGAACTTGATTTGCCTTTTACAATGTCTTCTTTTGACTTAGATCTCGTTTTTGCACTATCATCTTCTTTGCTTTTGTCATTTTCCTTTTTATCTTTCTTTAAATCAAGTTTCTTCTTTTCTGGCACCGTTTTTTTCTTCATTACTTCCTCTTTACTTTTAGTTACTTTAGATTTACCACCAACACTTGAAGGTGTTAATCTTGAAGAACTTTTTTGAGACTTTTCACTACTGGAAGACTCTTCCTCACCTTCTACATTTACATCGCTATCTTGACCACTTGCACTTTCTTCTGCTGGTTCTTCTTTCCTCTTTACTTTTGGCTTAAAATGAATAAAAAAATTTATTTTTTCTTTACTTTTGGAATACTTAACTGATTTATAATTTTTCTTAGCTAATTAAAATAGGGTTATATTCTACGGTCCAACTATATTTGTGAGCAATGCAATAATTTTTTATTTATGGAATTCATTTATTTTATACCAAAGTATTTTGAATTACATGATCAAAATTTGTTTTATTAAATTATTGTTTTGTATATATAAAATGGATTAAAAATTTACCTGCACTTCTTCTTCCTTTACTGGAACTTCTTTTTTAATATCTTTCTTTTCTTTTTTAACTTCTTCTTCAACGGTCGTAGTATTTTTCTTTTCTTTCTCTTCATCTTCTTTTTCCGTCTTTGAAACTGGCTTTTCTTGAATTGGGACTGGTGTATTTCGGTCTTTGTCTCTGATCAAACTACGTCCAGGACGTTGCTTTCTCATACTGCCTCTCGGATGATTTACCATTGTGCAACCCAATTTTCGATAGAAATCTTCGAATGAGTGCAAGAATTTTTTGTACGCTTGTTTTACTAAATTGTGCGTTGATGAACTATTTTGCATAGAAAAGTTCAAGCGTCGTGTAATAAGTTTCCATTGATTCTGATTAGTCACACGATTATAACCGCCGAGCTTATAAACTGCACGGAATAATCTGTAGAGATCGATGTCTTCATTCCCGATCATAGGACAATTATTTATAGGTGTTCCCCGATCATCCATGAATTTGTAAAGCTGTGCCACGAAGTGGTCTTTTTCTTCTCGTGGTTCATCGTCCGAACTCTATATTTTACATATAAAAAAAAGTAAAAACAATCATTGAGATTAATATAGATAAGTTAAAGAATGAATTTTAATTATTTATAAAATCTTAATGCAATCTTTTTGTTAGTTTAAATAAATTTATGATTCATAAAAGAAAACAATTTAAAGATTTCATTAAAAAATTAGGTAGATTTTCACATTATTTACATCAGAGTCAAGATCTCCATCTGAATCACTATTTCCACTTGATACAGTGTTTCCAAATAATGAATCACGGTCCCAGTGAGGAGGCAACTCATTCTTCTCTAAAAATAATAAAGCTTTTTCCACAGCAACTTTTAATGCACTGTTTTCTACTTTGTTAACCAAATCTTTAGTAAATTCTATTGCTTCTTTCTTAGGTACAGTGTAACTAAAAATAAGAAAAAAAAATATTAATAATTGAAATTTGCTTATTTTTATTTTATTTGAAGTAAAAATGTCTCATAAAAGTAGATTTCTAAATGTTTTAATATAGAAAAACAGAAAAATACTACTCAAAATACACTTTTCTCACAAAAGTTTGGAAATAAAAGAAGACAGTTTTGATACAACTTTCATAAATTTGATAAATATTATAATATAAACTTACTATCTAGCATCCTTAAATGATCTCACTAAGTAATCATCTCTGACCCTAATTCGGACAGTATCTTGAGCTGTTGGAGCAACAACCAGTCCAGGAAACCAATTATCTTTCTTTTTCTTGTCTCCAAGTTCAACACAAACAACTCTACCAATTTCTGGTTCTGTTTCTGGCCCCTCTTTACTTCCAGATACAGATCCTGAGTCATTACTGCCTCTTGGTCCATCATCATCTTCGTCAGTACTGTCATCTCTGAAAAATTAAAAATTTATTTTTACAACAATTTTTCTTCAATATAAAAACTAGAAACATTTATAATTACATCTTTTGTTGCAAATCTGTTCAAAAATAATCAAAAATTTTTATTTTTTATGAAAAGTATAGTTAATGTACGTTAAATGGATAAATTATCAAACATTTCTAGTGTTTAAAGAGTTTTAATTTACTTTTTACAAATTTTGACAAGTTTTATAAAGTTTAAAAAAGGATTAGAAAGAATTAAAATTTAAATTAATTAATCTTACTGAGTCTGCCTAGATCTTCGACCTCTTCTCCCTCCAATAACTGGATTTCCAAAATGTTCTGGATGTGTTAAGGGCAATTGATCTAAAGTTTCACTTTCCGCAAAATGCCTACCACTTTTTAAGCATAAAGCAGTCCTTCTCAAAGTTGTAATATCACCATCATCAAACACAACAGTATATTGGCTGCAGTCTTGTATTTTAGTGATAGTAGCTTCAATAAAGTCTTTTCTATCATTGTGTCTAGCCTCAACGGATGCACCCACTCTCAGTGTCCCTTTGATTTGATCATCAGCAACAGTAGCTGTACCAAGGCCTTGCTTGTAAGTCACTCTGCACTTGACACTGCGCACAACCTTTTTGATCTTAGCCTCGCAGAAAGCTCCCTTATACTTGGCACTGACCTCAGTGCCCACTGACAAATAAGGCGGATCGTCCCCCTGCAAAACATTACAAGACATGACTTGACACGTTAATAAACTCTTTTCACAGCACACAAAAGCCACTGTCCAAGTTCAAAACAAACTCTCAATGTTTCAAAACAAGAAAAAGACCAAGCCTGCTGTGTAAACTTGAGCAACAAACACTACATCGAAAACAAAAATCATTCTCATCACACAAGAGCAAAGTCCACAGAGTGGTGGTACAAAAAACAAAATTCCTCTACTGTTTGGAAGGACTCTTTCTGGGCTTTCTCTACAATGGGCTAACTAACAAAATAAAGGGAGACACCACGACGTATCCGGGACGTTCTATCACACGGCAGACCTAGAACAACAGATACACACTTCGCCTTCCCTCTTTCTCATCTCTCGGCACCGCCGAAGAGCTCGACGATGAAGAAGAGGATCAGGAAGTTGAGCAGGAGCAGCAGCGATTGTGGCCTGCACGATTGTGGATTTCTCTATTGCTTACCAACATCTTCTTAGCGCTGGACGTTCCTCCTCATAATACGCTGCTACCGTTTCCTCTCGACCAGACACATGAATCGCTTTCAGATTCGCGGCCGCGCGTTTCCTCATAGACTCCCGCTAGGCTCGTCCTCGTCGACGCCTTCTACTCGCGGACGATGAGGAGGATATATCGCTTCTCCGTTGCAGCTCTCGTGACGTTCTCTTCTCTTGCTCAGCGCGCTCACTTTTTCCGCCGCTGCCGTCGCCGCGTATACCGAAAGATTAGAGAAAAGAGAGAGCAAGCAGATAGAACGAGCTAGATAGAGGGAGCTACCTATATATATAAAACGCGCGCACGCTCCGTAAATATCCGCACCGCGACGTTATGCCAAGCGAAGGCCTCTCTCTCTCTCCAGCTCGAGCCCAGCCTTCTCGCTCTCTCTCTCTCTCTCTCTCGCTATCACACGTACGCATTTGCTCTCTTGCGATTGCCCCCCTACTTTGTCGCGCTTTCGCGCTCCCGCTGCTTAGCGGAGAGGGCCATTCCATTCCTCGCAATATCTTTCCCGCTCTGCGCGCGCAGGAGGTACTGTAGTTGCCAGACGGGATCTATACTATATACATACGTTGTATATATGTATATACCGAATCGCACGGCAACGGAGCTCAGGCCTTTTCTTCAATCCATCACTCGGGCATATATCTGAAGCTGAAATGAAGTACAATAACTTCAAACAAAAATGAAGAAGGTAAAAATATATTTCATGAGATTGAAATTTTTTATTTTACAATATTTTGATATGAGTTTGATTCAGAATCTAGCGTCATCGACCAGATAGAGTATTGTTAAGAAGTTTTATGCATCGTAAAAATATCATTCAAGGCTGCATTATTAGGTTTCCATTCTGAATCGTGACTTGGTTGCGCTTTTATTAATTAACGAGCCATTGAAGATTCGACTTCAATTGATTCAAACTTGCTCGTTTGTGTTTGCGCATTATACGTAATACCGGGCTGCTAGCTGCTAGGCCGCTAGTAGATAGCGGTCAAGAAATAGCACGAGAGAGCAGCAGAACAAAATTCATGCTTTCATCACGCTGCAAGCAATAGTTATGCTATATATATATTGATGTGTAGATGTTGTTAAACGTGTCGCTAGTATTGCCGCGCGAGAATCGAAAAACAGCGACGATTCAGCGACTGCTACTTTTTCTCTTCTTTTGTCCTTTTTTTCTTGCCAATTCTATTATTGTAAATTGCAATGCGCTTTTTTTATCTTGGCGGTGAATTTTTTATCTTTGCCGTTTACTCTTTATAGTGCCACTGATGATGCATAAATAGTTTTAAAAAATTGTAATAATTTGCAGTTTTTTCCCTTTTTTGTATTTATAATGTTTTTTTTTTCATATATTCCATATGTTTTCAAAACCTGTTCTTGTTTTAGAATATCGAAATTTTCGATTTTCTTTTCTTTATTATAGAATGCATGTGTAAACTTCGCTTTCACTTGAATATAGGTCACGTACCATTTTTTTTTTTTTTTTTTGAGTTAAAAAAAGAAAAGAAAAATATGTGATTTGGTTGCAGAAATAGTATTGTGTGATGCAGAAAAAGCATTGCAAAAAGTTTAATTTTTTAATGTAAGATAGCATGCAATCATCTTCAAATAGCTTATATTCATTATTGTGCTAGTTGAAGTTCAAAATAAGATTTAAAGTTTATCTGATAAAAAACAGATATTTTAAATTAGGTATCATCTGTTTATTCTGATGACAAAAAGATTATTGCCAATGTCTTAATAATTCAATCAATTTGAATTTTATACAAAGTATATATTTTGAGTCAATAATAATAATTAATTTTTTTATTTAATTATAAAAAAATATAACACATTTCTTAAATTTGAAACTGAAATGTTTTTTTATAAATAAAAATTAAAATTTGAGTACAAAAAATTTTATTGCTGAATGCTGCTAAACTTTATGAATTCTTACGAAACTTGTCAAGCATTGCGAAATATAGCCGTTTCAGATATTAGTTAGCAACATTAGACAGTTTTATGCAAGGTCTGGACCGATTTGGCAAAAATTAATTTGGTAAAAGTTTAACAAGATTTAGTAAAAATTTGTTTTAGCAATAATGATGGCGGTAAAATTTGGTAAAAAATAATTTTTACTCGAATTAATGATTACAAATTTTATCATGGATTCTATTACAAAAACACTGTTAATTAAATATTGTTGAACATTTTCAATGTTGGTCTATTATTAAATTAACAATTAGATATCATTAATGACTAAATAACATGAAAGGTAAAATAAATCAAAATACATGACGCATTACTAAAGAATGACAATTTGTAATACAAATTTCAAATAAGGAATAAAGAATTTAAATATTATTACTAACTGTGCAAGTTCAAATCCATTTAAAACAAAATAAATTTTCCACAACACTCATTGAAAATCTGGCAGGTGCAGTCTTATCATACTTAAATACCGCTTTCTTAACATTTTCAGTTTTGTAACGAGTGATAAAATTCCCGCTCGCCAACCGATAAAAGCACTAATCTTATTTTCATCCCTTCTCTGCAGCTCAACACTAGTCGCTACATGTTGCCGGTACCGTTTTGGAGCTACCAGTTCCATCTTCCACATTCCATGACGTCAAAAGGTACACGTGCGCGCTGCACTGCTTGATTTGCACCTCCGATGAAGGCATGTTTATATCATCGCCTGAAGAAAAAAGGAGTTTGACATAAGGCAAGAACACGTGCCGCTAATTGTAAGGTGGTAATCGAGAAATAATGTATCTTTATTCCCCGGGAGATGATAGAATCTTTGCCACAGTTCTGTCGTTGTTCTATTGCGAAAGGAGAAGGGGTCATTTGGTCAAGTGCAAGGAAAGTGCTGGAGTCAGGCAACATAAATAAAAGATATCTGTTTCAGTAATCTTACTGAATCTGGGTTATGATATTGACACTAAAACATTGATATTCAATGAATTAATCTTTATTATTTTCATTATACCAACACAGGAGATTAAGGTGAGTGAAACATTTTAAATTCTTTTTGCATTATTTAGCAATACTATTACTAGGAAATGTATATTTTAATTTGTAATACCAATAGTACTTTTAATTTGATGTCAACTCAAGTGTACATTTCTTACATTTGTTACAGAAAATTGTCATGGACTATTTGATTGAAAAACAAAGAATGAATAATTCATTTACAACTGAAGACTGTAAAAATAATTTAGATGAAAATCTAATCAATGATAATTCAATAACTTCTCAGGAGATATTTGAAGAAAATAAGACTGAAAGTTTGCGACGAAATGCATCTTCAGGACAGTTTTCACAAGAAAGTAAACCTGAAGGCAGAGTACTTGTTTTATATACTGGAGGAACCATAGGAATGGTTAGAAATAAAAATGGAGGTATTATTAATTATTGTATAAATAAGTATTTAATTTACTTTTACAAGCCTTTTATTAAAATTGTAATTTCTATCTTTTCTTATTTCACATTTGTTAAAAATAACATCTATTTTAATCTTTCTTAATATTGATACTGAAACTTTTGAAAATATAACAGCATAAAATTATAATTCACACTAATAAGAAAAATTGTTCTATTTTAATTTTCAGCTCTTGTTCCACTACCAAATGCTTTTGTAAAGAACTTGAGAAGATATCCTAATATGCATGATAAAGAATATGCTGAAGAAAGATTTGGACCTATGGGTCCATTAGTATTACCGTAAGTATTTATTACATTTTATTGAAACATTTTTAAATTCTTATCCTTTACGCATTACAAGAATTACTTTATTTACTTTTTTAATACTGCAAAATAATTAAATAATCATATAGGATATATGAATATATCTATATGATTAAATAATCATATATAATATAATCAGTTGAAAATTTGTTCATGCTCAATAAAAAAATAAATCAGATAATAGTTGTTAGTAACAGCCAAAATTTATTTATTACATTTATTACAGAATTAGATTAAAGAAGAATTGGTAGTTTAGGTTTCTAAAAGACATTTATTTGATCATTTGTATTTTATAGTGATTCTGAAGATCATTGTTATGGTTGAAATGTTAAGTCATTTTTTTACAAGGTATAAATAAAATTCAAATACCAAAACTATTATTGTGATTTCTTTAATCTAAGAAAAAAAGAAATGTAAAAATATAAATTAATAATTTCTTGCTCAAGAAATATGAAAATTCTATTATAAGATTCACAATAATTTCATTATAATTCGTATTAAAATTGAACATATTCTTAGAATGACTGATGCAGATAATAGGCGGATAATTTATAACGTAATAGAATATTCACCTTTATGTGATTCAAGTAATATGAGAATGGATGACTGGATTCGAATCGCACGTGATATACAAGTAAAATAAAAATAGTGACTTTTTTTTTTTTATAATAATGATTACTATTTCGTATTTATTTTCAGGAATCTTATGAACATTTCGATGGTTTTGTTATTTTACATGGTACAGATACATTAAGTTATACAGCTTCAGCATTGTCATTTATGTTGGAAGCACTCGGTAAAATTGTCGTTTTAACGGGATCACAAGTACCGCTGTTCGATACTAGAAGCGATGGTTTAGATAATTTTTTAACATCTCTCGTCATAGCGGGTAATTACAATATCCCTGAAGTATGCATTTTCTTTGGTTGTCGTCTTATGCGAGGAAACCGTACAACAAAGACGTCTGTCAATGCATTTGACGCTTTTCATTCGCCTAATGCTCCACCTCTCGCTGTTGCTGGTATCAAAATAGATGGTATAAAGCTTTTATTACATTTTATTTATTTAAAAAGTTCAATTATAGAAGCTAATATTTAGTATCGATTTAAGAAACCAAAATAAGCCCCAAAGACTCCATTAAAAATGCAGCAAAATTGTGACGTGGTTGAGAGTTTAGGTCTCGTTGAATTTCGTATAGGTTCTCTTCTTTAAAAAGTCTTTTAGTTTTTGTTTAGCTCTTTAAATAAAAAAATAAGAAAAAATTAATAAATTCATTAGTATTTAATTTATAAATTTAACATGCTTTTAGTGGATTATCGATCTATATTTCGAACGTGTAATATGGAAAAGTTCCACGTTCATACAGTACTAAACGAAAAAGTTGGTCTTTTGCGTCTATTTCCAAGTATAACCGCCGACTTGGTAAAAGCTTTTCTTCATGAACCCATTGAAGGAGTTGTACTTCAAACCTATGGAGCAGGAAACGTGCCGTCAAATCGTGAGGATATCTTAGCTGAATTTAAAGCTGCAGCAGATCGAGGTGTTATTATTGTAAATATTACTCAATGTGCAGAAGGTGGCGTTTCATCCATGTATGAAGCCGGAAGAATATTAACAGAAGCTGGTATGCAAATAATTTATCTTATTTCACTGTATAACATTGTATAAGTTTAAAAAAGTTAATCGACTATTTTTTCTTTTAGGAATAATATCAGGCTTTGATATGACTCCTGAATCAGCTCTGACAAAGCTAGCTTACGTGTTATCAAAGACCGAGTGGGACATAAAAATGAAACGTACAATAATGGAAACGAATTTACGAGGTGAATTAACTGCAGGTAGACCTGATACTATGCAAGATTTCGATCTTATCGATGCTATTAGTAGGTCATTGCGAATAAGCTCACCAATAGAATTTAAAGAACTTGGAGCCATTCTTTTTCCGGCAATGTTGAATTCTGCCGTACTGACTAAAGATATTGCAAAACTTGATTCTCTCAAGAGATACGTAAGTTAAATTATTTGGATAGCATAACATCTTTCTGCAGTAAATAAATTTGATTTTAAATGAGCTCAGGGTGCAGATATTTCTCAAGCAAATGCTGACGGACGAACAGCTTTGCATATTGCTTGCTGCGAAGGAGATATAATGGTTGTACGTCATCTTTTAAAAATGGGAGCAAATGTTCATGTTAAAGATAGATTCAATCGCACGCCGTTAACAGACGCTATAGAATGCGATCGACACGAGGTCAATTTAAAATTTTATTTATTTTATATTGTATTATATTGTATTAAATGTTAAAGCATGAATCATTAAATGCAACCTCTTTTTATTTTTGCAGATTATAAAGTTATTGTTGCAGTGCGGCGCTCATCTGCATGAACGTGGACGTATTATCGGCGAGCATCTGTGTTCAGCAGCTGCAGCAGGCAACTTGGCGCGGTTGCGTTCTTATCACATGGCTAGTGCAGATTTGTCGCAGGGTGATGCGTCTGGACGTACTGCTCTGCATTTAGCAGCTCTTCATGGGCACTCGAATGTAGTGCAGTTTTTATTGGATCGCGGGACTGAGGTGAAAATAAAAGATATGTTAGGGCAAACACCTCAAGACGTTGCACAATCTCCTGAGTGTCAGAAGCTGCTCAAGGAAGCTATGGCAAATTATTAACTCAAAGTTTAACGCTAACAAGTAATAGCTTATTTATTGGAACGAAACAAAGGATTTATTTAAGTTTTTAATATATTGATTTTTTAAATTTTCAATAAAGTAAATTTAAATATTACACTTTGGAAAGAGTATAATCATGAATTAATAATACGATATTTGAATTCATTTTGTTTCAAAGTTTTTCCAGATACAATATGCTTTTTAATTGATATCGACTTGTGAAAATCATTGTTCTTTTAAAATTCTTTTGGAACACTCAAATTTAAAAAAAATACAATATTTTTACATCATTTTAAAGTAATCTTTATAATAGATATTTAAATACAAAAGCTTGTGGTTCTAAATATATTTAATGTATTTCAGATTAATAAACATTGTTCATTTATCATCTAAAGTACAAAAGAACGAATTTCCTTAGTTTCTCATATATTGTAAAATATAATATGAAAAAATAACTAAATGCAATTTTATTACTAATACATTAAAAATAAAATTCGATTTTTATAAACAGATTTAATTTTGCGTGTTATACGCAACACTTACGAAGTACTGAGCTTTCTCTTCCACGTAATAAGAAAATTACTTATAAAACGTAAAAGAAATTCAACTAAGATGAAGTAACGATTAACCGTTGTATTGTAATTTTTAGTCACGCTCGAATTTTTGTATTTTAATAGTGACAATTAACATTGTGATTGTGATTTACTCTCTCCTTAGAGTGAGGTACATTCTCTCTCTGTATAGCACGAGAAACGCATTAGTCTCGATTTAACGTTGTAGAATGAAATTTCACACTCAACGATTCACAAACTGAGATGATGATGAGAGATTAGAGAATATATAAATTCTAGATTTTTGAAACACTTTAATTATTTTGTGAAAATGCGCGTGAGAGCTTAGAAATTACATTAAATGTTATTATTACATAAACATGTAAAGTAGTTGCTATAGAAAGTTTGAATTTTTTGTTATAGTAATGGTTGTGCAGAAATCAGTTTTAAAAATCAGACGCTTTATTCATTTTATGACAATTTACAGTGGCTTCTAGTTTATTTAGCTACGTCAAAGCTGTTGATATTAATGAAACTACAGTGGAGACTGATTTTGCCAAAATAAAAATAAAAAAATTTGGGAAATTTTTATTATTTTTTTCAACAAATTCTTGTTGTAGTTTAAAATATCTTAAGCCAAGATTATAAGAAAAAACGTTTAATGTAAGTGTATAAAATAGATGTGCTATAGAGATCTTTTACACAAGAAAAAACTTAGTTTTCATACTTTAAATTAAGACTTAATATTATTTCCAATTTATTTAATAATATAAATTTATTACAAATCTTAAATAATAAATAAATAAAATCAAAATATTCAAATACTAAACGTAATAAAAGTTTTTAGTTTCTTTTTGGTTCTTTTTTAGAAAATGATTTATTTTTTAAATTAATATATGTTTTCTAAGTTTTTTCTAAAATAGTAAATAAGTATTTGTTTAAATTGTATCAAATACCAATAATTTTTAATATGTTAGGTATAAAGTCTTGTTCTAATGCACACCCCTTGTAAAGCGAAATACATTCTTCGTAATTGGCGACTTGATGACCCTTCATAACTGCTTCTTCTATTACTGTACCATTAGCTGTTTGTTCAAGCCACTTGTTACTAAAATCAGTTTTATGTTTTAGAAAAATTAGTATCGTATGCTTAATTTAACGAGCATAGTACATTTGTGCAATTAAACTTTAGAGGACGGGGATTTGGGATTCTTGGTTTTCCTTCAGAAAATGCATAAAAAAGATATCTAATACTCTAAAACTATCATGAGCAAAGTATATCGATTGGGCGTCGCCCTCGTATACGGGTTTTCCCGTCCTCTAAAGATTAAGAATAGTAATAATGATATCAATTAAATTATTATCTACATTGTTTAAATGGATATTAAATTTTAATCTTACCTTGATAAAGCGTCTATTATTTTGTCAACACTAGTTGGATTTTCCGCGTGACTTGCTGCTGCAATTGTTGAGCAAACGATCCGTTGCAAGCACGGCGTCACGCGACTGTTGCGAAAGAGAATCTCGTTGAGCGAATCTCCTAAATATCCGAAATTGAGGCCTCTGTCAGTTCCTAAAATTTTAAGTGGTGAAAAAAATGTTGATTTAGGAACTTTAAACAAAACAAAGATGTCTACTTTTTTAACGAAATATTTATATAAATTTTTATATAAATCTGTGAGAAGTACTTATAATATCTATGTATTATCTGTCGTGCGTGAAAATAAGTTTCGTTCCTATTTGTTATTTAATCTAAATAGAGAAATAAAGTGCAATGTAAAAAAGTTGTTGTTTAAATAAAATATTTTTTAAACGTAAGATTTACTTATTGATCATACTTTTATGCTCTTTTCCATAAAGATGATACTCTTCAGATGGGTGTAAAGGCACATCTTGTACTTTATTAACAAATAAGGGAACAACAAAAGTTGATATAGCCATAAGTACAGCAAAAACGATTAGTGCTTTCACATTAATGTTCACCAAAGCCGTCGATGCTTCGCCGTTTTGTTTCGAATTATCTTCTAAGGGGAACGATAGAAAAGGCACCGACAAATCCAAATTTATCTAGAAAAATGAAGATCATTTTATGTATTTTCCATTCATTTGTAAACAAGTGCAGTATATAGATTAGACTAATGTTTTCATTCGTTATTGTTTTGAAATTTAATTACAGTGCATTAACTTTCGTTATTTCTGTTTAATTTAAAAAGTTATTCCAAATTGATACTTATTAATTATTGATTTTTCAAAATTATCATAGAATAAGTAATAGGTTTAAGAAAACGAAGTATAAGTTATTTTGCTTTACTTGTTTAACTTTATTTTTTTATTTATTATCACTTGTACACATAAAACCACTCACATCCACTTTTCCGGAATTCGTGTCAAATGAAATAAATCTGGCTTTTCGCTCTGAATTTTTCATCGCTAAATGGGTCTTCACTGATTGTGCAGCTGAGATGATAGACTGCCCCAAAACGCAGATTAACACTGATATCAAGAACAGGAGCCTTGGCATTTCAATGTTAAATTTTTCCTTGCACTAAAACATATTTAATTTTTATTATTCAAACTTGTATTGGTATTATACAGATTCTTCTTTAACGAATTGATTCAATTTTGAAAAAAAAAACAGTCACTTTCAAATAATGATTTGATAACCATAGACGCGTACTAAAAATGCAAGTATCTTGTACGATTTCCTACGAGTAAACAGACACCACTAAAAGAAACGAGCAACCCAAAGAGCATCTTCACCTGTCTGACGATTTCCCCTGCAGTAATTAACAAAAAAAAAACCAAATTATTTAAATGCTTCTCTGAAACCGCAAAAATTGCACTGCAGCAATTAAAATCCTCTGAGCGCCGATAATTATTCCTAAGCAAGACAATCAACAAATCGCACCTTTATTATGCACGTTTTTTCACCTCCCCCGAACGTAACAAGAACGCGCAGTTAACAGCGAGAAGAGCGTTTTGCGACCGGCAAAAGGTAACTCGCGGCCAAAGCGCGCCTGGCTCGCGATATGTACAAGCCACCCTTCCTCTGGAGTCGAAAGCGAATTTCACGAAGTTCAGTCTTAATGCGCCCGACACTCGTACATTCGCCTCTTTTGAATTAACGATCCCGCGCGCAAACGAGCTGCAATTCTGACGCGGCAGTTTTCACCTTCTGAGAAGCGACGAGCGGAGCTCAATTTGCACGCCACCCGAGGACTTTCCTCGGCGTGCGCTTTCCTGAAGCACAGCCACGGAACGGACACTCGGGCAGGTATTGTTATCGGTGGATCGTCGCGGGGCCATTGTTTTTTTTTTTCGCCGATGACGAGCTCTTCTGCGAAACGCTATCGGGAGGTAGAAGTCGGAAATTTGCTATTTGTTAGCGTTTCGAGATGTTCCACAGGCGTGTGCGCATTAACTGCCGGGTGCATTGGCAGTGAAAGATTCGCTATCTATTCTGCTGGTTTGTCATTTTTACGCGGCAAATTAATTCCTGGTTCAACGTCTCATTGTTGAGCGAAGCAATGATTGTTGAGATTAAATTTTCTAAAATATTATTATGTTTTTTGCATTTGAATGATGCTTAAATATTTACAGACATCCTTACGTTTCAGACTACATTGTATATTAGGATTCTATGGGGTATCACCAAATTTTTCGACTAGGCAATTCACTGCCTTAATTTATATTTTTATTCCAATTAATTATAATTATACAAGTAATTAACTGTCTAAATTAAAATCTTTTAATTATCATTACATGAGCGCGTAATAAAAGAAAGACAACGACGAAGACGGTCGCCTTCACATTTCTAGAAAATAAAAGTGATACGGAACAAGTAGCATGAAAATGAGAATGAAAGTCATATCAGTTGGAAGTCAACAAATGCGCTTGGCTATAAAATTGGGGAGAAATCGGCGAGAGTTGAAATGGCTTGACTGAAATTGCATTGCTATAATTTAGATGTTTAATGTCAAATTTACTTCTCCCAACTTGTTTCTTCTTTAAGCAATATTTCTTTTAACATATATTTATTAATTAAAATCTTTATTTACAATTGCTACATATTGTCTTTTAATTCTTTTTTTATAAACTTTTAATATATTAAAAAAAATCCGATTAACGAATTACTCTTCGTGAAAAAATCTTTAAAACCTTTTTAGCTTCCACAAAACGTATTCTCTTCGTTCTTACAAAAAACCAAATCCGTTTCCCTCCGAATGACGAGAAAGCAATTTTCGAATTGCAAAAGTTTACAAAAATTAATAGAGTCATTACGTCCGCATTAAAGCAGCGGATTCTGTCACAACGTCCGAAAAGCTTCCTCAGCCGCGTAACATCTCCGGCAAAGGACGAAGTACGTAAATTGCCGCGGGGACAATTATCCTCCTCGGGCGAGGAATCTCGACGTCCTTGCATAACACAATAGCCGCGACGCGTTATAGAAAAATACCGGAAAGGCCCCGACTCGGGGGAGATGGCTTTCTTTGCAGCGTGTCGCAAAAGTGGAATTATTTCGGGCGAGCGCCGCCGCCGCCGCCGCGAGCTGTTACGCATCGGCTCCGAGAGTGACGAGCAACGAAAGCGAAACTCGCACCGGGGACAATTATCCTCGCGTCGATGTACGAGATGACGACGCCGATCCGCGGCTATATATAACGAGCGAGCCCTGAGACGACGACCTCAGTGACGAGCTGGACGTCAGATTCGCTTTCGAGAGCCTTTGCGGACGATTTTCCTCGAGCGTTCCCTTGGGATTTCGAGACTTTGCTTTTTAGGAGGTATTGTTAGTTGATCAAGACCATAGTGGCGTATTGAGTTAGCTTTGCTTTTATCAGGTTTTAATTCTAGTACGAAAATATTTTTCGACAGGTATTTCTGTTTAGTTAGCCAAAATGAATTACATATCCTTCCTATCGGTTGGACTCCTGATAGTATCGGTCTCCTGCGTTCCTAAATTCGACGACGGCGGGTAAGTTACTTTACTAATTAAGGTGGAACTTAATCTAAATAAATCTATGCTCAATAATTAACCAACTTCTGCTTTTAGCTTCAAGCCCAGCAGTATCGACTTTACGGAGAAAACGGCGAAAGCTCAAGACCAAGTGGCGGTGCCTACGCATTCAAAGTCCCGCAGCGATCAAGACATATCGAAGAGCGGAAACGACATTCACGATCGCACTCAGGAGCCGCGATTCGGCTTCACCAACGTCGGTGACAACACCGTAAGTATCTCAAAATCGATTAACGACAATCTCTCGCGAATGTACTACTACGTCTCCAACGCGATAAAGCTCATCAGAATTCTGGGATACTTCTTAGGGAAATTGTAAAGTATATAGCTCAAGCTAAAATTAAGATTCCTACTTTTTTTACTGGTGAAACGAGTACAAATAGACAATATAATTATCGAGTCACTAGCGGTTCTAAGGTTTTCTGTTCATAAGCACTATTACTCGTGTGTGTTTTGCAAAAATTAGGGATACGGAGTCTCGAGCTACGCGCCCGCCAGAATAGATTTAGGTGGTCTGCTGCTCGGTGCCGTTATCGGTATAGGAACCATTCTGGTCATTCCAAAGTTGCTCTACGTCCTCTCCGGCTCGTACGGAGCTTACGCCAGAAGTAAGTATACATCTCCCAAACTGGATATAAAAAAAAAACTTGAAAAATCTAACTCGCTAAAACAAACCCTCCCGAATCAGGCGACGAAGGAGGCATCGCCCAGGTGATGACCAAGCTGGACGACGCGCTCGCCCGCAACGGCATCGACACGACGACCTGCATGCAGCGCGTCGCCTGCTCCTACTCCAAGCAGGCGGCGGACGCGGTCCGCGGCGCCTCCTCGAACGAGCTGCCCCGCGACGTCTCGAGCGTCGACAAGCTCGTCGACGCGTTCGCCTCGAATCAGATGATGCGGACGGCGCTCCAGGGCACGGCGATCCAGGAGGCGATCGAGGCGGGCAGGAACGGCCAGAACTGCGCCAGGCTCTACCAGCAGTGCGGCTTCTCCACCGAGCGGATGCTCTCGCTGCTGGCCAAGGTCGCGGCCAGCACAGCCGCGGCCACCGCCGGGACCGCCAAGACCGCCGGCGGCGCGTGATTTTATTCTCTCAGGCGTTTATTATTATGAGCTTTTGCGCTGGGAGAATTTTCCGTCGGAGCTGAGCGTGGATTAGAGCTTGGGTTTCTGTGAGATTTCATGTAATATAATGCGATGTTCTTGTATACTGTAATGTTATTTAGAAGCGTTTAATTTATTGCGGCTCGATTTCATTTGTCAATGATAGGTACAGAATTGTCTCTTGAGTATACCAAAGTAACAGATTGCGAGAAATAAATTCTGCAGAGTTTAGTGTCTTGCTAATAAAAAATCTCGAGTAGTATTTAATTGCTGCCGTTGTCGTCAATCATGCTTTTCAATGACTGTAGTCGCAATTTAGATCAGATCTGAATTAGCTATAACAAAATGAAATCGATTTACGAAACTAATTTGATAAGAAAATTCTCTCAGTGTATGTAATTGTGGCTAAAAGTTTATCTAAACGTTATTCATTCTATTATTATTCATTTATTTGATGCTAGTATGAAACATAAAAGTTTATATTACTGTTTAATTATTAATTTTATGTACAGTTAAAGAGACCTGCTAAGAAATAATAAACTCAAATTCAATACCTGCCATTTATCGTGGGTGCTGCCATGAAGACACGCAAAACTGCTACTTTACAACTGTAAACTCTGATTATTTATTTATGAATACGAAAATAATAAAAGTACATCAGCTTTTATTTGTGTGAAAAAGTAGTGTATTTTGACTCATTTATTAGAAATATTTACATAAATCATATGTGTCAATTAACACATTATTGCAACCTAATATAAAACTTACTAAAAACTTTGTATAACTTTTAAATTCTTTGTAGTCTATATTTTCCTAATTTATATAAATATAAATTTTCGTAGCCTTTTGGTATTTATTAAAAATATGCTTCGAAAGCAAAAGTCTTTTCTATGGTAAATGCACTTTTTCTTCCGATATTCCTTTACAATAATACAATTTTAAAATGTAATAAAAATCTGAACAAATTAATTAAAAATAATCTCATTAATTGCTACGGATACGTTTAAAATTAAATTTCTACATTCTACAAATGAGAATACTTATTTTTAGGAAAATAGTATCTCAGAAAGAACACTGAGTGAGAAAAAGACTCAAATGAGATTACATATATTATTATTGTGCCACCAGCTTTTGTACGATTCAAATGTTTAACTAGTAAAATTTGTCAGTTTCTCTTTAGGCGTATTTTATTAATTATTTAAGGTATATAAGTATCTACTGGTATAAACATTTTTTTCGTATCTAATCTAATCTAATTATACTACTTTAATTATAATACTTTGAAATACTTTATTTCTTTGAAACTGAACGAAATTTTACTAACTGACATTTGAATTGGTACAAATGAGAATTACCCAATATTATAATACTTCTACTCAAATAAATTGATATTATTGGTGAAAATTTTTTATTTCAGTTTACATTATTGAAAATGTAATCTCTGTCCTAATACTGTAGTAAGGCACGCATAATACTTAATTAAATGAAGTTCAATTTTTAATAGTATTAATACTTGTATTATTATTATATAATTTTTAAGATAATTTTCGGACTCAAGGGCTAAAGGATTCATATTTCTTTATTGTAATTTCTGTCTAATCAAAATTTGAACTACTTAATCTGCTTTTTCAACTAAAATAAAGCACTTTCTTTAACGTATTTTGAAAATTGACTCGAGCGTTTTCATCGTACAGGAGGACAGTAAAAAACAATTGACTTTATTCTTATTCTCGGAACAATCTACCAACAAGTTTATTCCTAAAATCAATAATTTTTCAAAATCCCCCTCTATGAACAGCCTCGTCTTCTCCATAACGCGCTATAAGAAGCGAAAAAATTCGTTGCGAGAAAAGCCCTTATCACAACTCGGTCGTTTAAACTCTTATCTATTTCAGTAACGTATACAATAGATATATACGAAAGAGCCTTGATCAATACTTATCGGATGCAACCCACGTCCTCAGACTTGGTCAACAGTAAATAGATTTATGACGATAGATAACAAATTAGGTAGGACAGGAATGCGGTCTCGACATTGACTGTCATTGCATGTAATCGCGCTTCGGCAGGAGCAGAATGACCCCGACCGCGACGCAGATGTGCCAGAGGCTGTGCACGATGTAGTAGTTGCTGCGCGTCTGCAGAAACGCGTAGCAGACGAGACCGATGAACACGACGATCAGGCCGATCGGCAGGTAGATTAGTCTGTAGACCCGAGCCGGATACTGGAATGTACCTGAAATATTAACGGAATATGCATCAGTACCAAAATGAGAACAAAGCTTCCGGGATAAAGACCTTTTTGCCTGCACTTGTAGGCCCAGGCGGCGATAACGAGACTGACGCCAGAAACGGCAGGCACCAGGAACACCCAAAGAGCGGTGCGGTCCATTTCGGCGCCTACGGCTAAAATTACGACCCCCAGCATCTGGCAGAAGGAGGTGGCACGCGGACTCATAGAAGCCATCGCCACCAAGGTCACCCAGATGGACAGTAACGCGTTGTAAAAGTCACAGAACTGCAGAACGTTCAGCTTCATCAGGCAGAAGCTGTGACCCTGCGAATCGCAAATTACCTCTGGTTTTATTTGAAAAACCAGACTCAAAGCAGCAGTACTTACGTCGTCGCCAGCTTCGCAGGCGTGATAGAACGTCGAGAAGAACATGACCGCCGCGTAAACTATCGCCTCCGTGTAGTAGAACCTCTTGATCGCTATGTAAATCGCCCCGACGAAGGCCAGATTGCTGAGGGTGAGGACGAGCAGCCTCAGCAGCACGTCCGCCTTGCTCAGCATGTAAAGATCGTCGACGCAGTCGAAGCCTCTGTAGCCGCCGGTGCAGTGGCAGGCCGAGAACACGAATCCGCCGCTCATGTAGGATAGGCAGCGTCCGTGCGAGTTGCAGCCGCCCTCGATGCACGGCGAGGAGGCGATGCTGCTCTCGACCCTCGCCTCGCACTCCCTCGAGCACGAGCAGTCCTCGTCGCAGTCGGTCGCGTTGCGCGCGCAACGCTCGAAGCACTCGCAGCTCGGCTGCAGGCAGTACGCCCGGACCGACAGGTGCCAGAGTCCGGGCTCGGGGAACGGCACGTGGACGAAGGCGGGACTGCTGCGGTTCGCGACGAATATGTCCGCCGGACGGCCGGGCGAATCGTCCTGCGCGCACTTGCCCATTGCTGTTATCGTCGAGTGCAAACCTGGCGAACGGCGAACGGGAAGTTTTTCTTTTATAAGAGTGCTGGGAGTCGGGAAATTAGTCGGGAAATATAGTTCCTACCCTGTGAAAGACATCCTACAATGACCATTTTCTCCTTTTTATTGTCCGTCTTCTTAACGTAATCCGCCTCCTCGTCTTCCTGAGCGATCCTCAAGCCCACCGACAGCGTGCCGCCGGTGTCGTAAGCCCCTGCGACCTTGAACCTGAGGACGCTCAGGCTGCCGACGGTGAGATTCATCGGCGTCGGCTGGCTCGCGTTCGCCGGCAGGTTCTCGTAATCGAAGAGGAAGAAGTCCGGCAGCGTCTTTCTGGTGAGCTTGACCTCGGTGAGGTTCGCCGTGCCCGGCTCGTTCTCCATGGATATGGAGACGTTGCTGGCGAGTCCGGCCTCCAGGCGCAGGATGACGTAGTGCACGGACTGGTCGTCGTAGGGTCGGAACTCGACGACGCTCTCGGTCTCGTTGATGACCTTGCCGAGGAGGTGGTCGCCCGCGGTGACGTGCAGCGCGATCGAGCAGTCCTCGCCGCAGCTCGATCGCACCACCAGGTTGGACTCGTCGGTGTTGCGCGGCGCTCGGAACTGCATCACCGCCGAGTCGGATTGCCGGGTCAGCTCGGCGGTGTACTCGTTGTTGGTGCTTGAGCCCAACGGGTAGACCAGATCGGCGGATTCTACGGAAAGCTCCGCGTCTAGTACGGTGTCGCAGCTTGCTCCGATTCCTGATTGGATTAGAGAGGGTTTTTAATTAAATTTAGTAAAATAATCAAAATGCACACTGAGAAGAATAATAATAGTAATAAAGTTTACTACAAATTCTTGTAATTGAAAAGTCAGACTTGAATGTGACAGAAAGTGCCATAAAATTTGGAAAAATTACAATTTTTCCAAATTTGACTTGAATATGAAAAAAAGTGCCGCGTAAAATATAATAAAAGTTGTCTAATTGTGGCAAATTTTATGACACTTTTTTTAATATTCAAGTCTGTCCTCCAATGACAAGAATTTATATAGTAAACTTTATTACATTATTTTTCTCACAAGGAGAGTGTACGACATTTGGCTAATGGATTTTCCTGTAACTTTAGGATGTTTTCTAATGTTAAAATCTGAAGGAAATCGATTTTTGTTTAAGCACTTATAACTTCTCAACTATTAACAGTATTCTAATTCTCGCCATTTAAAAGGTGAGATCAAATCCTATCGATTAAAAAAAAAGACATCCAAAAATTTTGATTTGGTTCAAAAGTTATAGTCAAACAAAGAATGACCATTAAAATAGCATACAAAATTTACTCATGTAATTTTAGCTTAATTTTATTGTAATTTTTTATTTAGTTATATAACTTTTGAATAAATGAAGAATTTTTATAAACTTCGATTTCTCTAAAATTTAGTCGTTGACCTTGCATTTTCTCAACATAAATGAAAAGTCTAACGCTCAAAGAATATTTTTGTGAAGTTTCAGATATTTTCAATTATTTATATAAACTCGCCGAAGCCACCTTAAGTAAACATTTTTCAAGACCTAAGCCAAACACCTAAAGTTGTTTGAGGCAAATCTTAGAGGGGGCAGGGGGGTCATTTATTGATACTTTGGCCTTGACTTTGAACTCGATATTCAAGGTTTTTTCAAGGTTATAAGTGAATTACCTCGCCTCTTACTATTTTAAATATTATTAATGCTTACAGTTTGGTCAATGATTTACTTAATAAAACTTGGGGTGGATTTGCCCCGATTTGCACCTCGATTTTGAGGTGGATTTTCCTCGAATTCCGCCTTGATTTCGAGCTCGATTCGCCTTGATTGCCACCTCGAGTTCGAACTGGATTTGCCTCGATTTTTACCTCGATTTCGAGGTGGTTTGGTTTCGATTTTCACCTTGATATCGAGCCCGATTCATCTCGATTTCCACCTCGATTCCTAGCTCGATTTGTCTCTATTCGCCTCGATTTCAAGGTGGGTTGACCTCGACTTCCACCTCGATTTCGAGCTCGATTTGCCTCGATTTCTACCTCGATATCGAGCTGGAGTTGCCTCGATTTCCACCTCGATTTTGAGCCCGATTCGCCTCGATTTCCCCCGCGATTTCGAGGTGGATTTGCCGCGAATTCCGCCTGGATTTCGAGCTCGGTTCGCCTCGATTGCCACCTCGAGTTCGAGGTGGATTTGCTTCGATTTTCACCTCGATTTCGAGCTGAATTCGCCTCGTTATTCACCTCGATTTCGAGATGGATGGACCTCGATTTCTACCTATTTTTCGAACTGGATTTGCCTCGATATTAACCTCGAATTCCGCCTTGATTTCGAGCTCGATACGCCTCGATTTCCACCTCGAAATCGAGCTCTACCTGTCTCGATATTTACCTGGATTTCGAGCTTTAGCTGCCACGATATTCATCTCGATATCGAGCTACGGTTGCCTCGATTTCCACCTCGATTTCGAGCCCGATTCGCCTCGATTTCCACCTCAATTCCGAGCTCGAGTCGCCTCGGTTTTCGCCTCGTTTTCCACTTCGAAATCGAGGTGGATTGGTTTCGATTTTCACCTCGATTGCGAGCTTTAGCTGCCTCGATATTCACCTGGATTTCGAGCTGTAGCTGCTACGATATTCACCTCGATATCGAGCTGCAGTTGCCACGATTTGCACCTCAATATTGAGTTGCAGTTGCCTCGATTTCCACGACGATTTCGAGCCCGATTCGCCTCGATTTCCACCTCGATTCCGACCTCGATTTGCCTCGATTTCGACCTGAATTATCCCCGATTTCCACCTCGATTTCGAGCCCGATTTGCCGTAGTTCCGATCTCGATGTAGAGATAGAGAGATATATACAC